>OX104111.1:63621096-64116999 GCA_944474755.1 Limnoperna fortunei | reverse complement strand
ATCCACTAAAAATTTCAAATTCTGATATCTTAACATTCTTCGAAATAAAATAAAACCACAAGAACATAATACAAGGTTCAAGTGGAAACAAGGACTCCTTGTACGAGTCATCTCCCTTAAATGGTCAAAAATAGTGACTTTTTTAAAGGTTAACGATGACAAGGACGGACGCACAGTGATGACGCGGAAATGTAAGATGTCAAATCTGATAGAGGGCGGGTGTATGAATGGTTGAATAAACTGGAGAGGAAAATAATAATTCGTCATTTTACTGCAAAAAACCATAAAGAATTGTACATGTAGATGTATTTGTACCATCTGTCAATTCAAAACAAATGACGACATTCTTTTCAAACGACATGCTTCGTTTTACAAAGAGCATGCATTAATGAAGATGAAACTTATCGAGGCAGGAATTTGTACTAGTGATGAGGTCCATATAATTGTCAATAAAAATCCAAGGTTGATAAATGTGGATACAGACTTCAACAAGATTCTTATGTTTTCTGCAAGCCAGACGTAGGGCCAACACCAACACATCAACAGCCATACAATCATCATGTAGTTGAGTTAGTCAATTGACTTCTGCCAGCAGTAGCCTTGGAACCACAACTAGAGCAGCTCCTTCAGTATTGTCGTTTAGTAGTTTGCCATCTCCACTTCGTGCCATTCTTTCCTTCTCCACCAGTCGGCCTAACTTCGTTTCTTCATCTTTTCCTGTTCCAGCCAGCATTCCTACTCGCATCAACACTACACCTGCGTTTCCGTTTACTGACAACCGAATTATACAACTTCTGGAGAATACCGACGTAAACGTAATCAATGACATGCTCCCACTTTTGAGAGACCGGAACCTTTGAAATCATCAATCCCAAGACCCGTCCTGCCTTATATCACCCTTCATCTCCTGCTCCTTCGGAAGTAAATATTATGAGTCAATTTCTCCAATCTGCATCTAAAATGTCCAAAAAGAATCCTCCTCTTCTCCAGAATATTGGACCCTATAGAAGAAAACACAGTCACACTTAAAGGAATTTTCCAAACTCACTGCAAACGTTGATGCTTCGGAAAACATTGAAGTTGCTGTCCGAAGGGGATACAACAATAACGTTATTCGACCAGTTGCAAACTTCCAACTTTTAACCGTCGAAGACCATCTCGTAGGAAACCTTCTTATCGCTCCTCGTTCAACTATTGTTCGCCATTGTCCCATAAGGAAGTGTAGTTTCATACCTGACCGTTCTCGATCTGTATCTCCGAAAGATTAAAATCAACTGTTAAGAAGGCGAAACACTATTTTTTAGCTTCAAAGCGTATAGCATTTGGAACTTTGGATTTGGACTTTTCAAAATCTTGAATCTGTCATCATTATTTTGAATACTCAAATATATTGTTTGTACCATTTGTGGACATTTTCTTCTGGATTCTACTATACCGTACATTGTATTTTATACTGAATCTGATGTCACTACATATTAATGCGTTTATGGACATTTATGGACTCAAAGATATCTCAATTTTGCGTAATATTGTTTATTGATTTGCATTTATCATGTTTGGAAATTGACGGTTGGTGCAGCTAGTGAAAAATTTGTGTGATGTTGCTATATTTGTGTTTAGTGCCATATTAAGGGGTATCTTCCGTCGTATTTTTTCGATAGAGTTAACATGGATAATATTGTCCTGTTTCTCTATCTACTGTCGTTCTCAAGTTACAGGCAAAAAAAGGACAAAAATCGTTATTTTTGACGATTTAAGAGAGATAACTCCTACAAGGAGTCGTCTGACAACTTCGACCCAATAGAGGCATTTGTAGAGCTTTTCATTCTAAACAAGGAAGGTTACTTTATATTTCTCCTATCCATTATAGTTTTGTTATTTATAGTGCTTGAAAGGTGGTCATACCCTTATGTACTATTTTGGCAACAGCGGTCATGTTATTCGAAGGATAGTTTTGTGAAGGACACCCTAAGGAACATCCACCCCAAGTTTGGTTGCAATTGGCTGAGCAGTTTCAGAGAAGATTGTTGAAAAGTGGGGCGGATGGACAACAGACAACAGTAAAAATGGTCAATTTTGACGTTCGAAGGGGAATAACTCATACAAGGAATGGTCCTACAACTTTGACCCTGTTGCAACTTATGTAGATTTTGATGTGCTTTACAATATGCACTTAAAATTTCTCCAATATCTATTATAGTTTTCAAGATATTGAGCTTTAAAAGTGAAAAATTGTGGTAAAAAGTCAGGGAAAATAACTCGTGCATGGGTGGTTGGATCTTGGAGGTGCTGATCACTTTAAGCCTATGCTAAAATTTTGATATCTGTAACCGTTTTTGAGTTATTTGCAAAAAAACTGGCATTTACCCCTATGTTCTATTTTTAGCCATGGCGGCCAAGTTTTTTACGAATAAAAAATCCAAACGACAGTTTTGTACCACCAATAAACAAATGTACCACGTTTGGTTGTAGTTGCCTTTATGGTGTCAGAGGAGTTAACGTTTGAAAAAGTTAACAGATCACGGACGGACGACGGACGCCAAAGGATGGCAATAGCTCCCATGACCCTTCGGGTCAGGTGAGCTAAAAAGGATAATGGATCATGCGTCGTGAATATTGAAAATGCGATCACTCGGGCCGCAAAGCATTCTGATTAAACACGTGCACGGAACAAGTTCCACGCATTCGTATAACTTGATGCGTTAAGCCGCACTTGTGATGATATTTTCAATATTCATTCTGCACGATAGATTATCCTATATTTCCTAGCCTTCAATAATCAACAACCATGAAAATGTTCCAGTTATGTTGTATATTTAGTAATACCGTTATTTATACTCTTCGGTAATCACTAAACCTCGATAATACTGCAGTTGAAGTCGGTTGCTCCAAACGATGTAACGATGTAATTCCGCTTTTTCCTATCCTTCAATCATCACCAACCCGTGAGATTAATGTAATATTTCCTATTCCTGACGAAGTGATTCCGCTTTTTCCTACCCTCTTAAAATCACCAACCCTCGAGTTTACTGTAATGATTTTCTATACTCCTAATGAAGTGATATCGCCGTTTCCTCCCCTTCAATAATCATCACCTTCGAGTTTACTGTCACATGATATTTCATAATCCTAACGAAGTGATATATACAGCTTTTTTTCTGCCCTTCAATAATGACAAACCTTTGAGATTACTGTAATTAGATTAAACATACTCCTGGCGAAGTGATATCGCTTTATCCCACCCTTCAATAATCGCCACGTTCGAGATTACTGTAATGAAGTTTCATAATCCTGACGAAGTTATATTGCTTTTAATGATCAACAACAATAAAGAATGTTCCAATAATGTTGCATTTTCTAACGAAGAGATCCCGTTTTTATACTCTTCAGTAATCACCGATCCTCTATAATACTGTATATATGTTGGTTACTCCAAACATTCCGCTTTTTTCATACCCTTCAATTATCACCAACCCTTGAGATTCCTCTAATCATGTTGCATACTTCAAACAAAGCTGTATAGCCTTTTTGTTCCCGTCAATAATCACCAATCCTCAAGTTTACTGCAATGATATTGAATATTTTCGACGCAGTGATATCGCATTCTCCTACCTTTCAATAATTATGTACCACCCTCGAGATTACTGTAACGACTTTCTAAAACTAATGTCAAAACTGTGAAAAATCAATACTCGAGTACTCGATGGCAATACTCGAATATATTCGAGTACTCGGAAATATATTGGAGTTTGGTAAGCGTTTATTTTCCTGGAATATAGACAAGTATAACATGTACATGTATCGATGATTCGCTTTTACAGACCTTTAGACTGAGACGATCGAAGCTCAGATACACCAACAAATAGTCTCTAGGACTTTGTTGGTGTTGTAAATTTGACAAAATTTCATTTTGAAAGAATTTTTACATCGCTGATTCTAGTCTTAGATCTTTTAAATGCGACAGAGAATTAACGGTTATTGAAAGATGAAACCAATGACGAAAAAATCGTCCACTGAGTTGAAGAAGATTTCTCTGAATTCACGAACGGGTGTCTAGTTCTTAATGTGATAGTGGAGATTTGTTGGTCCTAAACAAAAGTTAGTTCATTTTTGCAAAGCTTGCATTTTGCGTTTTTGCCATTTGCAGATCTCTTAAAATGCGTCCACACTGCACACTTTGGAGGCATTTTGATAGAAATTTTAAACTGAACAGTTTATTGATCCCATGATCAGTTCTATGTGATTTATACATGTATTATGAAACTCAACTTGAAATATGCTCACCACGACGCCGTGTTATGTCCTAAGGCTGGCGCTTTAGCAAATCATAGGTTTAATTATAATAAAAGAAGCCGACACTATAGCTTTTATATTAATTAATCATTTGGTCTAGTCCGGACATTTTACGGTTTCTAAATTAATGTGTTGTAAAATACACAGAGAAAATTTATTTGAAATTTATTATTCGATACTCGGACCTATCGAGTAATCGTTGACATCCATACTCTCTAGACTTCTAACGATGTGATTTCGCATTTTCCTTCCCTTTAATAATCACCAACCCTTAAGAATATTTTAATTAGGTTGCATAATTAAGGACCAATAGCTTATACAAAAAGTCATATGAGAAAATAACACCAATTCCATTCTTATAGGGTTCTATTGTCACAATTTTGGCTATAACTTTGTCCGTATCGTTCATATTGATATAAGGGACAGTTCAAATCGAGCCAAATTTAATAGCACATGTCCACTTAAATTTTTGGAATGGCAAGTGTGATTACTTTTTCTGCAAATTTCCCAACCCAGAGAAAAATGTCCAAATATGGTGTGCATACTGATAAAATCCTGATAAATGGAACTCTGAACACAATGATCACTTGTCAAAATGCCTTTAATTCAATCACTTCCATTTTTAAACTAAGCATTCTACAATATTTCCTCTATTAAAACTGCTATACGCTTAGAGAACATGTCAACTGTGTTTTGTTTAATATGCATTACACTGAATGATAACATCTCCGTATTACGTCATCACTTTTAGAGTGGAAGAACTCACTAAAATAATGGTGGTATTTCCCCATATTGGAAAAACAAAGTCAATAAATCCTTTCACCTAAGGTTTAGTATATAACTCTCAACATTTCTGTCAATTTTCAAGGAATCCTGTGAAAAAAATAAACCGAGTTATAACATAATTTGTTACCATGGCATATTAAGACAATAACATAAATTCCTAAGTAAAAACATGTTTTCTGCTATAACAAAATATTGCCTTCATAAAACCTATTCCAGTTTATTTGACATGGAGTTTTGAACTTAACTTTAAAGAAAGAGGTTCAGAATATCAACATATACATTTTAGTAGTTAATTTTTACTATAAAAAAAAACAGAAAACTGTGAAAAAAAACATAATTTGCATTATTTTACTAAAAAAAGCAAAACAATATGGCTGAAATTATCACGTATTCCTAAAATAGTATTAAGCAGGAATTGTAGTTTCTAAATTGTGTTAATTTGTTGAAATCGGTTCAGTAGTTTTGATTTTCTACCCATTTTCATGTCAGGCAGTGACGTTTAAGATGGTAATGGTAAAGTCATTGAAGGTAAAAGTGACGTCATTGAATGAATTTTGACATCATTTGACCATGACATCATCAATTGATATCATTTCACTTGTTTTTGAAAAGTTAAATGTTATTAGGTGATGAGTAAAAGAAATCTTCATTGATTTATCGACGGTAACCAAGCATTTCTATTGGGGTGAAAGTCCACGACAACCTACTATATTAATAAAGAGTAGGTACGGTAAATAGCCTTAAATGCACTTGCCTCATTAAAATAATGGATCTCCAATGGTAATGCAATCTATAGTTACAGTGTTGACAATAAAACAAGAGATTGTTCCTGCCCTTGCTAAGTCATAGCCAGCTGTGGGGTGTTCCTCAAGAATACATGCTGGTATAGTATTTTCACTGAAACACTACCCAAAATTTATCAAATTACACGCTATGAAAAAAGCAAATTAAAAGTCTATTAAATATGTTATTTCAAAACATTCTGACCTAGAGGTCAAAGATGCAGTTCATACAGATCTGTATATCACTTTGAGTCACTCTAACTACAGACCAAATATTAAATTCTAATCATGCTAATGTTTAAGACATGAAAATTACATGTACATGCTAAACTCGCACTTGGACAAGCATTTTATCCTCAATGACCTCACGGTCATGATGGTAAAAATTCCAGGTCAAATATTATTATATAAGAGTAAACAATATATCATCTTTTGTTTAACTGGGTACATACCAATCATAAAAATCCAGAAGTTTTAAGCACTAAATTATTAGAAGTAATGGTTGGTGCCATAACTAGACGGGAGTCATTGTTAATATATGTAACTGTTTTAATTAAATGAATAACCAGTGATTCACATGTACATGTATATTCTTTTCCTTTTTGCTTATTGTACAGTAGCATGTTTAGAAGTACCAAAGACAACAACAGATTGGCTTTTATAATAAAAAAAAATTGTATGTGGAAGTAGAATAATTGATTGTGTAACTAACACCATTTTCCATATTTTTGCCTGACTGAAACGCAGCGCAGCGAGGGGTAAAATAAGTGAAAATAATGGGGACCGATGGTAAAATTAACTACCAACCAAGGGCAGGCCCATGAATTACTTCATTTTTAAAATGACGTCTTTGCCTCAGAAGCAGACCTATAGTTCAAGACAAAATGGTTGCTGTTTCGTTGATTTTTTGTGCATAAATCATATTATGATTTCACCTGTTTTAAAGAACTTGAACTGTGACATCCACCATTAGTTTGCTTGAAATATTATGTTTTGTTTGTTTGTTGGTGTTTAACGCCCGAGCAGCAATTTTTCAGCTATATTCAGGCGATGAACATGAAATGGATGATAAAATGAACATGAAATGATGAATGAAAATGGGATGGGTAACAAGGACAAATAGGGGCAACGAACTTTAGAAGGCCACTGGAAAAAGGGAGGATGGGTAAGTTCGGGCAATTTAGCCTCCTGTAGCGGGCCCGAGGACCCTACTCATAGCGAATACTACAGCAGGGTTCTTTAACGTGCGAGGAACGTGGCATTTTTCCCAACACGGTGCACTAATATGGTTTGCGGTCAGGTTTTCCGTATTATGGCCTGACAACCCCAGCGTACCAGGGGTACCCCATTCAACCACCTGGGGCACACATCCCAGTCGGTCTTTAGGCAAACCTGCCTGACACGCCGGCCAGGTTACTGGGCGCTTTTAGTCGCCTTTTACGACAAGCTAGCGCGTCTTCGGTCTATTCTTTTGACACCCGGATCCCGCACGGGGCGCTTGAAATATTACAACGGCTTGTCGTCCTGCTTTCCTTTGTCAGCTGGATCCATGTTAGAATTATATACAACACGTACATTGTATCCTCAATATTGGAGTAGTGAAAATAATCGGTTATTTGGCAACTGAATTTTATTATGAACATTTGCAAAACAGCAAAGCAGACACTTAAATCAAACTTTTTCTGGTTGACATTTTACCATTCAACATTTACTTTTGAGTGTAAACAGAACAGTCTATGTTTTGCAGTTTGTATTGTTGACTTGGTTCACCATTGTAAACTGACACATTCCCCATTTTTAACACCCTGGATATGATTTATTTGCATTAATTTCCTATTTTGAGATGATTTTTCTTAGCTAGAACTTATTTTGTAATTTTGTCATTCAAATATAACTTAAAAGTGATCAGCTTACCTCTGTTTCAGCAAAAGTTTTGAAAATAACCTCAATTCCTAAGTAAAAACATGTTTTCTTGTTATAACAAAAAATTGCCTCCAAAAAACCTATTTGAACTTAACTATAAAGAAAAACGTTCAGAATGTCAACTTATCCATTAAAACAGTACATTTAAGTACTAAATTTTTACTTTTTTTTCAGAAAAATACAGAAAACTGTGAAAAAAAAAACATTTTTTTTACATTTTACAAAAAAAGCAAAAAAATATGGCCCAAAATTATCACATTTTATTTAAATAGTATTAAGCAGAAACTGTAGTTTCATTTATTGAAATCGGTCCAGTAGTTTCGATTTTCTACCCATTTTTGTATCAGTCAGTGACCTTCCAGGATGATTATTCTAAAGTCATTGAATCTAAAAGTGACGCCATTGAATGAATTGACATCATAAATTAATATCATTTCACTTGTTATGAAAAGTTGAATGTTATTAGGTGACAATTAAAAGAAATCACTGATTTATCGACGGTAACCAAGCATTTCTATTGATGTGAAAATCCTTGACAATCTACTATATTAATAAAGAGTAGGAATGGTAAATAGCCTTAAATGCACTTGCCTCATCCAAATAATGGATCTCCAATGGTAATGCAGCTGGTTAAGTTATAGTTACAGTGTTGACAATAAAACAAGAGATTGTTCCTGCCCTTGCAAAGTCATAGCCAGCTGTGGGGTGTTCCTCAAGTAGTATTGTCTGAAAAACTACCCAAAATTTATGAAATAACACGCTATGAAAAAAGCAAATTAAAAGTCTATTAAATATGTTATTTCAAACATTCTGAACTAGAGGTCAAAGATGCAGTTCATACATACCAAATATTAAATTCTAATCATGCTAATGTTTAAGATATGAAAATTACATGTACATGCTAAACTCGCACTTGGCCAAGCATTTTATCCTAAATGACCTCACGGTCATGATGGTCAAAATTCCAGGTCAAATATCATTTTATAAGAGTAAACAATACATCATCTTTTGTTTAACTGCGTACATACCAATCGTAAAAATCCAGAAGTTTTAAGCACTAAAGTTATTATAAGTAATGGTTGGTTCCATAACTAGATGGGAGTCTTTGTTAATTCATGTAACTGTCTTAATTAAATGAATAACCAGTGATTCACATGTATATTTTTTTCTGTTTTGCTTTAATAATAATAAAAAAAAAATTTGTATGTGGAAGTAGAATAATTGATTTTGTAACTAACACCATTTTCCATATTTTTGCCTGACTGAAACGCAGCGCAGCGAGGGGTAAAATAAGTGAAAATAATGGGGACCGATGGTAAAATTAACTACCAACCAAGGGCCGGTCCATGAATTATTTCATTTTTAAAATGATGTCTTTGCGGACCTATAGTTCAAGACAAAATGGTTGCCCTTTTGTTGATTTTTTGTGCATTAATCATATTATGATTTCACCGGTTTTAGCGTAACTTGAACTGTGACATCCACCATTAGTTTGCTTGAAATATTACAACGGCTTGTCGTCCTGCTTTCCTTTGTCAGCCGAATCCATGTTAGAATTATATACAGCATGTACATTGTATCCTCAATATTGGACTAGTAAAAATAATCGGTTATTTGGCAACTGAATTTTATTAAGAACATTTGCAAAACAGCAAAGCAGACACTTAAATCAAACTTTTTCTGGTTGACATTTTACCATTCAACATTTATTTTTGAGTGTAAACAGAACAGTCTATGGTTTGCAGTTTGCATTGTTGACTTGGTTCACCATTGTAAACTGACACATTCCCCATTTTTAACACCCTGGATATGATTTATTTGCATTAATTTCCTATTTTGAGATGATTTTTCTTAGCTAGAGCTTATTTTGTAATTTTGTCATTCAAATATAACTTAAAAGTGATCAGTTTACCTCTGTTTCAGCAAAAGTTTTGTCTTTTTTGTGTCCAACTGAATATCCAGTCTTTTTTCTGCAATCCATTTAATTAGTAAAACAAAGTCAATAAATCCTTTCATTTTAGGTTCCAACTGTTCAGAACATACTTTTCAACATTTCTGTGAATTTTCAAGGAAACCTATGAAAAAAAAAACCCAGTTATAGCATATTTTGTTACCATGGCATTTTTAGAAAGTAACATCAATTCCTAAGTATACACATGTTTTCTTGTTATAACAAAAAATTGCCTCCAAAAAACCTATTTGAACTTAACCATAAAGAAAAAGGTTCAGAATGTCAACTTATCCATTAAAACAATACAGTTTAATAGTAAATTTTTACTTTTTTCAGAAAAATAGAGAAAACTGTGAAAAAATAACATTTATTTTTACATTATTTTACTAAAAAAGCAAAAACATATGGCCCAAAATTATCACATTTTATTTAAATAGTATTAAGCAGAAACTGTAGTTTCATTTATTGAAATCGGTCCAGTAGTTTTGATTTTCTACCCATTTTTGTATCAGTCAGTGACCTTCCAGGATGATTATTCTAAAGTCATTGAATCTAAAAGTGACGCCATTGAATGAATTGACATCATCAATTGATATCATTTCACTTGTTATGAAAAGTTGAATGTTATTAGGTGACAATTAAAAGAAATCACTGATTTATCGACGGTAACCAAGCATTTCTATTGATGTGAAAATCCTTGACAATCTACTATATTAATAAAGAGTAGGAATGGTAAATAGCCTTAAATGCACTTGCCTCATCCAAATAATGGATCTCCAATGGTAATGCAGCTGGTTAAGTTATAGTTACAGTGTTGACAATAAAACAAGAGATTGTTCCTGCCCTTGCAAAGTCATAGCCAGCTGTGGGGTGTTCCTCAAGAATACATGCTGGTCCAGTATTGTCACTGAAAAACTACCCAAAATTTATGAAATAACACGCTATGAAAAAAGCAAATTAAAAGTCTATTAAATATGTTATTTCAAACATTCTGAACTAGAGGTCAAAGATGCAGTTCATACATACCAAATATTAAATTCTAATCATGCTAATGTTTAAGACATGAAAATTACATGTGCATGCTAAACTCGCACTTGGCCAAGCATTTACCCTAAATGACCTCACGGTCATGATGGTCAAAATTCCAGGTCAAATATCATTTTATAAGAGTAAACAATACATCATCTTTTGTTTAACTGCGTACATACCAATCGTAAAAATCCAGAAGTTTTAAGCACTAAAGTTATTATAAGTAATGGCTGGTTCCATAACTAGATGGGAGTCTTTGTTAATTCATGTAACTGTCTTAATTAAATGAATAACCAGTGATTCACATGTATATTTTTTTCTGTTTTGCTATAATAATAATAAAAAAAAAATTTGTATGTGGAAGTAGAATAATTGATTTTGTAACTAACACCATTTTCCATATTTTTGCCTGACTGAAACGCAGCGCAGCGAGGGGTAAAATAAGTGAAAATAATGGGGACCGATGGTAAAATTAACTACCAACCAAGGGCCGGTCCATGGATTATTTCATTTTTAAAATGATGTCTTTGCGGATCTATAGTTCAAGACAAAATGGTTGCCCTTTTGTTGATTTTTTGTGCATTAATCATATTATGATTTCACCGGTTTTAGCGTAACTTGAACTGTGACATCCACCATTAGTTTGCTTGAAATATTACAACGGCTTGTCGTCCTGCTTTCCTTTGTCAGCCGAATCCATGTTAGAATTATATAGAGCATGTACATTGTATCCTCAATATTGGACTAGTAAAAATAATCGGTTATTTGGCAACTGAATTTTATTAAGAACATTTGCAAAACAGCAAAGCAGACACTTAAATCAAACTTTTTCTGGTTGACATTTTACCATTCAACATTTATTTTTGAGTGTAAACAGAACAGTCTATGGTTTGCAGTTTGCATTGTTGACTTGGTTCACCATTGTAAACTGACACATTCCCCATTTTTAACACCCTGGATATGATTTATTTGCATTAATTTCCTATTTTGAGATGATTTTTCTTAGCTAGAGCTTATTTTGTAATTTTGTCTTTCAAATATAACTTAAAAGTGATCAGTTTACCTCTGTTTCAGCAAAAGTTTTGTCTTTTTTGTGTCCAACTGAATATCCAGTCTTTTTTCTGCAATCCATTTAATTAGTAAAACAAAGTCAATAAATCCTTTCATTTTAGGTTCCAACTGTTCAGAACATACTTTTCAACATTTCTGTGAATTTTCAAGAACACCTATGAAAAAAAACAACCCAGTTATAGCATATTTTGTTACCATGGCATTTTTAGAAAGTAACATCAATTCCTAAGTATACACATGTTTTCTTGTTATAACAAAAAATTGCCTCCAAAAAACCTATTTGAACTTAACCATAAAGAAAAAGGTTCAGAATGTCAACTTATCCATTAAAACAATACAGTTTAATAGTAAATTTTTACTTTTTCAGAAAAATAGAGAAAACTGTGAAAAAATAACATTTATTTTTACATTATTTTACTAAAAAAGCAAAAACATATGGCCCAAAATTATCACATTTTATTTAAATAGTATTAAGCAGAAACTGTAGTTTCATTTATTGAAATCGGTCCAGTAGTTTTGATTTTCTACCCATTTTTGTATCAGTCAGTGACCTTCCAGGATGATTATTCTAAAGTCATTGAATCTAAAAGTGATGCCATTGAATGAATTGACATCATCAATTGATATCATTTCACTTGTTATGAAAAGTTGAATGTTATTAGGTGACAATTAAAAGAAATCACTGATTTATCGACGGTAACCAAGCATTTCTATTGATGTGAAAATCCTTGACAATCTACTATATTAATAAAGAGTAGGAATGGTAAATAGCCTTAAATGCACTTGCCTCATCCAAATAATGGATCTCCAATGGTAATGCAGCTGGTTAAGTTATAGTTACAGTGTTGACAATAAAACAAGAGATTGTTCCTGCCCTTGCAAAGTCATAGCCAGCTGTGGGGTGTTCCTCAAGAATACATGCTGGTCCAGTATTGTCACTGAAAAACTACCCAAAATTTATGAAATAACACGCTATGAAAAAAGCAAATTAAAAGTCTATTAAATATGTTATTTCAAACATTCTGAACTAGAGGTCAAAGATGCAGTTCATATATACCAAATATTAAATTCTAATCATGCTAATGTTTAAGACATGAAAATTACATGTGCATTCTAAACTCGCACTTGGCCAAGCATTTTATTCTTAATGACCTCACGGTCATGATGGTCAAAATTCCAGGTCAAATATCATTTTATAAGAGTAAACAATACATCATCTTTTGTTTAACTGCGTACATACCAATCGTAAAAATCCAGAAGTTTTAAGCACTAAAGTTATTATAAGTAATGGTTGGTTCCATAACTAGATGGGAGTCTTTGTTAATTCATGTAACTGTCTTAATTAAATGAATAACCAGTGATTCACATGTATATTTTTTTCTGTTTTGCTTTAATAATAATAAAAAAAAATTTGTATGTGGAAGTAGAATAATTGATTTTGTTACTAACACCATTTTCCATATTTTTGCCTGACTGAAACACAGCGCAGCGAGGGGTAAAATAAGTGAAAATAATGGGGACCGATGGTAAAATTAACTACCAACCAAGGGCCGGTCCATGAATTATTTCATTTTTAAAATGATGTCTTTGCGGACCTATAGTTCAAGACAAAATGGTTGCCCTTTTGTTGATTTTTTGTGCATTAATCATATTATGATTTCACTGGTTTTAGCGTAACTTCAACTGTGACATCCACCATTAGTTTGCTTGAAATATTACAACGGCTTGTCGTCCTGCTTTCCTTTGTCAGCCGAATCCATGTTAGAATTATATAGAGCATGTACATTGTATCCTCAATATTGGACTAGTAAAAATAATCGGTTATTTGGCAACTGAATTTTATTAAGAACATTTGCAAAACAGCAAAGCAGACACTTAAATCAAACTTTTTCTGGTTGACATTTTACCATTCAACATTTATTTTTGAGTGTAAACAGAACAGTCTATGGTTTGCAGTTTGCATTGTTGACTTGGTTCACCATTGTAAACTGACACATTCCCCATTTTTAACACCCTGGATATGATTTATTTGCATTCATTTCCTATTTTGAGATGATTTTTCTTAGCTAGAGCTTATTTTGTAATTTTGTCATTCAAATATAACTTAAAAGTGATCAGTTTACCTCTGTTTCAGCAAATGTTTTGTCTTTTTTGTGTCCAACTGAATATCCAGTCTTTTTTCTGCAATCCATTTAATTAGTAAAACAAAGTCAATAAATCCTTTCATTTTAGGTTCCAACTGTTCAGAACATACTTTTCAACATTTCTGTGAATTTTCAAGGAAACCTATGAAAAAGAAACAACCCAGTTACAGCATATTTTGTTACCATGGCATTTTTAGAAAGTAACATAGACTCTTCCGTAAAAACATGTTTTCTTGCTATCACAAAAAATTGCCTCCAAAAAACCTTTTTGAACTTAACTATAAAGAAAAAGGTTCAGAATCTCAACTTATCCATTAAAACAATACATTTTAGTAGTAAATTTTTACTTTTTTTCAGAAAAAATACAGAAAACTGTGAAAAACTAACATTTTTTTTTACATTATTTTACTAAAAAAGCAAAAACTTATGGCCCAAAATTATCACATTTTATTTAAATAGTATTAAGCAGAAACTGTAGTTTCATTTATTGAAATCGGTCCAGTAGTTTTGATTTTCTACCCATTTTTATATTAGTCAGTGACCTTTGAGGAGGATTATTCTAAAGTCATTGAATCTAAAAGTGACGCAATTGAATGAATTGATATCATTTCACTTGTTTTGAAAAGTTGAATGTTATTAGGTGACAAGTTAAAAGAAATCACTGATTTATCGACAGTAACCAAGCATTTCTATTGATGTGAAAATCCTTGACAATCTACTATATTAATAAAGAGTAGGAATGGTAAATAGCCTTAAATGCACTTGCCTCATCCAAATAATGGATCTCCAATGGTAATGCAGCTGGTTAAGTTATAGTTACAGTGTTGACAATAAAACAAGAGATTGTTCCTGCCCTTGCAAAGTCATAGCCAGCTGTGGGGTGTTCCTCAAGAATACATGCTGGTATAGTATTGTCACTGAAAAACTACCCAAAATTTATGAAATTACACGCTATGATAAAAGCAAATTAAAAGTCTATTAAATATGTTATTTCAAAACATTCTGACCTAGAGGTCAAAGATGCAGTTCATACAGATCTGTATATCACTTTGAGTCACTCTAACTACAGACCAAATATTAAATTCTAATCATGCTAATATTAAAGACATGAAAATTACATGTACATGCTAAACTCGCACTTGGCCCATCATTTTATCCTAAATGACCTCATGGTCATGATGGTCAAAATGTTATTTGATGGATCAAAAATTCGCACATCAATTTTGTAAAGCACATCGTAAGGTATGACCACATAAAGTTTGGTTGCATTTGATTAAGATGTTTCAGAGGAGAAGATTTTTTAATAAAAGTTTACAGACGACGATGGACGAAAAGTGATGGCATAAGCTCAATTGGACCTTTGGTCCAGGTGAGCTAAAAAAGTAAACTGCTCTCTCAGTATACCCTGGCTACCCCAAAATGAAACTAAGTCGGTAAACAGGAATTAGATGACCTAGGAGCATAAAACTGCTATACACCATATGGTACTGTAGGATAAAGCTATATGCAAAATATCAGACCTGTATCTCATGAAGTTGCTTAGAAATCTGTAATGAAAATTTCACAACGGAGTAACGAATGAACAAACAGACAGACAAGGGTAAAACAGTATACCCCCAACTTCTTCGAAGTGGGGGTATAATAACATCTTGTTTAAGTTGCCTGTCTCTTACTGGTAATTCAGATATGTCTGATTTAAAGGGTATTTTATTCTGATTAGATCACATATTTTATTTTAGTAAAACTGTATATTTTTTATATTCTTTGCTCATACTTCAAAACTTTCACTTTGACTTAATCACTAAATTTCATCCCAATTGGTCTCATCAGTCAGGGAAGGGATCAAATTTAGTATTTTTGAATATGAACATAGTATTGCGGGCTTTCCCTGAGACCTTCCTGGTACCAAATGCTAGTACATCAATAATAATATATGTACTGCAATGCCAAAAGAAAATATATAAAGTACATTGTATTATTTCTAATTTGTTTACAATGCACTTAAATCTTCAAAATATATAAAAAAGTATAAAGTTTTGATTTATTTTTTGGTGGACCAAGAAAGTTTCGACCACAGCCATGCAGTTAGCAGGGGATTTTTTTTCATATTTTTCTTTGAACTCAGTAAGTTTTCATATAGCAACGAATAATACATGTTAACCAGTTATAATTATATAATGCCGAATTTTTGAATATATTTGGGAAGATAGAGTTTACATCTTTCCAACATCCAGATTTTTGTATTTAATTCATATTTTTTAACAGTTGGAATTTTAGAAGTTTGAAATTGAAAATTTTCACTTATCTGCTCTTCCAAAGTTTTTCGCTTCTTACCATGTCTGACGACAGTTAGTCCAGAAAAGTGGTTCACATGCAATAAATTATTTGATTTTGATTAAATATTAGTTGTGGATTGCTGTGTTCTTGACATATATTCCAATATTCTTTCTCTTAATTATTTTTCACAGAGCTGTTCTCATTGCGCCCTGTGGAGTCCGTAGAAAGATTCTCCATGCATGAGTTAAAGAGCTATTATATTTTTGCAAATTTTGAAATGTAAGTAGGAAAGATAGAGTTTATATCTTTCCAACATCCAAATTTTTGTATTTAATTCATATTTTTTTCAACTGTTTGAATTTAATAAGTTTGAAATTGAAAAATATCCAGTCTTGCAAAGTTTTTGGCTTCTTAGCATATCTGACGAAGGTTAGTACAGAAAAGCGGTTCACATGCAATAAATTATTTGATTTTGATTAAATAATAGTTGTGTTCACAGCATATATTCCAATATTCTTTCTCTTAAATATGTTTCACAGAGCTCATGTTCTCATTGCATCGAGTGGAGTCCAGAGAAAGATTCCCCGTGCATGCGTTTTAGAAATCTTATATTTCTGCCAATTTTGAAATGTATGTTGGGAAGATAAAGTTTACAACTTGCCAATGCCCAAATTTTTGTATTTAATTCATATTTTTCAACTGCTTGAATTTTATAAGTTTGAAATTGAAAAATATCCGGTCTTCCAAAGTTTTTGGCTTCTTAGCATATCTGACGAAGGCTAGTCCAGAAAAGCGCTTCATGCAATAAGTTATTTGATTTGATTAAATATTAGTTGTGTTAGTTGTGGATTGCTGTGATCTGGACATATATTCCATATTCTTTCTCTTAAATAAACCTGTTTTTCTACATCGGATTTTAGTTTGTAATTCAACAGGAGTTTAAAATAGGTATCCTGATTACAAATGTACATTGTTAAATTAAATAATTGGAAACATGAAATATTTTAGTCATATTTGACTGCTTGAATTTTTGAAGTTTGAAATTGAAAATTTTAATTTATCCGGTCTTCACAAGTTTTTGGCTTCTTAGCATATCTGACGAAGGTTAGTCCAGAAAAGCGCTTCATGCAATAAGTTATTTGATTTGATTAAATATTAGTTGTGTTAGTTGTGGATTGCTGTGATCTGGGCATATATTCCATATTCTTTCTCTTAAATAAACCTGTTTTTCTACATCAGATTTTAGTTTGTAATTCAAGAGGAGTTTAAAATAGGTATCCTGATTACAAATGTACATTGTTAAATTAAATAATTGGAAACATGAAATATTTTAGTCATATTTGACTGCTTGAATTTTTGAAGTTTGAAATTGAAAATTTTAATTTATCTGGTCTTCACAAGTTTTTGGCTTCTTAGCATATCTGACGAAGGTTAGTCCAGAAAAGCGCTTCATGCAATAAGTTATTTGATTTGATTAAATATTAGTTGTGTTAGTTGTGGATTGCTGTGATCTGGACATATATTCCATATTCTTTCTCTTAACTAAACCTGTTTTTCTACATCAGATTTTAGTTTGTAATTCAACAGGAGTTTAAAATAGGTATCCTGATTACAAATGTACATTGTTAAATTAAATAATTGGAAACACGAAATCATTAAGTCATATTTACTTAATTTCAAAAGACATACAACAAAACATATTTTTATATTAACAAGCTTTCAGCGAGACTGCACATTGTCCTCTACCAGGTAAATTAACAGTGGGGCAAGTGTGGACACAGCATTACACTTTTAACAGAAATCATAAGTGGACAGAATATCCATGTTTAATACTGTAACAATAACTGTTATTGACACAGCACTTAAAACATATTAGAATCTTTAATTTCTTCAGCAACTTATCACAAAAAAACTACATGGAAAATTTCACTAACTCCGACAAAAATTATCTGATAAACAGAAAATACTACTGTACACAGTAAAATGTTTCTCATCATTACAAACCTACTTACCAAATTTAAACTCATTATATCTTCACAGTTTAGTAGAAAAGTGTTGAGAACTTAATTTTAGTGAAAATTTGCTTAGTCCAAAGGCCATAACTCTTACAAAAACTATGCAATTATCAAAATTTTTAATTTAATCTGTAACTCATCAATACAAAGCTACATACCAAATTTCAAACCATTACCTTAAACAGTTTAGGAGACATATCCAGAGAACTTTATTTTAGTGAAAAGGACCCAAGCCACTAAGTACCTGGCCTTAAAATTTGTTAAAATTTCAAAACTTGTTTTACTTTGATAAAATGTGGGTGCATGTAATTTTTAATTAATATATTTTATTATTCCAATCGGTTTAAACTCAAAATGTTAGTATGTAATTCAATATTTTGTTGTGAAAATGTGTAATTTCGAGGAAATTTTAAAAAATCACAAAAATGTACACATTTTGGAATGATTTTCAGCAGTTCTAGATGTGGCGCCACCTGTCGCCCAAGATTTTTCTTTCTAAATTTGTTAAATATAATATGATGAATAAATTTAACATACAAAATTAATGGGCGAAGTGTGGTGCCACCTCTATTTCTTCCAAAATCTACACCAACAGCTAGAATTTGATGATTTTCATCAATTTACCCAGAACTTACCATTTTTGTGACATTGTCTTGAATTTGTCTTGAATTTATCTTTGATGCCATTGATTAAAACGACATGGAAATTTGCAGCATATTGATGTTAGATAACTTTCACAACAAAAGATTCAAGGATAAAAGGTTTTCAATTTTTACTGTATTTAAGGCCAAATATAGTAGTTAGTGAACCAGGTCCTTTACAAAGTCAAAGAACAATAACTTTTACAAAAATGAACCAAAAACCAATGAAATTCAAACTTGATCACTATCTCATCATTATGAACTTACCTCCAAATATGAACTCATTTTCTAAAAAATTTTAGAAAAAAGTCTTGAAATCTTAATTTTAATGAAATTTAAGTCAAAGGACCTTAACTTTTACTCATAAATTATCTGATGAAATTGGAACTTGACCTGTAACTCTTCAATATAAAACTACAAATCAAATTTCATTTCATTATCTTAAACAATTTACAAATTAGAAGAACCTGGGGGCATGTATCATCATCTACCTGGAATTTTACCATTAAGGAGCAAAAACTCCAAAAAACAAAAAAAAAAGCAAAAATCATTTTTAACCAACTGAAAAATTTTGTGGCGTTCATCAATTATCGTTCTCATGTTCCAGACCAAAAACAACAACAAGAATTGTAGTCTTCCACAGAAGACTTATGTCGCCTGCGTAATGCCAGTTTTAGGTAAACAGAAAGTAATAACTTTTCTGGCATATAATCGCTTTACACCTTATAGTACTATAGGAGACAGCTACATACCAAATATCTAGAGGCTGTGGCATGTAGTTGCTGAGAAAACTGCCACGAAAGTTTTTGTAACGTAAGTTCTCGGTATACAGGAAGTAGTAATATTTTGGACATAAAATCCCTTTACACCTTACACTACTACAGGAGAAAGCTACATACCAAATATCTGTGAGGCTGTGACATTTAGTTGCTGAGAAAACTGCGACAAAAGTTTTTGTGACGCCGCAGGACGCAGAATGGAAGACGCAGGATGCAAGACGACGGATAGTGCCAAAGTGACTCCTACATGTTGCTTTGCACCACGTTGCAGGCGACATAAAAATTCCTATTTTTGACCATTTAAGAGAGATAACTCCTACAAGAAGTGGTCAGACAACTTTGTCCATATGGAAATTTTTGTAGAGCTAGATGAGCTGAACATTTCAGCAATTGAAAGATTTTTCTTTCTACTATCATTCTTAAGTTACAGAGAGATAACTCCATTATATATAAATATGATTAAACTTCATAGATTAATATTGACACTGAAGATTGTTTTGTTTCTTTGGTGTTTTAACGCCACTTTCAGCAATTTTTCAGCTATTTTATGGCGTCCAGTTTTTATTGGGGGAGGAAGCCGGAGTACCCGGAGAGAACCCCCGACCTGCGGTGGAAAAACTGGCAATCCTTGTCAATTAAGATTGGAGTCGAGTACACCCTGCCTGCAGTGAGAATCGAACCCGAAATCTCAGTGTTGACAGACCACGTGATCAATAGTAGACGAACTACCTTGACCATTCGGCCACCGAGGCCCCCTGAGGACAATGAAGAAGGCCATTAGTTGGTCGAAAATTTTGTCATATTTATTAATACAATGTATAATAATTTGATAGTAGAAACATTTTTATATTTGTATCGTTGCATAATTCTCTAGACTTATTTAGTATCGGATTGACAAACATGACGATACAGCATAAACAAAAAAAAATAATATACAAGTCTAGAAGATTATGCAACGATACAAATGACGGTGTTTCTTGTCAAAAATTTAGACACAGACTGACCAACGAATGGCCTTAGTCAATGAGTGTCAATATAAATAAATGACGTAAACAAGTCATAACATATTGATCTTTAACCTTCTCATTTCAACTGAACCCAAAACTTTTTTATAGTTGCTTTCCAGTCCGCTAACCGCGGACGTGCCGTGCTGTTACTTTGCTTTGCTCAAATATTCCAACAAGATGTAATAAAAATTATCAAGGTGACAAATTCTTTACGCCAGACGCGCGTTTTCTCTACTTAAGACTCATCAGTGGCGTTTAGCTCTAAATTTTTAAGATATTCTTCATTCGGAGATAGAATAATATTTTTTTTCCATTGGGAGATAGAATAATATAAGTCCACTGGGATCGTGTTTAATACACAATACAGGCAGTTCAAAAGCTTTCTTTTAGACTCTTTATATAATATTTTGAACTGCCTGTATTATTATTCCATGTATATATTTTTTCTTGTCGTTTTCATATTTATTTGAGTTTTGATATTTATGGTATTGGATCGTGTTTTGAAGGAATGATAGTTTTGAATGAACATGTTTTGCAAGAGATCTTAATATATGGACATGTACAGATTTCATTGGTGATACAGACTTACAAAGTTTACCTAGTATTTTGCATTTATGACCTTTGAAGCCTGGTTTACAACCGCTTTTTGAACAATTTCCGAATTCAACTTCACACATGTCATCAATACACCCTGCACAACTCTCAGTACAGCCATAACCATAGGTTCCATTCGTACATCCTATCATTATGATAAAATGCAGAAATGTAAAAATAGATTTACATATATAAATATTAGTCTACACCTGGATTGCAAGATTATACATGTATTACACAAGCGTGTGTTGTACATGCATCCAATGATAAAAAAAAACAATTGACAGAAAATTATGTTATTGTAAATTATTATTAAAATAATACAAATTTATGGGAAATTTTGAGTTTTCTGCATTTGTTGTTTGTTTGTTTTTTTATGTTTTTGAATAGTGTTGAACGCCACTGTCAGAAATTGTAAGCTTTATTGTGGCGTCCAGTTATTATTGGGAGAGTAAGCTAGTGAAACCCCGGAAAATTGGTAATCCGTGTTAACTGAGATTGGAATCTTCCCTCAGTAAGACTTGAACCTACAACATTGCTGTTGACAAGAACGTGGTAACGTTAACCACTTAGTCACCTAGGCCCCAGTGAGCTTTCTGTAATCCACTGCTTGTAACATAGTGTTTACATTGAATCTTCCGATTTTTAAAAATACCTTACCCTACCAAAAACCTAATGGATTTTTACATGAATCATTATTAAAAGCATAATATTAGCTCTTTTAAATATATCAAACTTGCCTTAAATTTATTTGTTTAGATTGATATGCAGCATAAAATTTACTTTAATTGCACAGTAGTTTAATTCAGACAGAGTTTTATTATTTCAGCCGAACCAAAGGTTCATGTGAGCTATTATCCTCACTTGGCGTCCGTAGTCGCCCTAAAATTTTTAACGCTTTAATATTCTACTTCAAAACCACTTGGCCAATTGTAGCCAAACTGTGCAGGAATGTTGTTCATTGTGTTATTCTATACAAAAAAATTGAGTTTTAGTGCATCAAGTATTCAACATGATTCTCATTGGCGCATTTTATATAAACTTTTCACAAACCGATTAGTAGATTGATTTGTAGTATTTCAGAAATATCCCTTAGATAGTCTTCTACAAAGATTGAGGTTTGTGTGCGGATCCAAAATCTAAGATGACCGCTACCTGCCACAATGAAACACTGTTTAACATAGGACACTAGGAATAAAACATACAAAACAACTTTTCTAAAACTATTGCACACAGTTAAACCAAGTTATGCAGAAATGAAGCCGGAATAAATATCTCATTCTTTTGAGTTTTGGAAGCCAATAGGGAATTCAACATGACTGCCATGGCTGTTATTGCGTTCCGATTGGCTTTAAATTTCAAAATTTGCTTCCAAAAACAGTTTGACAGAAGGAATTATAATATTCTAGGAATGCAAATGAGATGGTCCTTTTGTACAAATCCAAAATTCTAGATGACCCCCACCGTGGAACATAGCTTAACACAGGACACTGCGGGAAAAACTCCGAAACTGTTCCGCACATTTAAACAAAAAATTCAGAAATAAAGCTTAATTTTGATGTATTTTGAGCGGACATTTACCTGACCAAGTATCATAAATGACTTTGATTGCCCAAAATTTTCATTAATTTTCGAAACTGTTCCACACATTGGAACTTACTGTCCCAGAATATTATCCAACATATTTCTTTCATTATTTCGAGTTTTTCCTGCCAATTGTAAATTCAACATGACTGCCAGGGCTGATAATGCGTTTCCTGCCAAACCACTTCGCAAAAGAAATTAAAATATTGTACTTATGTCCCTCAGATGGTTCTTTACTAGTTTTAAATTTTTATGACTTTCCAAAATCAAATTTGGCACAAATGAACCTTAAATAATTATAATATTATTTTGATGTGTCTTGAGACGATCGGAACTTCAGCATGACTGCCAGTGCCATTACTGCGTTTTGATTAGCTTAAAATTAAAAATGGCCGATATAGTAGAGTTTTAATGATAACAGCTCAACAACATTTTAATTATTTGGATTTAAAAAGTGCTCGTTTGGCTGAGTAAATTTTGTAACCATGGTATCTTTGATGATTTTTTTTTATCATTTTACAATGGGATTTTATGTGAAAAACATACAAGCAGCTTCTTCTCAGAAACTGTCCCACACATTTAAACCAAATCGTGCAGAAATAAATTCAATATAATCTCTTAAAATTTTGAGTTTTTGCTGCTAATTGGAAATTCAACAAACATAGAAACCGCATCCTTTCAGAAACGGGCTTTTGAATTTCCAGTGCTCGAAGCAGATCTTCCCTGTTAAATTATTCTCGTCCTAAATGTAGCTTAAATATTGTTCACTGGACGTTAATCAAACATTCAATCCATCAATCAACGTTTTCAAACTTTAGAATTCGCTTATGATATAGCGGTCTTTAAAATAATTGATATAGGATATTACGTTTCTTTTCATAATTTAAAAAGGACTATATTTGTATTATTCTATACTTGTAGCAACAATATTGTGATTTTGTAACCTTATGTATAATTTGAGTTTATAATGTAAATGTTGCCAGCTCTTTTTCTTTTTCATCCTACATTTAAGATAAATGTTCTGTTGATTTTTAAGGCTGCTTAGTTGAACATTTTGGCAAAGAACTAAATTAAATCTTACTTTTATTACAAGATTTACCGCTCCATCCACGTTCACATGATCCTTCGAAGCAATGGCCATGTACATTATTACATGATGTACCATTTACGCAATGGCAACTATCCTTGCACCCATTTCCGAATAAGCGGAAATTGCAAACTTTAAAGTAGAAATAAGTTATTGCCACTTAAAACAAAACCATAAGTTCAAACTACTTGTTCACGCTCCTTGCACGATAAAGACCCCTTTTGTAGATTTCGAAAAAGAGTAGGCTTATTGTAGCCGCTACAAAAGGCTAAATTCTCCGACCCTACCCAAAACTCCATACTGTTCCAGTGGCAGTCAAAATCTGTTCTCTGTTACCCATCCCACCCCCATTTTCCGTTGATTTATTGTTTGTTAATTTGTTCCCGTCCTGAATATAGCAGAAATACTGCTCGCTGACATCCAATCTATCAATCAATCAATCAATCAATCAATCAATCGAGGTCAAAATGAATAATATATTTAACTGTATCTAAATATACATTTCTATGACTATTAAACTATTTTCACAAAAACAGTAACTGAAAATTTTTTTAACAGACAAAAGCCTTATCGGGGTATTTAAAATACAAAGAAAATCAAATTTGAAAAACAACGATAAAAAACATGGCATGCTAATTGGACGACCGAACTACAAGAGACACTACACATATTAGCTTTCAGTATACAGAGTTAACATAAACCAGGTCAAAATGAATAATATATTTAACTGTATCTAAATATGCATGCAAGCGAGGGTAATGAAAGTTGTGTATTCAGATATAGTCAGATATCGGTGTGTATTTCTGTAAAAAAATTCTATCATTTGCAAAATATAGTACCTTCGTCGCACTTTGAGCCCATAAATCCAGGTTTACATACACCAATATTGATACATTTGCCATCAAACTGATTACATGTCTCATCAACGCAGTTACTGCAAGATTGGTTACATGCCAAACCGTATGTTCCTTTGTCACAAGCTTGAAAATAATTCACAATTATCATCACTGGGAGAAAAGAAATTTTTTAAATCGCAAAAGTCTGAAAAGGCCTAGAGTTGCAATGCAAGTGACTTAATAAAAAGGGAATAGTTTACAGTTTGTTGGAAGAAGGTTTTGTTTTTGTGTACAAAAAATGTATTAGGTGTTGATATTCCAAAATAGGTAACGTATTCTATTAATGTTCTGAAAAATGGCTACGTTTCAAAATTTCGAAAAATCCTTGAACAATTCCATATTAGCAGGTGCACAACTCCAATACATGTGAAATCTTCATGTGAAGCTTCAGAGATCTGGGTTGAAAACTGTATGAGGATTTCATACAAATAGGTACTCTCTTCTGAAAATGTTAAGAAAAATACATGTCTAATTTTTCCCGCCCAACCATCTGACCGCCCGACTTCAGCATACTATAACCCGGCAAAAATTATGTGTATTTTATTTAAGTTTAATTTGTTTTTTTGACATATTAAATTGCTGTGTATACTTTCCGTAATTGCCGCTATAAATGCCATGCATTTTAAATTGTGAAGATCTTGTTGTCAAGGAATGATTCTATATTTATATCTATCTTATTTTGAAAATAAATGTAATTTGTTTTCTTAATATTATATACTACATGCTTAATATATTCCGTATTTGCATTCTTACTGAACATAGATTTGTTTGATCTGGTGTTGAATGAACACAGCATATATTTTCCTGTCAGACACCCAAAATAAACAATCATTTTAATTGGGTATTCTAAATAATGTTTGACTAATCGATTTTCAATTCGATATTGATGAAATTGCTGTTTAATAGTTGTAAGAATAATACCATCATGTTGTAAAAATTCCATTTTTATTCATTTTCCATAATTTAAAAAATTTCCGCATACGCATACATCTCTTTTTACTTAAGTACTTTTTTGGTAAAATTTAGTGTCATTTAAGAAACAAAGGTAAATCAAACCAAACAATTATTTTTAATCTATGCTATCTGTACCCGAGTCACACATATCACTTTTCCACCCAGCATTGCAACCATATAGACATGTCCCGTTAATTGGTGAGCAATTTTCTGATAAACAGTTTTTACACGTGGCAACGCAGTTTAATCCATATGTTCCTGTTGGACAGACTGAAAAATTAACAAATATGATTTTCATATAACAAAGCAGTTCCTGACTGATTACCTTAGTTTACATCATTGGAGACGCGACGGTTTACCACAAGTGTATTATTTTAGCAGACTACATTTCTATGACTTTTAACCAATTAAACTATTTTCACAAAAACATTAACTGAAAATTTTTTTAACAGACAAAACCTTATCAGGGTATTTAAAATACAAAGAAAATCAAACTTGAAAAACAACGATAAAAAACATGGCATGCTAATTGGACGACCGAACTACAAGAGACACTACACATTTTAGCTTTCAGTATACAGAGTTAACATAAACCAGGTCAAAATGAATAATATATTTAACTGTATCTAAATATGCATGCAAGCGAGGGTAATGAAAGTTGTGTATTCAGATATGGTCAGATATCGGTGTGTATTTCTGTAAAAAAATTCTATCATTTGCAAAATATAGTACCTTCGTCGCACTTTGAGCCCATAAAACCAGGTTTACATACACCAATATTGATACATTTGCCATCAAACTGATTACATGTCTCATCAACGCAGTTACTGCAAGATTGGTTACATGCCAAACCGTATGTTCCTTTGTCACAAGCTTGAAAATAATTCACAATTATCATCACTGGGAGAAAAGAAATTTTTTAAATCGCAAGTCTGAAAAGGCCTAGAGTTGCAATGCAAGTGACTTAATAAAAAGGGAATAGTTTACAATTTGTTGGAAGAAGGTTTTGTTTTTGTGTACAAAAAATGTATTAGGTGTTGATATTCCAAAATAGGTAACGTATTCTATTAATGTTCTGAAAAATGGCTACGTTTCAAAATTTCGAAAAATCCTTGAACAATTCCATATTAGCAGGTGCACAACTCTAATACATGTGAAATCTTCATGTGAAGCTTCAGAGATCTGGGTTGAAAACTGTATGAGGATTTCATACAAATAGGTACTCTCTTCTGAAAATGTTAAGAAAAATACATGTCTAATTTTTCCCGCCCACCCATCTGACCGCCCGACTTCAGCATACTATAACCCGGCAAAAATTATGTGTATTTTATTTAAGTTTAATTTGTTTTTTTGACATATTAAATTGCTGTGTATACTTTCCGTAATTGCCGCTATAAATGCCATGCATTTTAAATTGTGAAGATCTTGTTGTCAAGGAATGATTCTATATTTATATCCATCTTATTTTGAAAATAAATGTAATTTGTTTTCTTAATATTATATACTACATGCTTAATATATTCCGTATTTGCATTCTTACTGAACATAGATTTGTTTGATCTGGTGTTGAATGAACACAGCTTATATTTTCCTGTCAGACACCCAAAATAAACAATCATTTTAATTGGGTATTCTAAATAATGTTTGACTAATCGATTTTCAATTCGATATTGATGAAATTGCTGTTTAATAGTTGTAAGAATAATACCATCATGTTGTAAAAATTCCATTTTTATTCATTTTCCATAATTTAAAACATTTCCGCATACGCATACATCTCTTTTTACTTAAGTACTTTTTTGGTAAAATTTAGTGTCATTTAAGAAACAAAGGTAAATCAAACCAAACAATTATTTTTAATCTATACTATCTGTACCCGAGTCACACATATCACTTTTCCACCCAGCTTTGCAACCATGTAGACATGTCCCGTTAATGGGTAAGCAATTTTCTGATAAACAGTTTTTACACGTGGCAACGCAGTTTAATCCATATGTTCCTGTTGGACAGACTGAAAAATTAACAAATATGATTTTCATATAACAAAGCAGTTCTATACTTCCTGACTGATTATCTTAGTTTACATTATTTGAGACACGACGATTTACCACAAGTGTATTATTTTAGCAGACTACATCTCTACGAGTTGTCAAAAGGTTTTGAGTAAAATCTAAATTTTGGAAAGTAGAAAAAAACTTGGTGATTTTGGAAATTTTATGCATTGTACAGAATATACGCACCGTCGTTGCATGTTTGCCCTCGATACCCACTTTGACAAATACACCCTCCAGTCACGACATCACAAGTCTTTTCAGCTGTGCAGTGGGGTGAACAAGAGTGTTCACAGTTATTACCATATCTTCCAAAGTAACAACCTAGAATGCAAAATGATGACACGAGAATTTCGCTGTAATTTTTGTGTTGTAATTATTGGTCAGCTAGTTTTATTTTCGACACCAGAGAGGTTATGTAATAATTTGGAGGAGCTTATTCACTATGTTTTATTTTAAGGTTTCATCGAGATTGCGAAAATAAGGTATTAACAACTAATTGTGCATTTGTGAAGTTAAAAATAATTATTATTTGAATAAAACTAACATGTTCGAGACGTCTGTGTTAAACCAAAACAGAAGGCGTAAAATTGCGTTTATACAAAATTCATTTAAAAAAAAGCAATCCATCCGAGTTTGTTAACTAAAAAATCACTTTACTTTGTTTTTGTAAGTACGTTTGATTGATGGATTTGCTTATAACAATGAGCTAAATTACATACTTGTACAAGTTAATTTATAAACCATTTATGACTGTAAAATGTTTCATATTTCAAATGGTTGACAATTTCCCTTTGTCTAATTCCTAAATTGGTGTTAAAATAATAAATACTATTCCTATACATTACAACATTACAAGTTTAGTGCAGAAAATCGCCATAGAAGTTGAGGATATCTACTAACAATATTTCACTTAAATTTCCCATGTATTGTTTTACCATTGTGATAACAATACTTTAGTAAAATGATTAAAATTCTAAACTTCTCTTATTTGCAAGGTGTAGTTGGCCTCAGTCGGATTTGGTAAAACGTTTTAGAATTTTTGATAATAAAAGCTATCTAAAATCTTAATCTTCAGGATTTTAACTATTTTGTATTTGAGCGGCACAGATGATTCTTGACGAAAAGCGGGCCTGTCATAGTAAATTTTATTAACCTTGGTATCTTTCATGGTATTTTATCTAAAATAACCTTTTATCACCTTTACTTGAATAGTAAACGGCCTAAGATTTGCAAATATGACGAGTTCTGTCCAGGAAAAAGAAAAGTGAATTCTAAGAAATCTTACCATACACTTCAACTTCGCAAAGTTCCAGAAAAGCATCATATGTCGATCTTTCATTATAAATCACTACATATCGTCCAACACTATTACAAGTTATATTTTGAATAGTGTTTGGCCACGCACCATCGTATTTATCCAAATAACACAGCTCACTACTCTGTTGATTTTTTGGATTAAATAAGTCACCTATGTAGAGGGAAAATCCACTAAGTCTGTCCGGCTCTATAAAAAATATGCAAAACCTAACATACTAAACAAAAGTATCGTTCTTTAAGATACATTTATCATAGTAAGTATATTAATTTTTTTCGACGAGCCAATATGACAAATAAATGAACTTTCCAATTCTCACAAGTGTTTGGAAAAATGTACTTTCAACGTTATTGGTTTTTTTTAATAAAATTTTGGGCCACTCATCAACTCGTCAGATATGCTATAGCGTGCAGGTTTTTTTTTGAGGATAGTAGAAATATCCAATAAAACACCCACCCACCATAGTGGAAAAACTGGTAAATGTACGGTTCGAGTCTAGGTCACCTTGTCCGTCCAAACGGGATTCGAACTCGCAATAGAAGAGTTCAGATATAAGTGTCTATGTTTAAATTATAACATTTACACTATAATAACAAGAAATAGAAAACGAAAAACCTTCAGCTATGCTACATTTCAACAGACTTATCTTACCAATACCTATATTACTCAAATAATATACCCCTTTTTTAATCGAGCATCACAAAACACAGAGAAATAGCGCAGTATTAACCCATATAAGGTTACATGCAGTTAATATTGCATAGGTATGCAAAATATTTCATTTTTATATCGATTATTGCTTTAAATAATTATCAATTAACGATTAATTACGTCCCCAAGTCCTTCTCATCCTCACAATCAGGCTTTCTGTGTCCACATGTGTCCACGAAAACCTGACAAACTTAGCTAGGAAATTCCGGGCTAGAAGTCACTATTTTGATTGGCTACATCATACCTTGATGTAGCCAATCAAAAGCTCGCATTCACTGATGACTTGGTTAGGGGATATCCCGATGTCGATTGTAAATAAACCAAACGAATGTGTTGAATAGGCCATGTAAAAATCAGTATATTTTGTACAGTAGTGTTAATAGTTTTGTTTTTACCGCGTTATTTATTAATTTCGTTACGTTTTTGTCACACTCAAGAATGAGTAAAAATGAAAACTGCCAAACACTTGCTTCTTTCAAGCAATTTCATAAGTTGATATTTTGAAGGATTGACGTCGTACAAAAATTTTCTAACCCGGGAATTTCCTAGCTAAGGTTGTCAGAGTTACGTGGACACAGAATCCCTGACTTGTCAGGATGGGTCCTCTACATTTAAAAATTTATTTCCGGGGCAAGTAAAACCCGTGAGGGGTCAAAAACAAACGTACGCCAACCCAACTGGCAACTATCAAATTAGAAGGCATTTATTACAAGGTAAATTTGTAATCAGTGAAAGCGTAACTTTAGTTCTTTTTTAATGTCATATAGTCCTGATCACAGTGAAAATAAAATTTGTAGGACCTACCAGATATGTCTGTTGAAAATCCCTTCGATTCCAATCGTTTTCTTGAAGTGAGTGTTTTGTGATGCGCGCTTTAAAAAAGGGTTTATAATTTTAGTAGTATAGATGATAAACATTTTGGTAAATTTCTGAGAGACCGACTACCGCACATTTATGCAAAGCTACACATTTCTGTCATATTAACCTACAGTTGTGTTCCTTATATTGCTTTCATTAAAGTAACCACCAGAATCAGTACCACGGGTTCTAAAAATCTGTCTTTCTAGTATTATTTATTATTATTATTTTGCACATACTTAGTGCCATTAGGCATTCTTGTGGCATGTTAGAGCAATAATACCAAATACAACAACCGGTTGTTTGAGAAATTATATAGGAGTTATGCATGTTTAGTATGTACACGTAAAGAATCAATGAAATATCGATCATGGCTGATATAATAACATACTGTCTAATCTGTAATATATGACGACTTTATAAATATTTGCTGATTGTCCAATATCAAGTCTCCACCATGCAGTTCCTTGATTTATTGCCGTGTGAGTACAACTTTTACCCTCAAATATCTGATTTTTGTCTCCATCGATAGCTTTTGATGCATCATAGTCTAAATATGAACTACTTTGGTCTGCCGTACCAGTACGTGCTAAATTCCCTAAAATAGTAATATGAATACCATATATTTCACGATTATTTTCAGTTGCTGGTTAGATTTTGGGACATAGACGATTTTTTTTAGCTTTACGCTAATAAACCTCGGAGGGGTTTCTGTACAGCACACGTGGTACAGCATAAACCCATACAAAGTCATTTATAACCAACATTTAAAAACATTCCTTTTATTTTAAACTCAAATAATATTTCAATTCACAATGTTTAGTGTCATCACTTGTTGTCTGCAGAAGAATACGTGTATAGTCAACGTTATTAATACCTGTAATAATGACGTCAACCTAACATTATACGATATGGACAACGTTGCACAGCTCAGCTATTGGGTATTTAAATGAAATAAATATACATATATATTTTTTAATTTGCTTAAATGGATATAAACTTAAACTAGAACTATACTGGGATGATAAATAGTGCCCGACTCCCACAGTTGCTTAACGCGTCTCCAGTGGTGGATACGGAATTCCCTCCAGTTGAGGGTATCGTGTTTATACTACGGACTGACCGACTGTGAACCACATTAGGGTTTGGAAAGTGCACGATAAACGCTTAATTTTTTGTACATATGGTTGGACTTAAAATTATTGCTTACATAATTTACTTTTTTTCAAGATAAACCGTTCTTTAAAATTGTCGACATTACTTAAAATAAGTGCAAAATTCAAATGCTCATTTCTACCTTAGGCCACACCAATTTAATTTCTTGTTCTTCGGATTTTTGTCATTTTAAAACGGGGCGAGCGAGCGAAATAATAATTTTAATATTATTATTTGGATTTTCAAAAAATCATAGGCGAACAGAAAAATTTGAGGCGAGCGATAACTTTTTTTAATTTTTATTTTTTTTAAATAAGAAAATGTACTTTCATCAATGTATATATTCGCAAAATTCAGTTTCATTGTGATTTTCTTTCAGAATTGGGCATACTATGCTTACCTGAAGTTTACCAAAGCATTTAAATGAATTATATTTTGTAATTATGGGTTCATCATTCAATTTATGTACAATCAATTGCACCTTTTAAACAATTCAGTATTGTAGGTCATATACAACATACTACATATATGACTTTCAAAGCATTAGAGACAGATGGAAGCAAAAGAATGCATACATGTACATGTCACATCTTCATTTGCAAAAATATATTTTTTAGACCTTTTTTAAAATGCACAACTGACTACACTGTACATCATTTATTGATGAAGCTTTCTAGAGGAATGAATTTTAAAATGTCATAAAATAAGTTATATCCCATTCATTGTGTTTGCTGTAATATTCCCATTTAGTGAGACTTTCCCTTTTGATTGAACAACCAAAGACAATCCAAAATTATAGATACATGGTGTCCAATGTCCAATTTTTGAGAGAAAAAATTCAAGTCCCATGCAAGCCATTAGAAAACAGAGATATATATGAAAAATGACAATAAGACAACAACCAGTTCAAACAGTTTTATGCTGACTCTTAATAAAAAATACTTTAACTTTTCCACAAATAACACTGAACAACCATTACCAGTAATTTCATTTTCTTTTTTTTTTGGATATATCACAACCCTTGCAACAATGTGAACAAATTTAATAAGCATTGTAGTTTCTGTGGTCATTTTGTTTTATCTTGGTGGAGATAAACAAAAATCGAATGTGCTTCATTACTGGGGCTAAATGTTCACCATGCTGTGGCAACCAAAAGTTTCGAAGTGTCAGTCGAATTAAGTTTTTTGGTACTGATCATGATCTGGCAATCCTGCTCCAACATCCTATCTTCCTAAATACAAATATTACTCACGAACTCTTATTTCACATTTTTTATATTTGAATGTTCCTGTAACCTCGTTTTACGTCTATGTCGGGGCTAACCTAAGGTCGAAATGTTTGATTTTGACACATCTTTGAAAAAGCTGTGCCAACGCACCACCACTGAAATAAATCGCCGTGTTTGGACAACCATGCCTTCCTTTATGACAAATATCCACACTACTAAAACGGTATGATTGTTTCTTTTCCTTTTTCAAAATACACCAATATTTTTGTTTGTTTGTGATGGAATAAAACGGCAGTTACATTAAGCGTTCACAAGATTACGATTTCAAAAAAGTAAAATAAAAATTCCGGATGACTTTCCCGGAGCGGGGAGCGGAAATTTTTTTTTAATATTATTTTTTCGATTTCGATAAAATATGTGCGGTCGGGTCCGTAGAACAAGAAATTTATTTGGTGTGGCCTTAATTCTTACAAAAAAAAAAGAAAGGATTTATTTAATTTTAATATACGTTTTTATTTTTATTTTATTTTCATTTTTAGTAGACCCACGATTCTTTTTTGAAATATTATTAGACTATCAGCCCGCTTAGACCTTACATGTTCACAGGTAGTTCGTCTACTATTGAGCACGTGGTATGTCACATTGAGGCTGTGGATTCGAGTCTCATTGTACTCGATTCCAATCTTAGTTTGACAAGGATTGCCAGTTTATTTATCGAAGGTTGGGGTTTTCACCGGGTACTCCGGCTTGCAATAAAAACTGGACGCCATGATATAACTAAAAAGTTGCCGCAAGTGGCGTTAAACATCATTAAAAAATATGTAAAAATGTTCACAAGGAAAATGTTAGACAATGATATTTGTATCATTTTAAAACATACAAAAAGGGGACACATTAATTGAATACGTTACACTATATTTTCTGTACCTTTCAATTTTAAGACATCTAAAGAAGCACAACAAAACATTTTAGAATTGTGTTTATTGCATGGTTAGATCAAAACTGAATTAGTGCAACAGCAATTAAACTATAATTTAAAATGAATAATAAATACTCACGTAATCCTTCTGTACTGTTTTGGAATAAACTTTGTAAGAAAACAAAAACTACTATATACCATTTCATAGCAAAAGTCTGAAAAACAAAATTTGTAAACTATATTAACGTCAAAACGGATATGTGTGTGCTTCCACGTAATAGAGTGTATACATCTGCATGACCCGAAAACCAACCTGATGTCCTTATATTAAAAAAGTATCTTTAATCGCGAGGGGCGGAGCTTCTAGTGAAAACACCAGACCTTAAGCTTGAATTTAGTAATTCTTGTAAGTTAAGGTTCAAGTTGAGCATACCCTGCCCCCAGTAAGGCTCAAACTCGCAACCTGAGTGATGATATCGATGTCAGGTGTCAAGCACTGGATCGATAACCACACCAAAATCATGTTGAATAGTATACAATTTAATATGCAGTCCTTTAAAATCTGTCAATCGCTGAAGATTTCGTAGCTTTGGAAAGAAAGAAAGAAAGAAAGAAAGAAAGAATTTCAAAGAAAGAAAGAAAGAAAGAAAGAAAGAAAGAAAGAAAGAAAGAAAGAAAGAAAGAAAGGATAGATAGATAGATAGATAGATAGATAGATAGATAGATAGATAGATAGATAGATAGATAGATAGATAGATAGATAGATAGATAGATAGATAGATAGATAGATTTCCGATAATGATTAATTGACAACCCCAAAACAAGAATGCTTCTTCTATCCGTCACCTGGCTTACGAGCCGGGCAGCTGTGTGGGTCGAGCAATAGAACCCCCTTCCTTACTCCCTACCCAAATAGGGTTCCAGATGTAATTTAGAAGTAGCAGCCATGTTAACTATCAGCATAGCTTTTGGTTTTATTAGGGCAGAAATAATTACAAACGTAAAATGGGGCCTCGGTGGCCGAGTGGTCAAGGTAGTTCGTTTACTATTGATCACGTGGTCTGTCAACACTGAGATTGCGGGTTCGATTCTCACTGCAGGCAGGGTGTTCTCGACTCCAATCTTAATTGACAAGGATTGCCAGTTTTCCTACCGCAGGTCGGGGGTTTTCTCCGGGTACTCCGGCTTCCTCCCCAATAAAAACTGGACGCCATGATATAGCTGAAAAATTGCTGAAAGTGGCGTTAAACATCATCAAACAAACAAACAAACAAACAAACGTAAATTTTTAAATTTTATCATCGTCTACAACAAGTTACAAAGAATACTCGGCCATTTTTCTCATATTAAAGAACTTTATGCGGTTAGGATCTTGAGTCATATATTAACAGTAATGAAAAGTCTGTCGTCTTTCCCAATATTCAACATGATGCTACAATAAATTTTAAGAAAAATAGCGACGAATGTTTACCTAGTATAGAGTACTTTACGAAGATCCAACAACGCTTTTGTTATCTTTCTTGAATGTATAAAACTATGAGAATTTAAACATTTTGCCATGTTTCCTAATGCACAATGACTATGGTAATTTGAAATTGGAGCAGACGTTTTTACCAAAAATACCTAGCAATGCGTTAAACATGTTTACAACATGGTATATATAATTACATGTAACATATCGCTTTACGATTCGTTCATTAAAGGGAAACTTCGCAAAAAAATGAAAATTTGATATGTTATTCTTCAAATAAAAAGAAATATAATTGCCTTTTGATGTTTTATTGTATTCTTTACCGTTACGCTTCTAGAGTGGATTAAAGGTGTTAAAATTTGGTGTATGGGGGCCGCCATATTGACAGTATTTTATCATGTGACTGCGTTTGTGACGTGATAAATGTAATTATCCAGTAAATATGATAAATAATCCAGTTTAAAAATATGATTTTCTGCCTTAGCTCTTTGAAGAATATATAAACTGTGGCGATGACTAATAACCGGTTGACAACATAATATTACCAAATACGTCTTAATGTTTTAATGATCTCTGTTTTAATAAAAGTATTTTTAGACATAAATTTTAACCTGTCTTTATTTAACTCGGATATAATTTACCTAAATAATAATTGTAATAAAAGATATATTTATATGATTATTTTTATATCTAAAATACATTTCCGTGGATAATTTTGCACGTCTTGAAACGGCAGTTGTACCTGGACGTGAAAATGTTACAGGTAAATCATTACTCGTTTATGAAGGGTAATTAACAGAATTAGCAGGTAAACAAACAGGATGTTTATTGCAATTACTAGTTCATTTGACGCCGACTTTGAAGTATGAATATTCGGACTTTTTCAAAAGCTAACCAGATTAAAGGTTAATCATGTAATTCGAAATTGAAAAACACACCCCCACCTGTCAAGACAGGTATGATTTGAATACACCGAAGTGTCAGAACACAGGATGTATATAAGATTTCCAATACCTTTAGATGCCAAGTCAGAGGAAACGTAAAACTTACACGTTAACTCAAATATACACAACATGTAAAAGTTTGGAAACTGTGTTACGCACACGCACAATAAATGTTACCAGTAATAATAATAATAATAATAACAATAATAACAATTATAAATGTACTAAACGTGAAGTGAAATTTTGATGCGCAAAAACCAGAGTATTTTAAAATATTATATTTAATGACCATTATTTCTTAAATAGTCAACTTCGAAAATATTTTGTATAAAAAAGTTTAGTTCAATAAGTTGCTTAATCTGATTAAGTTGAAAATAATAATACGAATAATTTTTATGGACTTTTTTCCTATCAAAACTGTGACTTTCTTTCCTTTTACCGTTGTTGCTGCTGTGGAAATAGTCTTAAGTAGAAGTCTTTAAATTGGTTAACTACTTGTTACACAAGTCGGTTTTTTTTTTGCTTATATATAGATCAGGAATACGAAACGTAATCTTTCACAACCTTGTCTTATAATACAACCTTCTGTTATTGACCGTTTCGCGTTATTATCATACGACGACTTTTAAGGTACTTGGATGTCTAGTATCGCCATCTAGTGACGAGATGGTGACAAGATGGCGGACCTCCATAAGTGCATTTTTTACACGGTAAATTCCATGCAGAAACTTAACCACTGAAAATATAATAAAACATCAAGAGGCAAATGTGTTTCTTTTCAGTTGAAGAATAACATATCAAATTTTCATTTTTTCGCGAAGTTTCCCTTTAAATATGTAATATGAAATCAGAATTGTTAAGGTGGTGGAACATATCATCTTCAATCTTTTCGCCCACGAACTTTTGAAAAATGTGTTTGCGAGCAGACGACATTTTTAATCAGTGAAAAGTGAAAAAAATCCAATAAATATGTCCGGATTCGTTTTTTGTTCGAAAGATCGACCGCCATCATATAATGAAAAAGCACATAAAGAAAAAAACTACTGCATATAATGTTAAACTATTGAACAAACTGACTGGTGTATCTGCTGGGCCCGGTTTCATAAAACATCTCAAATGTGAGAATTTCCTCAACTCATCCTCAACTCAAATATTGGCCAATCAAATTGCTGGAAAATTCAAATTTGAGGAAAAAATCAACGATTTGAGGAAAATCTCAACTTGAGAAGTTTTATGAAACTGAGGCCTGAATATAATAAAATTTCTTCTGAACATAAAGGTGTACATCTAATGAATTTAATAAAATTTATACTGAACATAATGTTGTATTTACTAAAGATAATGAAATTTCTACCAAACATAATGAAAATATTACTGAACATAATGAAATGTCTACTAAACATAATGAAAAAAACTTCTGAACATAATGAAATATCTACTAAACATAATGTAAAATCCACTCAATTTGAAAAAAGAAGTACTGAATATACAGTTAATACTACATTTTCCACCACAAAAGACAGCAATGGCGTTCCATAGTGTCGAGTAAAAATATTAAGCCGTTATATCTAATTGCGTCTCCATTCGATGGGTGTTGATAAAGTATTTGAACAATTAAAGGATGACAACAGCAATTTTCATTGTTTGTTGTTCTGCACGTCATGTAGACAAATGATTAAGTTTTTTATTTAAATTATACTATTAATGTATTTACTTCGACAAATGATGGGTAATATGATATTAGGTTCTGTTTTCCAAAACAGTTCCAGACATTTCAGATTTGTGTAATATGTTGAAATTTACCTGAGAACACTTATGGCGCAAAGAAAAGATGAATAGTTAATTTCTATACCAATTGAAGCTCATAATACAAGTTTTAATATACTCTACATTCACCAACATATGTGTTCATAGTTTAAAGCGCTCTTCTATTCTTAAATTAAGGGCCTGAGATATTTAAACTTAAAAGAATTTTGACTAAGTTTAATTAGGTCAACTAATACGACAGTCTTAAGTAGAGATTTGAAATAATTTCTTACCACAGTGGTGAGATCCAGTGAGTTAAATATCCTCGGTATGTAATTTAACAGCGTAGTTATTAACATAAGACTTTACTACTATTGTGTGTCAATTGATAATGACCAAACGTAAGTTTGTAAAACATCCGGCTTACGAGTGTTAGGTCACCAAGTATATAAGGATGTTGTAAGTTATGACATAAATGTTTGCCCAAATTTTAAAGTGGAACGCCAATGCTTTTCCTTTAACACAGGAAAATGTATTTGTTTTATCTTACCAGCCTTTTGAAATGTGTGTCATTAAAGTAATAATAAAGTATGCATTTAACATATATATCGAAACGTAGTTTAGAGTGGTTTTTTTCGAAAGAGAACCCGTATCATTTAAAGATAACTAAATCACAATTTTAAGAACTTTTAAATTCGTAGAAAACACCGCTGAAATAAACATCGTGTAACAGTTTCCTTATAATACATTTATGTGTATATAACACAAATATGTCGTCCTTGCATTTAACAGGATTTTACCTGTAGGCTATACATGTGTATACAGAACAAAAAAAAACTAATAAGAACTTAACTTGTTTAAATTTTTCAGTGCACATAATATATTATTCCAATTGCTAAATTGAACAACGTTCGTCATATGCAAGCTAATGACAATGAAAACAAGAACAATTTTGATGCAAATCATCAGTTCGCCGCCGTTGTATTTTGCATTCTGCACGATTTTCTTAAAAAGATTTGATAATAATTTTACGGGACGCATTGTAAAGCACGTTTATATCTATGTTGTTTTATTTTTTAAAATGAAAGCTTGCGTAGCAGGCATTTCAGATTTTAAATCGAACTAAAACACACAATTTCTATGGACTATCTAATTCGCTTAGAAAGCATTGAAATTTCAAAAAGAAGGCATTTGAACTTTTTCCCTATAAAGTTCTATTTAAATCTAAGTCGTGAGGTTGTTGCTAGTTTGAATTGGTGATTTATAAACTTGCGCACATGTAATCTTTTGTCATATATTGAATCATAAATATACTTAAATTAAAACTAATATTCACGTGGTTCAATTAAATTATTGACATAGCACTAATTTATTGATGTTACAAATGTCAGAGTACTCCGGAATTGGATACACAAAATAGCCTTTTATTCTGGTTTCCGATTTTTCAAAGCTACGCTCGTCGATAGAGCTATCACCGAAAGACAAAGTACCAGGATAAAATGTGTCTCCCTGCATTATTAACTTCCGTAAATAGAATACCAACAAAACTTATTATTATATGAAACTTTAATATCACCTAAGCATTTTGCAGGCGATCCTATTTATATTATCTTGATTTTTCACTCAAGTTAAATAATTGACATTGTTGTAGCAAAATTCTGTTCATTTATGGTAACTAAGTGTACTTCGAAATATTTTCTCCTTTATCCATCGTTAGCAACGAAAGTGAATACAAATATGGGCGGCGATAATTACTTGTTTAAAGTCGATGTACTAATGGGCAAAAAATTTGGACATCTTCTGAAAAGTATGGTGCATTTGGTATCGAAGTAAAATAGAGCTTCTTTTCTTTTTGAAAACTACAAAGGGGACTTTATCGTGCACTATGATTCGCAATCAGTTCTTTGTTATTTTTATAGCCATTTCACCACATCACGATCCCCTTTTTTCTGAAAAGGGACGTCAAAAAACTAGGTAAGATACCCTTCAGCGGACGAACTAGGAACTCTTGGTAAAAGGTTTTCCATTTCAGCGGACAAACTAGGAACTCTTGGTAAAAGGTTTTCCCTTCTGTGGACGAACTAGTAACTCGTAGGGAGAAGTTTTCCACTTTAGCGGAACTAGGAACTCGTGGTAAAAGATTTTCCCCTTCAGCAGAATAACTAGGAACTCGTGATTAAGGTTTAAATAATCTAACTCAAACCAAAGTAAGACTCTACTTACTTCACCATAAAATATGATTACATAAAGATCAACAGATGAACATCACCACATTTAAAATTAGTCAAAGTATATGTAAAAGATCGTGCGAAAACTTTTAAGCTGCTTAGGTAAAGGTCGTATTAAGCTTTCTTTTTTTTTTAAACTCCAAACTTATAAATAATGAAACACTAATAAATATTACATTCAGACATTTTTTAGTGACTAGAACAAATCTACGAAGTTGTGTTGTCTTCTATATTGAAAGGTCTTGGCTAGTTGTACGTCGACAATTAGGCCGTTTTCATATAAATTTTTGTTCAGTCACGTCACTTTATATAAAAAGTTAAACGTCTACAAAACAAATATTTAATTTAAAAAAAAAACAATACATTTAACTGACTGACACCTTTAATAACCGAGGACGCTGTGTTTTATAATTTACTTTCATTTTACTGTAAAAATATAATTTTAAATGTCTTGTCTCCCCACCCCAAGGTTTGATAAGTCAAAGGCTAGATGTTTTTAAGCACTGTGTCGATATTTACTGGTACTTTATGGTTTTAGAAATGCCTGTGATAATTACAGTGAATCTATATCTGTCGTTCGAGTACTTTTTAGGTTGAACTGACGATAATGATATATAAAATGGAATTCAAAGGAAATGAAATTGAAAAGTAATTCACCATCGTATTCGTCGAATGATTGAAGAATATTTGTTTGAATTGTGTTTTCATGGCGCCCAGTTTTCATTGCAGAAGGCAGCCAAATACGGTGTGAACCCTCCACAGGAAAACTGGAAATCCTTGTCGAACAAGCTTAAGAGTCGAGCACATCTGCTTGGGTTCAAACTCACTATCCTAGTGACACGCAGGTGATCAATAGTTCGTTTGTTTGTATTAATGGTGTTTAACACCACTTTCAACGTTTTTAGCAATATCGTGGTGTCCAGTTTTGCGGATGGAAGCGAAACTAACGCATAACCTGCCTGCATGGCCTCAGTGTTGACAGGCATGAAGTTTATTTGTAGATTACTAACTTGATGATCAGTGATAGAGAGCTACATATATACCATTCGGCCATGAAGCCACGTAAAGAATGTGTAAGTAGTAGATGTGTATCAGACACAGGCAAAAAAAATAGCATGGAACCGGCCGAAAAGTAGGTAGGTAGGTAGGTTAGGTAGGGAGGGACGGACGGACGGACAGACAGACAAAACTAATTTGGCTTATTTTAGTTTAATTAATAAAGAAATGAATAATTATTATTAACTGTATAATTTAGTTTTTAGTTAAATCAGTAGCAATATCTAAAGATTATGTCAAGAGCAACAAAAAGGAAGAGGCGTGCACGTTAGAAGGAAAACGCGTTATTGTAAATCATTTATGTAGGAAATAACACATTGAAAACATTTCCGATAAAAGTAAGTACAAATTATCAGTGCAAAGACAATTAGAAAAACAACGTAGGCTTACCTTATTTGTATCTTTTGATGTCGGTGATCTCGACTTTTTTTAGTTTTATAATTTATAATTTCAAAATGATTTACACTTAATAGTATAGACAAGATTAAAGTCGTGTCGTACTTTTGTTGTTTGCATGTTAACTGCATAAATAAATATAGTGTTTTAAAAGTATGTTATAATAAAAAAACGTGGCAACACTCTTATGTTATCTGGGTTTTGTTGACGTCTTTCTTTAGTATACCTGCCATAACTTCCTTGTTTGTGCTACGAGAAGTTGTGTCTTTGAAGACATCAACCAATAAGATTATGTTATCAACATTGATGTTAAATCACGCAATATAGTATTTTGCATCAGATAACACAATGAATTATAGTTAAATAAACAATATAAGACGGTACTTAACCAGATACCAATTCTCACTGATAAAACTTGGAACTTATCGTAAACATACGCCTTAAAACCAATTCAATATGGAAACATTACTGATAACAGGATCAGAAACAAAGCAAACTTTAATTCGTTATTTGAGCATTCTAAGCAAACTACTTTAGATTTCATTTGAAAATTTGCATAAGTCTCAAATGGCCGGTTGCAAATATAATCTGTCCTACTCGAAGTCTCTAACTCTTCCAGTCTGCTTGCAATGGTTCGATATGTAAGTTTTTTAAGTTTTCTTCGTCCGCCAGCAGCAGTTTCTGTATCATGAGGAAAAGGTTCGCATGGGCTCTATGCGGCTGCGTATTTGAAATGCCGTTTCTGATGCATTGCGTGCTGCAGATTTAAAGTACAGAAATATTGTGTTGGGGTTGAGTGGTGTGATGCTGTTGGTAGCTGCTGATTTTAGGAGATCGAAGAAACGAAGGTACGCTTTTGTCTGGGAGAAATGGGAATACTAACGGGTACATTTCTCTTTCTATAAGTGCATGCAGAGTGTATAGTTGTTTAAATTGTACCGGGTATGCTTAGAATGTTCCATCTGCAAAAATTGTGTCGGCGTGACTTCGGTGAGGGAGGTTGTCTACTAAACTTTAACTCGGGATCTTATTATAATCAGCGTCAGCGAGTAGGAAGTTTTCACCGACAGTAGTCTCTCTCCGTTCAACTTGCAAGTTTATGTTCTCTCTAGTAAATGATTGTTGCATGGGAGCTCTCTATTGCGTTACAAGAAACACATGTTGGGTATTTTTCCTCAATCTGTCTTGTTTCGTCGTCCATTTCTCTGGTTTTGAATTGTATGATTTCGCTGTCGTTTAGGCTTGGTAGCGGATCTATGTATGATCTCACTCTCTTTCTTGTATGTGTGCCATGAAATGTTTTTATTGAGCATTATTCTAATATATGTTATTTTGAGGACATGCAAAGCTTAGCATGGGTTGCTTATTGACTGCTATTCTAAAATGGGCATTAATTAGCTTGGGATGGTCGCTGAGTATACTGTTAGATATACATTTTGAGTACTGAGCTCATCTTGAGACGATTTCTAAACTTATGTAATTTGTAAAACATCATATTTATAAAATCTTATAGTTCTATGATATAAAAAATTAGATAAATATTTTTTATTTGAAACCTTTTTAGTTTAAACCTTGTTTTTGTTTTCATTTTAAGATACTAATTAAAACTTAATTAAAGATTTCTTTATAAGTTTTTAACTTCTAATTATTTATTTATTAAACCTCCAAAATATCTGCAACATTATATTGTATTATTCTTATATTTATATTTAAATAACACATTTTAATATATTATAAATGATTTTTTTTATAGAACAAATTTTTCTAGCACTTTGTATTAATGACACCTAATTATTGCTTAAAAACAAACCAACAGGTAAGAAAAAAATCAGTTGGATAAATGGGAATACCTTATATCAAAAGCTGGATAAATAGGAAGACATCGTTCGAATATGTATGACTTGGGAAAAAAAAACTAGACGGTGCTTAACTTTTTCCAGGTGTATATTTTCAGGTGTGTTTCATTCTTAATATTTAATCCTGCATATATTTATAACGCGGTTTATTGTCAATTTAATCATGTTAAAATTTACAACCATGATATTTAATTTGTTTAATAAATATATATTTGCAGTTAAAACTGGTTGTTTATATTTTGTATACAAAAAACGGCGGAGGTTGGAGGTTCCACCGAGATTTCCAGTTCCAACTGCTCAAACTCTAATTTTTACAGTAGTTTGGCTCACAATGTCAACATGTTACATGTATTTTTCGTTTAGTCTTCGTAGTAATTTTGGCTCAACAAATTATTTATCGGTAACGGATCGTCAGAAGCTGTTTTATCAATTTATGTGGGTAATGCGTGTTATCTGAATTATTTATAATGTGGCAATAATGAATCTATATTGGAAATACATGTATATGACATTGATATGATTTGTCAGAGTTATTTATGAGTTTCGCACAAGACGATAACATAGAGTAGGCTCGTCAAGGCAATTGTTTATGTAACAGCACTGTGCTAAATAAGATCCTTAAAATATGTGATTACGTCAAACGGAGAATGGACGTTATAGTTTTCGTCATTTATATATCGATCATTGTAGTTATTTGACATTTGATATTGCGATTTACAGAAGGAGTGTAAACACATTGAACGTTGCATTTATTCACAGTGCAAGAGTACAATACAAATTTTATTTCATATCAGTAAAATTATGTTTGTTTCAATTGGATAAAAGAAGGTCATCTGGTATTAACTTGTCTGCAGTAATTTGACATGAGGGCATTATCAAACCGCGGTAACGCCCGCGGCGTTATCACGTCGTGGTAATCCCCTCTCTTGTAACCATCAACATATAACGGTTCATTTTAAATTTATTAACAAAATATATGTACATGTACAACCTAAATGAGTAAAAAATGTCATAAAATTTAGACAGAAAACTAAATGTGTAAGGCCTAAAAATTTCAAACAATGATAAATCATATATCATTGAGGCTCACATTCAAATCATACAGCAAGCAGCTACAAAAAATAATAAAGTCTTAAACACATGGTTTCTTAATTGTCCAATAAAGTAAATATAATAGTTGCTTATATATCTGGCATTTTCATGATACTTGATAGCACTCGGGGCAGTGGTATTGCCTTTAACATTGATAATGCCCTCGCCTTTGGTCTCAGTTTCACGGTTTAGCGATTGTGCTCGTTTTTGGATTAGGGCAGTTCCTCTATAACCATGCATGGTGGGTTGACAATATTTGGTATACATGTTGCTGATGGATAGTTAATGACTGTCTTGTAGGTGTCACCTGAACTTGACCTCAATTTCATGGTCTGGTGATTACGTTGAAGTTTTTAAATTAGGTCAGTTCCTCTGTAACCATGCATGGTATGATGACAATATTTGGTATATAGGTTGGTAAGGAATAGTACGTGACTGTCTGGTAGGTTTCATCTGACCTTGACCTTATTTTCACGGTCCATTGGCTGCGTTAAAGGTTTTTAATAGGTCAGTTTCTCTGTAAGCATACATTGTATATTATAAATGATAACAATTTGCATAATGCTTCACGAAGTAATTTTTTTTCGTTACTGATGGAAGTTTTCAAGTTAATCTCCAATTTCTACGCAACATCGCAAAAAATCTCCGTTGAAGGAGAAAAGTGTGCATTAAAACTGCTTCTATAGGTATCAGGAATTTAAATTTAAATAATGTATTTTTTCTGTTTGGAAGATATTTTCTTTCCTCCATTTTGACTCGCAATCGACTTCTCGTATGTTATCGCAACTACGTAAAATAAATGCAAAACTCGACACGAGAAGAAAATACAGACGAATTGTGTGTTTTTTTAATGTTATATTTATTAAAGATTTATTTTTAACCAAATTATTTTAACTTTTGATGTTATGCCAAAAAACGTGCAACGATAGTTGACGTGAATTATTTTTCGTCTTCTTCTTCTGCTTGACGTAAACTGATCTTTGCTGCCATTATTTGTGGTCGTCTGCCGAGTAAATTCGTCTGCTGATCCTGGTTCATAAAAACAAACCCAATCTTGTTGATTGGTAAGTGTTAATTTCTTACGTTATTATCGCACAATTTGTACATGTTTCCAACTGAAATTAAACAGACATGTGACGTTGTTCAGCCTCTGCTGCAGGCAGAAGAATTTTCTGACGCTCTCGCTGCTCGTATCTGGGAAATGGAAAAATAACGCTTTGCGCGTCTCTATCCCCGTCTCCCCATTTAACTGAATTTAAACAGCCAAAATAAAAAAAGTGACAATCTACTTAAAATGTAATCTTTCACCTGCTCCCCCTTTCTGTTACTGGTCGCTGCGTTAGCGACTAATAACAGAAGGGGCTAGCATGTGTAAGATTTAATTTTAATTATAGATTGAAAAATTGAATTATAAGTCTTATAACCAGTCTACTATAGTTAGCAAGTAGTTCCTGTCATTAAGCTTTATAGAGGCTGGTAATACTGAACTGTACCTTGATAATTTTCACACATTATTTTGTTCTAATTGTATTTTAATATAATTCTACTTGCGTATTACATGTCTAATGAATTGTTGATTAATATGCTTTTATCCAATAAGCTGATTGATTGATTGATAATTAAAATGAAAAATTGTGTTCTTTTAAGAAATAGCTCTTGTTCAGCTTGTACATTTTACTATTAATAATGTTATGATTTTATTGTTAAATCTTAACTGTATATTTTTTAGAAGCAACAAACAGAATTATCAATCCTGGAATTATAGTCACTTTCTTGCAGAACCTACACATATATTAAGTTGGGAATACAAATAATGAAACTGATTGTTGGACTGGACTTGGCTACAGTTTGACAGCAGCAACATAGATGAGACTAATGAACAATGTGTCAAATTGGCCCTTTTAAGGGCCACCAAAGTTAATAAAAAAGAATCTAAATTGTGTGGTGCACATTTTTCAAACAAAATTATTATAAAGCTGTATTTTTTAACAACTTCATAAAATTGCTATCAAATTAAACAATACCATTCTAAAATTTTGCCAAAATGTTTAAAAAAATATATATACTACACAACTGTAATAAAGGCAACTGAATAAATAAGCACTGAAGACAAAAATCCATGAAATGAATAAGAAGCCAGTGACAAAGCTTTATTTTGAGGTTTCTATTTTTATTAAAGCCAATGCCCTATAGTCATCAGTCCGTGTGTCTGAAACTAATCTTGTCCGAGCCTCAACTTTTTTGGTATGTGGGTACATGTGGATAATATCAAGGTCAGCTGGACCCACAGAGATGGATTCCATCTCTGAGACTGATCTAGTTTTTACTGTTCTAAACCAAGTGCAACGTACAGAGATAATTTAACCAGGCTCACAGTGAATAACTGATCATTAATCAGCTGTTGTTGCTATGTTATGCTTAAAAACATTAATTTACAAGAAAGTTTACAAGACAACTTTTCCTAAAACTTTCAGAAAGTTACCAGATCACTGGGATATATATCAGTTGTGGTCCATCAGTACAGTGCTAATTTTAACCACTGAATTTAAACTGTTTTTATTTTACTGTTCTAAATGGCTCACAAATACAAAGTGTAATTTTTGTATTTCAAAACTTTTGTCTTTCTTTGGATTGTAAGTCCATGGGTCCCTTTATGGCATTAATGAAATAAAATGATCTATAGTATAATTGTATACAATTACAAGGATGGTTGGTTTGTTTGAATGTTTATAGCCACTTAGCCATTTTTCAGCTATATCATGGCATCCAGTTAAAATTGGGGAGGAAGCTGTAGTACCCGGAGAAAACCCAGACATTTGGTAGGAAAACTAGCAATCAATGTGATATAAGATAATAATTGCAATCAAGTGCACCCTACCAGCAGTGAGACTTGAACCCACAACATCCTGGTTGATCAATGTGATCAATAGTAGACTATAACCATCTTAACCACTCTGCCACACTGAGACCCCAAGGATGGTTTATTATGCAAAATTTATTTCGGAGGAAAATAATGATTTTTATCCCCCTGCGACGATAAGTCGGGGGGGGGGGAGATATTAATTAACATTGTTTTTAAATATTTTAACACATTACCTGAGCTAGATATATCTCTTAGATGTACACATAACTTTTCAAGTTAATAATTTGATATTATTTTATCTCGTGGCCTCATTTGGGGTGGGGGGAGGGTTGCACATATCATAAACATTGCAAATGAATTATTAAAAACATATTATACTATAGAAAACTTCAAAACAGGGACAGTCTATATACTAAGACTATATAAGTCTAGACTTTCACTGCCTATGATCAATATTGAAGGGATATCGCTCGCCTGATAGGTCACACCTAATTTCCATTTTATCAAGGTTTCATTTAATAATAAATTCTGTACGGAAGTAAATAATAGAGGGAGACCATTTTTATCCTGGTACTATGTCATTCGGTGATAGTTCTATCGAAGAGCGTAGGTTTGAAAGTCAATTATTTAATTGAACAACTTAAATCAAAGTTTTAATTCAAGTATATTTGTGATTTAATATATGACAAAAGATTACTTGTGCACAAATTTAGAAATCGGCAATTCAAATTAACCACAACAGCAGGACTTAGCTTTACATGGAACCTTATGTGGAAAAAGTTCAAATGCCTTCTGTTTAATAATTGCAATGCTTCCTAATGGAATGTTCATTAGATAGTCCTTAGAAATTGTGTGCTTTTAGTTCGATTGAAAATCTGAGATGTCTTCTACACAAGCTTTAATAAAAACGACTTGACTGTGATTTTTTATTCTTATCTGACGTACAATTTTTTAATTCAATCTAAACTTAAGACTATTTTCTTCAATAGTTGCCATATTGTCGAGTTGATATGTATTTTGAATTTAACAAATGCAAAAAGATCTAAAAACACATATTCAAGGTTCGATACGTTTGATTATAATACGGCCACTAATACATGTATAAGCAAAACATTAAAAGTACAGCTCAAGACACTATTGGGTCTAAACTACATGCTGTTCATGTATAATTTGAACAAAATATTGACTTTGACGCATTACAACATGATATAATATATATTATAATTGCAAAGAACATAAAAAAATAACCTCTGTAACATAGATATAAACATGCTTTAAAAATGCGTCCCGTTAATTTTCTTTTTCAAATCATTTTGACAAACGCGTGCAGAATGCAGAATAAATCGGCGGCGAATTCATGCTTTGCATCAAAGGTTTTCTTGTTAACACATGTGTTAACAGTTATGACAATATATGTGAGATTATAAGATATTTAATAAATGTTCATATTTTATAATTCCTGGGTGAATGAGTTTATTCCAAAATAATTTGGAAAATTATTGTTGGTGCACATATCAAGTTAATTGACTGAATATTTATCTTATTCAGAATAATCACAATAATGTAAAATGGTTATCAAATACAAAATTTATAATCATGTTATTTATTACACGATTTCTCAAAGTGATGTACTACTTGATGAAGTAATTTCACTTAATTATCATTTTCTTTGTCAAAAGACCTTTGTATCGCAATACAAAAATTAGGTTTTGTGTTTAATTATTTTTGTGTGTGTTATTGTGAATAATTTGTTTAAGTCATGTCATTTTGACAAGCCTGCTATGTCTTGGCATTGCATGACATGGTTTACGTATTAAATTGTAAATCCATTACATGTGTAATAGTTGAGATATAAACAGTTAAAAATGTTATATTGACAAGAATTTTATTTGTCCGATTCTAACTATGAAAATCGCAAATTCATCTCAAAATTTCGAATAGCCGACCACAGTCTTGAAATAGAACGTGGAAGATATAGAAAAGTCCCTCGTGAACAACGTCTTTGCTCCTTCTGTAATCTAAATGAAGTGGACGATGAGGTTCACTTCTTTTTAAAATGTGATCACAATAAACTGTTTCGGTCTAACCTCTTATATGACTTCAATATATCTTATGTTAATCCATATCTCGATTCGCTTAAAACAATTTTAAACCCGTAAAATTTTCGACAAATTCAGAGTCTTGGCTCTTTCATTAAACAGTCTCTGGAACTGAGGACAGGGGTCTCGTAGACTTGTATATTTTGTCGATTTTTCTGATTGCAATTTAGTTGTTTGTTACTTCTGTTTAATGTGTTTAATGTCACTGATCAATGTAGTATTGATTTATATGACAATAAAGACATTATTATTATTATTATAAAGGTCAGATACATTTGCGTAAGATATGGTAGAGTTATCTTTCTTGGTATTGATATTCTGCGTTTATAACTTAAATATTTGCATTGATGTAGTAAATACTACATAATACTAAACTCATGCCGGAGTTGTTCTTTATGAAGCCTGGTACACGACCGATTACATAATGCCTTCCAACGTGGGCCTGAGTCCATCGTCACCTTAGATTGATTGATAGAATATTGTACAGAGAAAGTATTATAGATGGAGAGACCAGGCACCATCTTGAGGCGATTCATAACGATAATGGACATTCCGGAAAAGATCGAACTATGTCAATGTTAAGAGATAGTTTCTATTGGGATGCATAAAGACACAAAAGGCTGGATAGACCTTTGGACGATGCATGCGAAGCATTACACTAACAAACCAGAGAGCACTACCAGTGAATATAACAATTACAGATCCCATAGAATAAGTTGCTATTGATACATCAGAATGATGCTTCCAAAAACGCTTGTGATAATAGATCAGAATACCTAACATGCCCAAGCAATCCCGACTAGAAGTTAAACATCTAAGACAACTGCACATCCTCTATTAATACCTTTACAATCCCCTACAAAATACCACGACTTCACTCAAATTTAAAGGAGCAAATTTTGAAGGGAAGGTTATAAGAAAACTTTAAATTAACAGGAATAGATTTGTTAACGATTGGGTCCTTTACATTACACAATGTGTAATTCATATACCACATGTATTATTTTTTGTTAATAACAAAACGATAGGCGGTTTGTATTTCTTTTAATTTCCACACCTTGCGATAAGGTTGGTAAGACAACGGGCAATCCTTGTCAATTATGGTAGGAGACTGGAATATCGTTCCCAAGTATGGCTCGAATTAGCAAATCCAAATCAACGATTTAATAAAAAGAAACAACTAATAACCTAGTCAACTCGATCAGCAAGTGACAACGCGAAGTAGTTACCTTAAACCAAATAAAAACATCGAAGAAGGTCATACAGTAAGAAAAGAGAATAAGGAAAGTTTATTATAGCAAATAAAAAAGTCCGAAGGACTTGTACGATATGTTTTTGAGTGAGTTGGTCTTGTTGATATACCGATAAATCCATTGAAAACGGTGTTTAATCCTTATAATTCTTTAAAATTGCATTAAGGAATTAATTTATCTAACGTGTTTCTCAACTTCATATTTCTTGTGTATTTGGTAGCGGGATTGACTGAACGTATGAATATTTTGTTTATTTTTACGTACGATTATTCCATAAACCATTTTCTGATTTTAAGTTTTTTATCAATCTATAACCTTATTTTCTGTATCGAACACAAGGAAAGTTTTAAATTTAACAAATCATTCAGGATAATTCATCAAACAAATAATTTATAAGCTGATCGTTACTTTCGATCGGAAAGCCGCCATCTTTGTTTACGTTGGTCACGGTAAAAATAGTTCGGTCAACGTCATTTATCCAAAAATAAATTAAGTCAACTTCATTTATCAAAAAATAAATTTCGTTGAAAACCTCTACCGGAAGTAATCTAGTAATCTCAACCAATGAAATAAACGTATTTTTAAATATGCAAGTCATATTAGATTAATTAAATAGATATCGCGTACAATTCACAGTTGATTGATTGATTGGATGCCAGCTTTACGTCCAGCGAGCAGAAAAGAACAAGTTAATATACAATAAATCAATCTGGGAAAGATGGACAAAAGTCGACAAAAGTGCAAAAACTTGAATACAACTGGAAAACTATGTGGTATGGGTACAGGCGTAGTATAATTATATTACATGATATGTTCATATACCTACACATTATTACATATTGGACAAATTATGACAAGAAGCAAATCAGGGTCACAACAAGAAAACAAAACCGCGCCGTGGTGGAGAAATATAAAAAATAACCATAAATCTCAAATACGTTAAAACAATCTACAAAACACACGAATACATACAATGGTCGTAGCTCATTTGTAAAGAGCACAACAAGGAGGAAAGAAATAACAATTATTACTGTAATTATTAATTTTATGGACATCTTAAAATTTAATCACATTTTTATTATTATCGTTTACGTACACGATAATATGGCTACATTTCCTTTAACACTCAAAGAAACAGCTTGTATTACATCAATGATCCTTGGGATAATCAAAATTTGTGTGGTGTTCCTTTTAAACCGAAAAGAATATAAAAACATATGAATTGGGGCATTGAAAATTGTACAACTTAATATAATTATATCGAAATATTCTACATATTTCAACAATTTTTTTTTTAATGTTTCTGGTATTTTTACGAATTAAACAACAGTTCAAGGGGTATAAATCAAACATAAAGAGGGATTAAACATAATTTGTGTTCGTACAACTACATAGTAGTCAAATCTACATAAACACTTTGTTGATTTAACTGATGAATGTCAATTATTGTAATAAATTCTAATATGACGTGCTTTAAAGGCTTTGAGACCACAACTGTGGTAAAAAAATGATTTATCTATGAGCAACACGCGCTGAGAAGGGCGTGTTTTAAATGGCTGTTCCAATTACAAAACTGGAACTCCCACCGGAAAGCTATTGCATATGACGTATAAATCTTATAAATAGCGACACGCGCTATAATTATTCGTTGCAATATATTGTGTGTTACATTAACGGAACAGCCAGTTTATGGCGGAAATGATGTTTTCTATAGGTACGAAAATATTATAAATGTACTCTAATTGTCTTATTAGAATCAGGGACAGTCTATACTAGTTAGTATAGACTGTCCCTGTTAGAATAGAAATAATTCACGGGGGCTGTGATTTATCATTGTTTTACCATGGGATGACCATTTATGTCGTTATTTTATCCCTCGCTATCGCTCGAGATAAAATAATACGACATAAATGGTCACCCCGTGGTAAAACAATGATAAACCACAGCCTCCGTGAATTATTTCTTAAATAGACTTATGTTGACCTTAAGGAAAACTAAGTACATTTAATATAAATTAACACCCAGTTAATGGTCATTCTGGTACAGTTAATTTAGCTTCATCAACTATACATATAATACATGTTATTCAGTTACAGTGTTAGTTATAACTATAACCAAATTATATAAACAAATTACAAAGATTGGTTTATCGTTTTGTTACCGCTAGATTTATTTCTCATGTTCTTTGCAAAGCAGTGTGTTATTTGTAAATATAAATGTTAATTATTTTTATACTTTATTCGATTCAGTTCATATATGCTAATTTATCTCTGTGAAGCTGTTATTTAGCTAAACATGCATTTTTTGGTAAACAAGTAATCGAACGATTTTCCTGCTTTTATTTTGAGGGCGATATTCTGCCCACTTCCAAAGAGGAAAGTCATATTTCTTTTCCAGTTTTATAAGTGAAAATTCCCAATTCACAACGTTTTGTAGTACCGATTCTTAAAAATAAATTCATTCACGCAAACAGATTCAATCTTAATTGTCATTCTTCACAACTCAATCCAATTAAGTTATCTATTTAAATATAAGCATACAAGAACAATTATTATTTTAATAAACGTTGTTAAAATAAAATACAGTTTATTACTTTATTTGGTTTTAATATTTTTCCCCGATTGTGGAGCCTACGTCATAATTTTCCCATTTAACTAGGACCCTGACCTCATTTGATAAAGGTAGGAAAATCCCTGTGACTAAAATTACTCATAATGTTCAATAACATGGATGCAGGTATCACTGTGTTAATTCGTATGATTCGCGACCGCGGACTACCACAAGTTCATTTTTTTAATACACAAAGTAAAATTGCATTACTTTCTTTCTTTGTCAAGATTAGGTAACACGTCATATATTTTACCTTTAAAAAGTTCGGTACATAGAAACAATTTACAGTCGACCAGGATATTAATTTTTTTTGTTAATTTGTTAAGTGGATATTTTACATCTATAAAATTTTTCATTTTAAATTCCATTAAATCGTGACTGTTAAAACATCCCAAAATCAGAGAACTCATATAACTTCTATTGCTATTGTATTTCCTTCTTAAATCCTATATTGACATGTCCATCAGATGTAACTTCGTCATATGATGGCGGTGGCGCTGTATATTGAGTATTATAATGTTCTTGATTGGAAAACTGTGTTGAACTAAACTGCACCATTGGCTGACTTCCGGGTTCTACAAATAACAATTTATACGTAATTTAGTTCAATTATTCATTAACTTACAAAAAAACGCTGCAATCTTTTAACGTTTAACATTTCTTCGCTGTATACACACTTGAAATGTATTCATATAGATCTGCAATATAGTTTACTTAATGCTGCTTATTTTATTGGAGAACTTTAAGATCACTAAATAACTAAAATATACACACTCGTCCTTAAACTTTATTTAATTAGGCGCCCATTACTATTTAACTATCAGATGTAATTTTGAATGATTAAATACATAAGTTAATACACCAATTTGTTGTATGACGATTGATTGATTAATGGTGTTTAACGCCTGTTGTATGACGAGATAATGTGCATAATCATATGTTTGGAAGGATTACGCTCATTCGTTTTAAAATTTAGTCGATTCTATGTTAACATATTACAGTTTTTAACAGTCTTTGCGACATTATACATCTACTCTATATGATTGATTGATTGATTGATTTAAAGGGTAGGACCACAGGCTTAAACTTTTGACTGACACTGGAAAAGCATGGGATTATAAGTAGGGACAGAAAATTGAGCCTTCAGTAGCGTACAATGAGCCTACTCTTTCGAAATCTAAAAAAGATCATTATTTTGCCAGTTGTGTGGCATTTTCATGACACATTACTCACAGGGCTCGCGATTAGGCTTTCGATATCAAACAAAAAGGCCTACCCTTTCTGCCAACTGGGGAAGCACTTGTATAGTTGAAGTAGATAACGATTTCGTGAAAAGTATCGTAGGAAGAAAACGTATAACATGAAAACCAAACCTCTGGGGTTTTTTGTCACATGCTGCCTATGGGGTAAATATCAAATACATTCACTTATTTAGAAGCCTTCTGCACTATTTAATAGTGGTTCGGCTCTGATGTGCATTATCCTAAATCCTTTTTGAATATAACTGGAACAAGCATTAAAATATAGAATACTTATTTAGTAAAACAAAAACAACAATGATATAATACACGTAAATTGCATTTGGGTAGAATTTAGCCTAGCTTACCTATAGGTGTCATTTGCCCTGATGTAATTGTAGATATAGTCGTTGTGTTCGTCTGTAATATCTGTCCAGGACTTCTGGTTCGGCTTTTACCGCAACAGCATACACAACACAAAATGCAACCAGCGAAAAATATTATTCCGCTGACGATAACACCAATCGCAATTCCCGTTATCTGAGCTGTTGACCTGAATCATTAAGATAGAAAGATTAGAACGATTAGTATTGAGAAAATATTTTCCTAATGGATAGATTGGGTCTAGTAGTATTAAAAAATACATCGATTTCAGTCTGACGTTTTGGTCTAAACCACCCCCTCACAATTTTCTCACGAGCAGCACCACTACCACCACCGAGTCGAGTAGTTCAGTGTTTTCAGGACGAGAACAAGTTAACAAACATCGATGGGACATACGGAACAAAATTTTGTCTGACAAAGAAAAGGAATTATATAGGGGCGGAGAATTCAACCTTGTGTAGCGGCTAAAATGAGCCCACTCTTTTTCGAAATCCACAAAAGGGGTCTTTATGGTCCAATGAGTTTGGCATTCTCCAAATACATCACCTACTACGGTCCGCGGCCAGGCTTTCCGTATTATGACCTGACAAACCCTCACGAGAGGGTCTCCCCATTCCTTCACCCGGCGACGCTCTAGGCTGGTCTGTGGGTCGAGCACTGGGAGTACTCCCTGCAGTATGGTCCCATCGTCTAATACTGTAAATTAATATTACAGAAGGGAAAAACATTTTTTAACCTAAAATCACCTAACCCACAAATAACAATTTATACAGGTCTATGTAAAGGATACAAAAATCAATTTAAAACTAAACTTAATTTCAAGACCGGATTAAATATTTTACTAAAAATATCCTTTCTTACGTAAAAATCGGAATTTATTAAAATTTAGCTTTGTAATGGCTTTGTATCATTTTTAAATTTTAAATTACATTTTCTTCTAATTAATTAATCGTTCCCTACAACTAACACATGTATGACGGTTTCATTTGTCCAAAAATTGTGGACAATTTTTAATTCAGTAAACCGAATCCCTGCATAGAATATTACCGTGTATACCCAGAGGGAGGGAGGTCGTGGGTCGATCCACGTTTGAACCAATCAAAGACATAAAGATTGGTACAAACTGTCTCTCAGATACGCAAGCTGCATTATAGATGTTTTCGATAGTTGACTAACCGTTTGCTAAGCCATACATAAAATCAAGCCGGTATGTTGATCTAGATATAATTTACATACCCGAATTGTGATATAGTTGAACCAGTTTCAGGGAATATATTTGAAAAATGCATCGTAGGCAATCAGAATAACGTAAAGAATAACGCTTTATAATGTTTGTATAAAATATTAAAGTTCAATTTAAATATGTCATAGGTCAAAGAATTAGATTGTTCATAGCGGTCCAAATCTGTGATTAGCGATAACATATAACAGGTACATGCATTGCTACAATGATACATGTGTATGTATATGGATTAGTAACTTGTACACAATAAAATCTTAACAGTTATAACGCATAAATATCATGAATGATATAAATTACTCCATTTAATTTATTCTTTTACATAAATGCGTAATATGCAGAAAAATTCACAATATTAGTTTATTGTCTCAGAATATAAAGTTTTTATACGAAATAGAAGCTTTTATGCGTAGCATTCCTCGCCTGTTTTAGCAGTGATTACAAAAACTTTTTTCTGACAATGTACGAATATTGTTTTTATAATGTAAAATTTTTTAAAATTTTATTCAGCATGAAATGGGGCATTTTTAGCCGAAATATAGGGAGGAATGATAAGATTGTAGGATAAAAAAAAGTGAGCATGTAAAAAAAAATTAATATGTCCTAATGTATTGTTTTTCTTGTTTATGTAAAAGACTTAATTAGAATATTTTACAAATATTTAACTCAACACATAGTAGGGTTATTGAAACTTTAAAAACTTGTCAATTGCTGTTCGAGAATTTTTTTTTCAAATATTCTACATTCTATACTTACAATGTATTTGAACCATAATAGTAGTATTGATATGAGTACGAGTAGTAGGTGTAGTAGTAATAATAGTATGTTCTGTAAGTACTGTAACTCCGGTAACTTGTGAATCGTACGCCATCTGACACTGAAATAACAGAATACATTATTAATAAATCGTTGATACGTCTTATTGAAACAACTTGTGGGGTACCATGGTGGCCGACTGGTTTGAGTATATTCTTACATCCATCAGCGAATATTGCATAGTCCTAACTAGAAACAATTTAGCTGAAGTGACGCGCAACCTCAACCAAACAAATACAACACAAGTAACTAAGATTCTTGTATTAAATACATTCTTGTTTTGGAAAACATTTCCAAGTAAAGGATAAAAAGTGTTTATGTAGACACTTTTCATTAAAACGTTTGTTAATTAATGTTTAATTTTAAAAGTAAATCCAGAGAAAAACATAGTACATGTTATATCTACATGAGTAGAGGGCTTGATTTGAAACTTTATTATTCCAAACCAATAGGTACTAATCAGACAGTAGTCTAAAGCATTTTAATAAAATCTTACTGACATAGTTTTTACTTGATACGCAGCATTTTCAAATTATTAAAAATAATAAGTTAATAGAGTTATCTGTATCTGTATCTGTATATATACTCAAAAGTGGCTCACTATTAAGCATTAATCTTTGAGTGGAAGGGAGTGCGCTGATGTTATTTTTCTTGAGTTATTCAACAAGAAAAAGTCATATTTACAGATTTGAAACCAAATTAAATTGTCACAAATCTCTGTGTCGATATCAAAATGTCGCAAAAGCCAGTTTGGTCTGATTTTGATTCTATTAAAAAACGATGTTATCATATTCTTTGTAGCTGACGTCATTCGAGATACTGTTAACATGTATTAGAGTTTGACGTCATATTTCTGTAAGGTGTGATTTGGTGAGTCAGGTAATTTGTCAATAAAGATGAAAAGTTGTTCTTTCTGGCTTTAATATTTCATTTTGATTTTGTTCTTTCTTGTTGTCATTTTTGCTCTTTGTTTTGTTTTGTTTTGCTTTTTTTCGTTTTTCGTTGTTTGTTTTTTTTTTGGTTTGTTGTTTTGTGTGTGTAAAGCTGGGACCATACTGAAAGGGTTCCCAGTGTTTGACCCGCAGAGCTTATCAAGTGACGGATAGAGGTGGCCCACTCGTTGAGGGGTTGTAAGATTATAAGAAAACCGCGTTGGGGTGTAGAATAAGAGAGAAAGAGCGCTTACAATCGTGGGGAAGAGTTTTGAGAGTGTCACACTCCTTGCACAATGAAGATCACTTTTGTAGATTTCGAAAAAGAGTACGGCTCATCATATCCGCTTCAAAGGCTAAATTCTCTCCCTACAATGCTTCATACTTCTGCATTTCTAGTCAAAATTATTCCCGTTGTTCCACCCTTTCCTCGTTGATTTAGTGTTTGGTAACTTGTCACCGTCTTATAATAAATAATTTACAACAGTTTATACAAGTAACCTGACATTATTAATACTTACTATTAAACAAATTTAATAACAACGAAACACATACTAAACACTTCATTCCAAACTTTCTAAAATCCATCGTATATAAGTTCTTCAGATCCGTTAAACACATTATTGAACTATTAAAATTTAAAAAAAACTGCTACTTTATTTTTCTCTATTGCGAAATTTTTTTGACCATTTCACAATTTAAGACTTCCCTAAATAAAGGCGACAGTGGCTCACCTATTTACATTTATTGACAAATCTCGCTATATTTTATCTCTTGGGGAACATAAAGGGTTAACTGCATGTTTAACAGTGCTGATTTTATTGAGGAAGTCATAGATACCAAAAATATCACTGACGGTGCTCATTTATAAATTAGAGATTATCTTGCCAAGCGCCCGGACTACCAAGGTATTTAACCACGAGACGTGTATATCGAAGCATATGTTTTATATCCGGGATGAACATATGTATACTTATTTCTGTATATATATGCGTAAATATTTTTGACTATTATTTCGCAATAATTTAATGGTTCACTCCCATTTATCCAACTTTATACAAATATGTAATACATAATTACTATATAAAAAAAATTCCAACAGATAAGAAAAGTTGGCTGGATAAACAGTAACTTATTTCAAAATGAATACCTTATTTTTTAAAATTTGATAAACTGGAAGACACCACTCTAATAGTTGCATTTCCAATATAGTGCCAATTGTTCCGAGTTTTCAAACAAAAAAAGAAATACATCCTTGCTGTACTGATTAAATTTTGTTCATTATGTGTTTTCATGTGACATTAACAAATATATTAATTTCATACCACAAACTTAACGCCTGTGTGATAAATTGTTTGGTTACCTTTAGTTCATGAGCAAAATATAAAAAAATGTCCTATTTAACCACTTATTCCAAAAGCAAAATTATTTCATTTCAATTAAAAACCTATAAGCATCTATACTAAAGGTTGTAACTGACAAAAATTTGTTTTTTTTTAAATAGTCAGTGTTATGATATTAAAATTCTATTAAGGCTTATGGTACATGTATAAATTATGCTGTCTGCGTGGTTTTGTTTGATGTTTTTGCGTAAAAAATACAGTTCATTGAAAACTCCTGCTTATTTTTGCCGATTCAAACTTGTGCAAATTGAAGTTAACAATTATTTTCCTCATTTAATCAACTTTTTAAAAATTGGCGGTTCATGCGTTTTGATACGGAGATTTTCCATAGTAAAGTTTGACCTACTATCAGGCAGCGAGAACATAATTGGTTCCAGTTGTATCCTCTGCCACACGCCTTCTACTCGTGATGTTTGTAAACAAAGACCTATGTTTGTCAAAAATGCATGAGATCTTATTTATTATAATATACTTTTGTTACAGTTTTACATAAGAAGTACCCCGTTTGTACGCGAGGCTTATCCGCCATTAGAGATATCTCAACCAATGGCGTTGCAGAGTTAAGTGATGGTGGTTGACGTCGGATACCTAAAATCCTTCGCGTGGAGATTGTTCTGACCTTGTTTTGAGTGGAAGTGTCACCTAGAAGTAGTTGATTTTTTTTTATTCGAAAACCTTCGGCGCTGTCGTTTGCAGTTGACGGGGGAAAACTCTCGCGGTTTGTCAGAACGTCTCGAAAGAAGTCAAACTTTTTTAACATTGTAAGTTCCATCTAGAAATCAAAAATGGCTGACTTACAATGTAAAGTAATTGCAGCAAAAATCAAGGTCAATTTGTGAGATGTAAATAAAAGAGACATTGTTTAAAATATATGTAATAGTAGATTAGTTTTTTTCCTATTTGATTTTTGTCATCGTCATCATCATCATCATCATCATCATCATCATCATCATCATCATCATCATCACTGATTTCTGGATCGTTTGCTGAGCTGGGAATATTTTCGTCATAAAAACATACTGTATGGTATAATACAAAATGCAAGAATAATACTGCACTATAGGATTGTGTTACTTAGTATAATTTTGTCGAATTTTACGATTACGTTACATTATATTTACGCCACTGCCTATTGTATACTTATTAAAAATATCTATTATTAGTGATTTTTTACTGTCAACAGTTGTGTCACAAAATGTCCGCCATTGGTTTGTTTACATATACAAGATACATTATCAACAGTTGCTTTGAAGAAATCTTACGATTTATGTGACGGACTTCGAAGATATATGGGTATTCTAGATAAGAATGAAGAAATAATGTTTGAAGTTTCAATCCCCGTTTTAGTAAAATCAAACAGAAAATGTGTTAATATCCCATACAGTAACATTTGATATTATTGATGAATCGGTTTCCGAACGATTTATTCCAGAAAGTCATCAATGAATAAGTATCCCCAATGGGAAAAATTAATTGATGTATGATCAGCACATTTGGATCGCTACAAAAAGTGCAGAAAATTGTGTCATAAATAGGGCTACATACGAGCAATACTTGAGAGTTTTGTTTATAACGCTTCTTCTTTGTTCGCATGTTTATGTCAATCCTGATTTTTCACTTTTAATTTTCGGTTCTTGTTCGGATTTCTTACATTTTCTTCAATATCAAAACAGCAGTTTAGGTCGATAGTAGCATTGTCACTTTTTATTCCATCGAGTTATGCATCATCACTCTTAATTTCGAATTTAAGTACCACGGTATATTGAAATAAAAAGTCATCTCCATATCGGAAAACTCAAATGTATGTTTGATTTGTTCAAATAAGCTGTAATTGACATCAACGCAAAGTCTAAAATATTTAAATAAAAAAGAATAACGAAATCAAATTACATTGATGGTAAACTGTATTAAATATCTGACATTTTCTGTCATTTTTGTGAATTCAGTGTTGTCTTCAGCAAATGAAAACGAAATAAACCCGTCTATTTTCAAGGACATATCAACACAAATATATTTATGTAAAGTAATATTACTTTCAAAATAAAGGTAACATTTAAAATCAAACTTAACTGTGGTAAAGAAGCCACATGATTGATTTTGTTCAAAACGTGTTATTTTTTATTTATTGTTTGTTTGTTCAGCCCATTTCATCGAAATGAGTCATTATAAATTTGATTTAGACCGGGAAGAGTTTTAGGAAAGATTTTTATCTCACAAATCGTGGGTGTGCACTTGAATACTGCAGTGTAACTTCCTCATAGGTACATGAAGCTACGATGACGTAAGGTGTGCTGCCTTTGAAGAGTTTTGTTTTAGTATAATCTACTACACTGGGGCATGTGGTGAATGTTTATAATATATACACATTTAAAGGTAACAAATCTAATTACAATACACAAATGATTGACGACCAAAAATCTCAAAAGTAATATAATGTATAGCCTTTTGTGATCAGTGTGCAGAAATGATTTTGTAACCAACCTATTGTCATGATCTTTTAATACATTTGTAACTATTTAAAACTGTGATATGAATGTTTTGCCGATTATTATGGATTTTATAAAGCAATCTTTAGAGTTGTGAAAATAAGATCCATACTGGTAAAATCCATACATATTTGCAATTTTGTTATCCATATGAATCAATGTTTGTATGTTATATGTTTTGTGTAAATGTTGTCTTGCTATAGCCTATTTAGGTTATTTTGTTTGCAAATAAATAAGTATAATATATATGAAAATTGCTTGATTTACGTGTATCGATATTTAAAGAATATTTCAGCTTTATTTAGTTGTGTTTGTTTCAACATTTTTTAACGCAACTTTCAGCAATTTTTCCAACTATTTCCGTGTTTTCATTGGGGTGAAAGTTTGAGCAACTGGAGAATACCACTGACCTTCGATAGGAAAATTGGTAATCCTTGTAAGTTCAGATTGGAGCCAAACAACCCCTCCCAGCAGGAAGACTCGAAAAGGAAACATTAGTGCTGATAGCAATGTAACAGTAGATGACTAACTGTCTTAACCCCTAAGCCACTACGCCATTCTGGACATGAACAATTTTACAAAGCGTGATAAAACGCGATGAAACTACTAGTAACTTAATGTTAAAATGTGACCCCAAACTCAGCATGTATACAGATAAAAACTAAAACCAGTAAACATTATATGGAGCACTGGGGAGTGATAGGAAATTAAGCCTTTTGTAGTGGCTGCAATGAGCGAGTTCTTTTTCACAATCCACGGAGGGTCATTATCGTACAAGGAGCGCGACACTCCATCACCACTACGTTTCGTTGTCAGGCTTAACGTATTATCGCCTTACAATTCTTCAATTGGCCCAGTGTGTTCCCAGTTGATCCATATAAAGTGTAGACTCTTTACAACCAATTTTAAAACTAAAGAGGTAGTAAGGTTTATAATACTACATGAATTATCAACATAGAATAAACTTATGTTTCTAAGGCTGGGACCATACTGTGAGGGTTCATAGTGCTCGACACTGGGTGGCGTGTTAAAGAGTGCCTTTCGTAGATTTCGATAAGAGTAGGCTCCTTGTAGCCCTTTACAAAAAGATAACTGGTCCAAAATATACTGAAATACCGCTCGATGAACGTAGAGCATACATTCAATCAATCGATCAACTTAGGTCTAAGGCGCACATTCAGAAGATAACAAAGAAGGATATGGTGTACAAGAAATCACATTTTAAAGATCGCTTTATTCGTGTTATATCTAATTGTGTTTTGCCGCCGTTGAAATCGCAACAACCAATCAACGTGAAAATACGCAAGTGGTGTTAATTTTATTAAAATTTTACATTAATAATTTTATCAAACGAAATAAGTTGAGGAAGTAAAACTGGGAATAGGCTGATAAAATTATTTCACTATTGCCCTGAAATCTAAAAGTTTTCCTAAAATTTCGACAGTTTCTTGAACAAATCTGGCAAAACGCTATAGAAATCTTCCGGAATATAGATAAGCTATTGGGTTTTTATTATTCAAATGAAAACCTGTGCAATGGTAACTCATGCGGCATTAAACACCATAATTAAATTTTAACAATACTAACCAAACATCACAAGAAGATTGTACATACAACAATATCTACCGTTGTCATGAATTGATTCTACTTAACGTCCATCGAGAAATATTTCACCTGCATGTGACATAAACATGCATATAAAGGTATTGTGGTTGAATGAAAACCATGATAGCATTTTGTGTTTTGTTTTGCAGTGACTTTAAACAAACAATATTGTATTTTATGTTATACAAAACTGAAACTCTAAATTAAATTAGAGTGATCTCTCTTTAGAAACTACAACTTGTCCATTGGTCTGCTGTATTTAAAGGGGATGGCTATAATAAATTGTCGACCTATTTCTTCGCGATTTAAAACAACAAATATTAACTCTGATTTGGAAGACGAACAATTTAATTCCTTTTTTAATGCATATATAATAAATATATAAAATCCTGCAACGTCGAAAGTTCAGACGTCCACACACTATAATGGAGAGAATTGCAACGTGGCGCAAATTCGGAGGTTATCCTCAGAAAATTTGAATGCACATCAGAAAATTGCTTTAGCAAACAATGAAACTGTAGAAATAAAATAGATGTTAATGAAGGCAAACACTGGATACACGTCCAACATCACAACCGTTGATTCTAAGTACAAAACATTAAATTAAGGAGATGCAGGACACATTCACTGAAAATAATTTGTTAATCAATTTTCTTTAAATTTGCCACATAGTTAGTATTTATACAGTGGTTTCAGAGCTTATTTTTGAGAGGTTGAGCACTGAAATTTCAAATTTTCTAATAGATTATTCAAAGTAGAGAATAAAAAAGCCATCAAATAAAAGATTGCAAAAATTCCGCCAATGAAATTTTCTGAAAGTTTTATATAATGTCATGCATTGGTACACATTCTAGTGATGGAAAAAAAATAGTGGTTTGTGAGTTAAAGTTTTGCCCAATAGGAAACCACTGGTCAAAAAGTGCTAAAAATGGGGGTTTTTTTGACAAAATTACCTCCCTTGTTAAAAATTTTATTTTCATTATTTTCGCTAATATCGAACTCCTTTATGTGAAAAAATTTATTTCTACCATTATAAATTGAAGTAATAATATAGGTATAAGACTTTCATTTTTATTTTAAATTGTATGGAAATTAAGAGTTAATAATGAAAGAAATTATTATTAAATTTACCATAAATGTTCTATCTATTTTGAAATTTACACAAAAAATGGAGGATGGTGTCCTGCATCCCCTTAAAAAAGAAAATAGTGTTAAATTTTAGTATGACTGTCTGTTCAAACGCGGAGAATTTTCTAAGAAACAATTAACAGTTTCGCCCAAAACTGAACTTATTTTAAGTGCCGGTGTCTCGGGATAAACAACTGAGTTTCAAGTCTGAGATCGATTATACGGCCTGCTACCAACATCTAAATCGGGAATTATCTACATTTTAACAACGATCGGCATTGTTAGCCACATTCATATTTATAGAACCTTATTTCGAATTCTGACTCGATTACTGCAGCCCTATACAAGCTTATGACTTATGTGTGCAAAACGTTCATAAGCAACCAAGGATCGAAAATATAAGTAAATGTACAAAAGGAAATATATATGTCGCTAGTTTGAGATATAAATCAACAGTATAACCCCCCAGTGTTAAGCACCACTGCCACAGAACATATTAGAGATCATTTAAAACAGTAGCTAAGCGCACAACATCATATGTCGGACATAATTTTAAGGACCGTGCCAGTCAACTTGGTTTCCACTCATTTAACGTTGTATGACGTATACCTTTGTGAGATTTGTCTCATTACATATCGATAGAATTTCAGATAACGTTTTCTATTACAATGTATATTCCTCTCGCGAGACATTTATGAACATGTGCCTGTGAGGCTGACGTCTATAAACCTCGTGAAAAGTTGCTTATTGGAACATTTTAAACACATTTTAAGCAATGAGTTATTTTCCGTTTTGAAAATATGGTGTTTTAATTTAATAATTGTATATTTTTGATAGTATCGGCCATTAAGTTATCAAGTGTTCCCCAAATTTAAGCTAATTAGGTCATTTTCAAAATCTTAAGCTTGAAAATCTTTTTTGAGGCGTTAACTGAGAATTTTTAAATTCCTTAAATTTGCTATTAATTGACAACGTGCGTATTTAGATTTTTTGTAAATTTATAAATATCTCTAGTGGTCCGTAGTAATACGTGTACATGTACTTAAAAGAACTAGTAAAACTAACTGAACCTCGTTTTTTTTCTAATTAGACATGGTTGGTGATCAATATTTCCGCCTATGCTCACTTTCCGGAACCTGGACGGAAATGACTAAGATACTTTCCGAATGGGTTGGTGATGCATGTGCGAAAGTGCAGTTTCGTTGATGGAAGTCGAATTATAGAAATAATTATTACAGTGTAATATCTAAATCGTGCTTATGGTGTAAAACTGACTTTTAAGAAATCACACCTGTAGATTTTGACTGCCACTAGAAAAGTATCAGATATGAGTAGCGGCAACAAATTTAGCTTATTGTAGCCGCTGAACGAGCCTACTCTTATCGACATCTGCATAAAGGGGTCTTTATCGAGCACGGAAAGTAGCACTCTCCAAACACGTTACTCACAGTGATCGTGATGACACTACATGTATTAAAGATTTGAAAAAATAATACACATCCAAAAAATAGCTTCCTACCTTATATCAAACTTTCTACATTGTATCTGACAGAGAACTCAAAGTTTTGAACATTTTGAACAGGAGATGGGTGTTCCCCATGGAAGCATCATTGTCGTCACTGTATTTGGATTAAAAACAAAACCTTGCTCAAGTTTTTAAAGAAAATATTGATGGGTCCATGTGTTGACGGCTTCCTCATATGTAACCGGGGTAAAAACATCAATAATAATGACTGTAAACTCCACTAATGTAAACAAACAGAAAATGGTTTTAAATACTCATCTGCCAAAACCGTTGGGATGCATTTTTATAATACACGAAAGATGCATCCTGAACCCGAATTAAAATTATATAATAATCTTATCAAAATTGTAAAAAGAAACTACTTTTCTTGGTTTCATAATTGAATCAAGGCTAACCTTTCTACCCCATATCAAAGGTTAAAAATTATTTGCTTAACGGGTTTAGATACTTTGAAATCCAACACCGACTGTCAACATAATCCTCCTTGGTTGAAACCCAAACCAGTATTTAACGATTTGAGGATGCATAAAAAATCCGAAACAAACCCTTTTATTCGTGAGCAACACTTCTCAGAAATAAAATCTCACTCTCCATAGTACTATATACAGATGAATCAAAAACCGGTGATAAAGTTGCTGCTTCAGATGCTGTCTTTAGAGAGCTCGATAAAACTAGTCGTCTTCCTTCTGGTTCTTCTGTATTTATTGCAGATGCACAGGCTATTCAAAAAATTGATATTATTAACTGTAAAATTCCTTTTAATTACTTAAAACCGTTTACTAGTATTTTAAAATATATTTCTAGTTTATGGCAGCGAGGTTGGGATCTCGAAGTTAAAAATACGAAATAAACTTCATGAGATCCAACCACTGCTTCGCGAAACACGTGTTATTACTTCTAGATGTCGTAGAAAACAGGTTCTGTTAACACGGTGTCGTTTTGGGCATAAAATTTTTTACAATTTTTAAAAGAAATTAATTTATACACTGTTGAATATGCTACTATTGTTATAGTTTCTTTTTTATCTGTATATATCATCATATTATTGTAAGAGTTGAGGTTTTAGTATGACGGGAGGGTTCTATTAATATAATTCAAGAGTAATAATTTTCACGTCCTGAATATGGCTAAAATGTATCTTGCCGCGACTAGGCTTTCCGTATTATGACCTGACAAACACCCAAATGGGAGGGCCACTTAAGGATACGCTGTGGTTTGAGCCCTGTGAACCCTCACAGTATGGTCCAAGAATAGAAAAAGAGAAATAGTGTACTAGTATATTTTTCCTCATATATGGGTGGTGATTTCACGTAATATGAAGTATATTTGCTATAATTTAAGAGTGGGGACACCTTAATTGATCTTTGATCTTTATTTAAACATAATTGTTCAGATTGATAGGTTAGTATTGTTTAAGTATTTTTATTCTTTATAATGACTAAGCAAATATCAACTCATATTCATTTTTGCACTTATAAAGCTTTCCAGTCAAACTGTGCTTGTTCCAACTTGTGGAGTTAAACCTTGTTTAGTTACAATTTAATGTATTTTCGGTTGGAATGTGAATATGATTGAGGTTTGAAATTTACTCGTAACAATGCAAATTATTTTTGTGTAAAATTGGGAAATTGTCATTTTTGGCGGGGATTTATCATACATTGAATATTTGCACGTTTCCGAAATATGTTTAGGTCTTTTCGTAATTGTATTACTTGTACTCCGTCAAACATGTGCTTGCTCTCTTTCTGGTTTAGTTGTAGAATAAAGCAAACATGTTTTGTAGTTTAGGTGACGTTTATAATTTTTCCTTTCCTATCAATCTTAGTAAAGTACATTAAAATTTCAGGAAGATTAAGGACAAGAACAAGTGAACGTTTATTGATCTATTAAATGGTTATTTAACGTCTAGCGGTCAGAAATGAGGTTGCAGGATGAGAAGACATTGACAACACTAAGGACATAATTGTGACTGCCAATTAACGAAGTTATAACAAAATACCGAACACCAAACTTTAAGAGGAGACAATCTACAAGTCAAAGTCCAAGAAACTAGCAAACTTGAGAACCAACAAACAAAAAATGTATGTATTTTAAAAGAAATGGTGTGTGAAACAAGGTTTTGTGGAATGCCAAACCTCCTGCTTTCATTACTGTAGTGTGTGAGTTGTGTTGATGAAAATGGTTGGGCATGATACACTAGTCAGTAGTATTTGTTTAGAATAATCATCGCATCACAATCACTATATGCAATAATATTTGCAAACGAGATTTAATTTTTATCAACAAGGAAATAGTATCTATAATAAAACTGATCAAAGGCGTGGACGAGTCGTTTTTTTTTATGTAACCTTGGTTTACAAGTCATTCCGGAAGAAATTGGTCACAGTATACTGAGTGCAAGCATACCTATTAACTAAGAAATATAGACACCGTATTCAAGAGAAACTGGAATATTGCCGAATAATGTTTATGTAGAAAATATATATTTTTGAATTTTGTCGTAAATTCTTGTGCTGAGATGACAATTCGCGTCATATTCGGGGTCCAAGTTTATTCCTCCAACATAAAGAAAAATGTATTTGTCATCAATATGACGGTAAGCAATTTAGTTATATTTTTCTATCAATCTTTCCACAGTCTTTGTTGACAACAAATATATTTATAAAATTACCACAAATATCAATAAAAGATGTTAAAAATAATCACGTTGCACAAAATAATTACTAGTAAGTAATATTCTAATTTTCTTGTGGATATTTAATACTTGATTAAATTAATCACTGCAGTAAATGTATAGTTTCAACCCACATAGCTACATAGTGAGTGGCTGGGTGGGGAATAGGGGATACCCACATAGCTACACAGTGGGTGGCTGTGTTGGGTATAGTGGATACCAACATAGCTACACAGTGAGAGGCTGGCTGGGGTATAGGGGATACCGAAATAGCTACACAGTGAATGGCATGGTGGGGTAAAAGGAATACCCACATAGCTACACAGTGAGTGGCTGGGTGGGGTATAGGGATACCCATATAGCTACATAGTGAGTGGCTGGGTTGGGATAAAGGATACCAACATAGCTACACGTAAGTGGCTGGGTGGGGGATAGTCAATACCCACATAGCTACACGCGTGTGGCTGGGTGGGGTATAGGGGGTACCCACATAGCAACACAGTGAGTGATTGGGTGGGGGATAGGGGATACCTACATAGCTACACAGTTATTGGCTGGGTGGGGGATAGGGGATACCCACATAGCTACACAGTGAGTGGCTTGGTGGGGTAAAAGGAATACACACATAGCTACACAGTGAGTTGCTGGGTGGGGTATAGGGGATACCCACATAGCTACACAGTGAGTGGTTGGTTGGGGGATAGGGGATACCAACATAGCTACACGTAAGTGGCTGGGTGGGGGATAGTCAATACCCACATGGGTGGGGTATAGGGGATACCCACATAGCAACACAGTGAGTGACTGGGTGGGGGATAGGGGATACCCACATAGCAACACAATGAGTTGCTGGGTGGGGTATAGGGGATACCCACATAGCTACACAGTGAGTAGTTGGGTGGGCTAAAGGGAATACCCACATAGCTACATAGTGAGTTGCTGGGTGGGGGATAGGGGATACCCACATAGCTACACAGTGAGTTGCTGGGTGGGGGATATGGGATACCCACATAGCTACACAGTTATTGGCTGGGTGGGGTATAGGGATACCAAAATAGCTACACAGTGAGTGGATGTGTGGGGTATAGGGAATACCCACAGCTACACAGTGAGTGGCTGGGTGGGGTATAGGGGATACCAAAATAGCTACACGTGTGTAGCTGGGTGGGGTATAGGGGATACCCACATAGCTACACAGTGAGTGGCTGGGTGGGGGATAGGGGATACCAAAATAGCTACAGTGAGTGGCTGGGTGGGGGATAGGGGATACCAAAATACATGTAGCTACACAGTGAGTGGCTGGGTGGGGGATAGGGGATACCAAAATAGCTACACAGTGAGTGGCTGGGTGGGGGATAGGGGATACCAAAATAGCTACACAGTGAGTGGCTGGGTGGGTGATTGGGGATACCTAATATATTATGTGTTATCGTATGCAGGTTATATTACAGAAAGAACGTTTGTCCTGTTTAAGACATTGTGAGGATTCTTGCATGATTATGGCCTTTTTGCAGATTTTGAAACTAATTGCAGCTCTAAAAAAAGGCAAAATTATCTGTTCTACAGAACTTCTCCTGTTTTACTTGTAGCGGTCAAAAATGCCTCCTTGGAGTCCTTACAATCAACCAATATTCTGCTCTGTTACACAATATATATCTATATACTAGTATTATCGAGTTTTGCTTCACATTTCATACGACCCGAGACCAGTAAAATCTTCAAAGTACTCCAGGCTGAAAAGGAAACACTTGTAGTAATCACGCACCAATCAGTCACAATTAATACGATCGTTTTCTTATTTCCTCACCTTCCAACCGACAAATTAAGAACAATTTGACAGATTGATCGATACCTTTATAATTCGAAACTGAAAAATTAATTTCACATGAAACTTAAAAGTACGTCTTTATAAATTGTGCATACTATAAGAACACATTTTTAAAATGTGTTCGCTCAAACATTGATTTATTGATTGATTGATTATTTTTTATTCACTTATAATTGTGTTTTTCTCTATAATCTCAAACATTTGTACAAAATTAAGAAAATATTAAGTAATTTTATTCAACAACCACAGTCTAAGGTATATCAAAAATGCATAGGAAAAACAACAAAAGTAATAAAAAGCGAAGATAAAGATTTATTATACTGTTGGGACTATTCTGAAGTTTTTTACGGGTTGCCAGATTATAATACAGAAACCTTGATCCGCTGACCACAGTGGGTATAACGTATTAATTCTTAGGCACCTCGTGATCAATAGTAACGGGATTCTCAAATTCAATCTTACATTTTTTCACGTTTTACGATCGAATTTGTTACCCTTTTCCTAAAGAAAGTTTGTACATCTCGCAAAACAAGGAACGTCTCTATAGAAGAAGACCTCTCTCTTCTCTCTCTCTCTCTCGCATTCTCTCTCTCTCTCTCTCTCTCTCTCTCTCTCTCTCTCTCTCTCTCTCTCTCTCTCTCTCTCTCTGTGTGTGTGTCATATTTGTGTACTAGCATTATACAAATCCAGCTAGAAGCATTATATTTGTCATAACATTGTTAGCGTGTCTGTCGTCCTTACACTTAATGTACAAGAACAACCCATTCTATAACGTGCGTTTTTACCAAATTCAGCAGAGAATACCAAAGGGCAAATTCAATTCAAAATGAAAGATAACAGATACCAAAAGAGAATATTGAATGCGTATACGCCGATTATTAATTGTACCCATTAGTCGAATTATATTGTATATTCAAAGTAATAAGATCTATTGGCTTTTGTGGTTTTCTCTGAGGAACAATTGGTTTCTATTATGACGAAACTTGGTCAGACGAACCTGTCAGAATCTTTTAAATATATTTAGTAATAAACGGTTCAATGTACCATATAGTGGACATTATTTGAGATCATATACCGTTATACATATACATAAATCATATGAAAACATATTTATTTTTCTTTTAAATAAATTATCTTGTGTTTTGTTTCATGTTAGTTTTCTACTACCGCTGACCTGTGCAATTATATTATGGAATCTGAAAGGTTTATAAACCCAATTTAACAGTTCAAACAATCCACATAAATTTTTAGGTCAGTAATTATTGCCCCCTTTTTTGTGATTTGCCTTGCTGTTTATGTAATTGTCTTTTACCTTTGGGTTTCCACGGGATAGGCCAGATATGCACATCGCGAGTTGTTTGACGAGAATTTGTAAGCTAAATTTTATACTCCAATATACGATTGCAACAATACATAAGAACAATTTTATCTAGATCCTGTGGCAAAAGCTGGATGAAAATGTGAATATTTTCGAAAAATCTGCACTAATTTAGTACAAACTAGGCGATAATCGAGATTAACCACGACGTGATGCTAAAAGTACAATAAATCAAGTTTCTATTAAATTATAAGGCTTCACAATATGGCAGAAAATTGGATTAATCTAACTGACAGAAGCAATCAATGAGACCGGAATAAACACGATAAGGTTTCGGAAAAAACGTGACCCAGCTTTAATTTTAGCGTTATATTTAGTGTATCACAGAAAATGTCAATAATTGGGAAAATATTTTTCTCTGTCTCATTGTTAACACACCAATCGAGGAAATTATAAATGGTAGTCAGGAATTGCCTGTCGTATGCTCGATTTTTAAGTAATTTACGATAAATATTTATTTCTTATTAGTAGTATGTTTAGTATAAAGAATCTCTTCCCCAGTTATGTACCTTGTTGTATACTATAATTATTAGACCTGAAGTGAATATTTATTGCCTGTAATTCTATGTTTTATATGTCTAATCAGTAGATTAAGTCCTCCTACTCTATCTATTTAAACAGTATCGAATTGTTATCAGTATTCTCAAATCAAACATAAAAAATCGCGAAAATAAAGATTGGAGTCTTTTCATGGAACCGCTTTCCAGTTAACAAATATTTCCTAGATTTCAACTATTGAAGTACAGTACCAAACTGTCGAAAAGATGTCAACGATGAGTGACCGAATAGCCGGGTAATGGTAATGGTCCTCGCGGAGCTGCGTTTCCAGGTTGGTGCATAGTGGAGGTGTCAGGTTGTATGCGAAAAGCTGACCTATAACCTGGTAATCTGTGTTGGAGAATGTCACAACTAAGCCCCCTTTCTATTTTTAGAAAAAGGAGTAGGCTTGATGTATATTTTCCTACTAATACTCTATCCACACTTTAAAGTGGCAGCCAAAGTTATCTGGTGGCAAGTCCATCCAATTTTCCTAATTGATTCGTTGTTTTACGGCTTAATTGTTGAGCAATAATAATTAATTTTTCGCTGGCATTTACTATTTCACTGGAGCCATTCTAAGATGCTTCTCAGTGCTCGTTCCACAGAGCATCCCAGAGCGTTTGAAAGTGGCGGACAGGGGTAGCCCTCTTTCTGAGAAGATTATCAAGGTTATAGCATGGAAAGCCTATCTGCGGACCGTAGTAGGTAACGCGTTTGGAAAGTGCCGCGGTCTAAGCACGATAAAGACCCATTTTTCATTTATTGTTTGTTTTACTTGTTTTCGTCCTCAATATTGCTAAGTATTGTTCGCTGGACGTGTAGCATACATTAAAGCAATCTTTTTTTACCATTTCTACATAATATTGCAATCTTTTCTCTATAATAAAGCGAAATTTTTACATTTTTAGGCTCGCCAATTTCTACAAATTTTCTGTATAGCGATATTATCTTTTTTGTCACACATTAGTTGAATTCGGCTGGTGTAAAATGTCTTTTCTATTTACAAGATTTCGAAGTCTACAAATTATACGGCTGCCAAGCAGTCAAAAAGGTACATCTTTTTGCTGGGTTTTGTGCAACTTTGGACACTGTTCTCAAAAGCAATTATTTTTCCATGTACAATGTGTACTAAACAATATCGATAATAAATCACCCAGTATTTACAGTGCAGGTTCTTATCAATTTTTTTGGAGGGGGGAAGGGGAATACAACCACATTTAAGATGCCGTCCTTATGTTGTCCCTATAAAGATTTATTGCCTTTATTTGTTTGAATTAAAAGGAAAATGTCATCTGGTCGTAAGAACAAAGAAATGAAGAATAAAGCAGTAGAATATTTTTGTTCGAGGAAGAGTCGAGATCCATTTCAGTCACTATCTATCAGTATGGCATTTTCACAAAGAAAAAGGATTCTTAATGCTATTTATGACATGATTGGACTTTAAGTTATAAAATATACAAGAGGAAATCAAAGTTGTGTTCCTTGCGTTAATTGTATATTTATGATGACTGCGTCTTGTTACATCACCAGAATTTAGAAGCAATCTTACTAAATCAGTAGGCTCTTTGGACTGTTCAACTAAATACGTCATATATGGGATTTGGGTGTTTGCTTGTGGACTTTTTTTGTTTGTAGGAAAAACACGACAAAACTTTGTGGAACAGAATAAACAAAGAATGATATGATACTAATGATCTTCAATATATCATGATGTATAATCACTTTAGTCAGCCAAATCATGATCGGTGTTTGTCCATGTATAATTACTTTAATCAGCCAAATCATGATCGGTGTTTGTCCATGTATAATCACTTTAATCAGCCAAATCATGATCGGTGTTTGTTCATGTATAATCACTTTAATCAGCCAAATCATGATCGGTGTTTGTCCATGTATAATCACTTTAATCAGCCAAATCATGATCGATGGAGGTGTTTGTTCATGAAAGTGAGGATCATAATTAAATTAACCATCATACTAATTTGTCCCGTACTTAGCATACCGTTCCACAAATTTTTTAAAAAATATTTTTCTGGATCAGTCTGAATCATGACATAAAAGCTGTTGGTAATTTATCCAGCATTAGAGTGAATTTAATGGGTCATTTTTCACACCAATTATAGATACAAAAGAAGACATGGTTAGGGACCGACCATTTAACTTGCAGGGGGGGGGGCTTGGTTTTTTCCTAAAAAAAATATTTTGGAAGCAGAGGGTAAGAAAAAAAATATTCTGAAGAAGGATTTCTGATATATAAAATAATGCTAAAAATGAAAAAAAATTTTGTCGCGATCGACGCCTTCAAAAAATAGATATTGACAAAAACAAAAAACGAAGGCCTTCCCCCTTGAAGTTAAATGGTCTGTCCCTTCGAAAAAATACAAATGTCTAACCAGAAGGGAAAATTGGAGCATTAATCTTCTTCCGATAGGTATAAAGTCCTTCTTTCTCATTATGAACAACTTCTGGGTTTGTATTACATTCGTGCCACTCTATTTTCTACGCATGTCAACTTTTTGTTATATAGATATGGATAGATATATTATAGGGTTGTCATACTCAGACGTCTGTATATAATTTACTTAACGTGACTGTAAGACAACTAACTTTGTCATCCTATATAATATATACAAAAATGCTTAATTAGATTAATGTCAGATTAATACGTATTGGTTACGAAAATTCCATCGTCATACACTAGTACACATGAACTATATTGTCTGTGTTCACCTCGTTAAATGAAGCTATGTTTTGATATAAAGCGAATTTAGCCGAGGGGTCTAGACCGCTGGACATAATGCAGGCGAATAGCTGCCACGGTGTTGCAATGGTGTGAGATCGAATCCCGCTGATGGTAAACACACAATTTGACAGTATTAAAATCTTATTAAAAACTCATATAGACAAGATCTTGACAATAATTAGTATCGATTTAATCCATTTACCTTTCAATATCAAGTTAAGTTTATTTTATTTGTAGAAATTAAAAACAGTTCAAACTACCATTAATCTATCAATTCCATAATTTATTAATTAACGTATTGTCCATCAGTGCATGCAAGGTAAAATATAGATTCGCTTGGTGTGTGAAAATTACACTTTGTCATGCCTTAAGATGTTTAACATTGTAGCTGTAATTTGTATTTATATTACAAAAACCATTTTTCAGCTCTGTATTTTTAGACATGTTGGTTACGTCATCAAGCGAAGCAATGTTTTGACAGTCATTAGCACTGTTTATCATTATACACAAACAATATGAATTATACTGCACTGTAGTCTTTATTCTTAAATAAATTCTATTCTTATGTAAAACTTTTTCCTTTTCAATATCAAGCTTACTTTCTGGTATCTCTACAGTTGAAAACGCTGCAAACTTTGCCTGTGTGTAGTCTCAGCGTTGCTGTCTTCTATCGACCAGTGATCCGCCTCGTTCATATTTCATTAATGAGCGTGTTCTACAACAGTAAATAAAAAGGAAAATATAGATTCGCTTGGTGATCGAAAATTACCTTTTGTCATGCCTTGAGATGATGTTTGAGCCATGTATTTGTTAATATATACTTTGATGAAAGAAAATCTATTTTCTAGCTATGTATTGACAGTCATATTTTACTAGTATTTGACTCCATAGTGTTAAATACAGCTCTACAAAATAATAACAATTAAATGAGTATAAGTGACTGAGTGATCATTGCTTTCTATCTCTGTTTAATTTAAATTTTGAATATATATACATCTGCTACATAAAGAATTGTGCTTTGTCATGCTATTCATACATTTACTATGATGAAACTGCGTTTATCATAAAAAGTGTGATAGGTTTAACGTTTAGCGGGTTAAAATGCATTTAACATTTGTTGAATAGATAAGATTAAACATATTTTATTGTAAATAATACAACTGAATTGGACACAAGTTATATCAACTTAGCAACGTCCGCTCCAGGAAATACATAACATAATTATAAATTGTTTATACATGAATCAGCAGTAAATATATGAAGAACATTATTAATTACATATTCAAGCATGAATGCATACACACACACACACACACACACACACAAACATACACCCTAAACACACACAACACTAACTATATGGAATTGTCATTGTGAACCTTTTCGTTTGTTTGATGTTCTGTTGTACTGCTTTAAAAGATGTTCTCATTTAAATCAGTCAAGGAGTCATCGCCAAAAATCAAACATTCTGTATATAACTGCTTAAAAAACGAGGTTTGTTGATTAATAATTGTCTTGCTTCATTATATAGTGGACATTCCAAAAGGTAATGAATTGAATCTTCAATAATCCAAACACAACTGCATTTGGGATCTGTTTTGAAATTAATACGAAAGAGACCTGCATTTAAGTTACTGCGCCGGTGTCTTAAACGAGTGTGAATGATATTTAAAAATCTATTACCAATGTCCAAGTATTTAGGTGGTTTAGTTACATTGTCACGTATATTCATTTTAAATGAGTTTATAGTAGGTGAATTTCTAATCTCAGAGCTCAACTCGTTCCATAAACGTATAGTCGACGGAAAAAACGAATTTGAGTATAATTGGAGCATTGTAAGTGGGATTCTATAGTCTTGTTGATTTCGTAACTGGTAATTATTATTTGTTATCCTAAAAGTTTGAAGAAAATCAGTTAAGTAAGAAGTGGCATTATGATTGTGTATTTTATAAAATAAATGAAGCTTTCTTCGTTTACGACGAGAATGTAAAGGTTCCCAACCAGTTTCAAAATAAAAGGACTCAATACTTCAATACTTGGGAAGTCCAGTGACTATTCTGGCCGCTTCGTGCTGTATATGTTCAATTTTTGATAGATTTGTTTGTCCACACTCATCCCAAAGTTTACATGCATATTCCAAAACAGGGAGAATGTATGTAAAGTAAATTCTTTCTAGATTTTTTCGATTTAATGTGAACCTTAGTTTACGTAGAATTGACAATTTATTGGACACATCGCTAACTACATAATCAATATGACAATTCCATTTACAATCACTTGAAAAAAATACACCAAGATGTTTGTGCTTGTGAACAAATTTGACATTAACATCGTTGAATTTCACTACAGGATTGGCAATGTTTTTTGGAAGGTGAAAAATACGCATTCAGTTTTTAGTGGATTAAATTCTACATTACATTTCATAGACCAGTTGTATAGTTCCTTCAAGTCCTTGTTAATTTTATTTTCTAATACTTGAACATTTGAAGCTGAACAGTCATCTTCAAAAAGTCTAGACTGACAGTCAGTGTTGTCAACAAGGTCATTAATGTAAATAAGAAATAATAAAGGCCCCAGAACTGAACCCTGAGGTACCCCACCTTTAATCATACTTCTATTAGAAACACAATTTTTAATAAGAACTCTTCGATTTCTGTTTGATATATAATTTTCGAGCCATTTTAGGAATTTGCCAGAGATTCCATATGCTTCCAGTTTTTTAACTATGCCCCGATGCCAAACCCTATCGAGGGCTTTTGACATATCACAGAAAACAGCAAAAATTATTACCCTATTTTCCATCGCTAAACAGATGTTATGAAAAATTTGAGCTGATGTACAGTTGAATGTCTGGGACTAAATCCGGATTGATATTTATATATCAAATTGTTATCTAGCAAGAAGTTGTGTATATGTTTAAAAATTACTCTTTCGAAAACCTTCCCAACACAACTCAAGAGCAAGATAGGTCTATAGTTAGATGGATCAGATTTATTTCACTTTTTAAACAACGCAATTACTATAGCTGACTTCCAGAGAGAAGGAAATGTTGAATATTCTAGAGAAAAATTAAAATATTATGTGCAGAGGTTTACATACAGAATTTGCCGTATATTTTAACATGTGGTGACTAATCTGATCGCATCCTATTGCTTTACTCACTTGTAGAGTTTGTAAAATATCCCTGATTTCATCGACGGTCACAGATTTAATGTCAAATAAAGAGTCAGTTCATTTTTCAAAATTTGGGGGAGAATTTTCGGGCAAATATATTGTTCAATATGTTTGCCTTAATTGTGTCGTTACATTCAATTTTACCAGTCTGTGTTTAATAAAGGAGGTATGTTAGAGGAAATCGACATATTACCCATTAACATCTTAACTATTTTCCAGTACGACTTCGGATTAACATCCCGATCCCGATATAGTAGCTCACTAGTGTTTATAAAGAACTGTTCTTTAGCATATTTCACCATGTTATTCACTTTATTTCTCTGAGCCTTGTACCTATCTTGATAATGAACATTTGACTTTGCCTGTTTTCGTAACCGGTCTCGTTTTCTCGATTCCGCCCTAATTTTTGAGTTATACCATGGTTTATCATTTGGTCTTATTATGACCGTTTTTGAAGGAATGTATTCTTATGCGATTTGAATAAATTTTTCTGTAAAGTTGAGGGTCATTTCGTCAATATTTGAAGATGATAGTAGATAAGAACTCCAGTTAAATTGATGGATAGCTAAAATAAAATCGTGAAAGTTTGCTTCCCTGTAAAGCCAAATATCTCTTGTATATGACTGGTTTAAATTTTAAAGAATACTAATGGCAATACATGTAGCCTCGTGGTCACTAACTGACGTGTCAACTTGTATTACTTCAGAGAAGGTTAATTCTATTTCATCAGAATACAAACTGGATCGAGTAACGCTTCATTTCGTGTTGGTGCGCTAATGGCATTTGTTAAGTTAAAGTTAGTCATGATATGCATAAGACGAGTATTCAATTGGACATTTAGAAGATTTTCGTTGAGGTCACCTGTTATAATTATTCTTGATTTTTTAAGGGCTTTGTCTATAGATATTTCAAAATTTCCCCAAAATCCAGGAGATTTGTAAACAGCACAGATAAGAATCGTGTTCTAGAACTCCTTAACGAATGGGCTAAATTGTGTTTAGTAGATTTTAATCCCCCAAAAACGGAATATGTTTTTTCTTTTATAAATCACGAACCCCTGAACCTCACATTCAATGGTGAAAATATTGCATTAGTTGAAAATCATAACCATTTAGGAATAACTCTCAAAACTGTAAATGGTCTACACATATTGATAATATTTGTAAAAGTGCTTCTAAACAAATATTTGTTCTGCGAAAACTAAAGTATCTACTGTGCAGAAACAACCTGAACATTATTTATTCTAGGCATATTCTTCCTCTACTGGAATATGCTTGCGAATTATGGGATGGTTGCTCTGTCACTGACAGGGAAAAAATTGAACGTTTACAATTAGAAGCTGTTAGAATTGTAACAGGACTTCCTCGCTTTTCCAATAATGAATCGTTAATGTTCGAAACAGGTCGGTCTTCTTTAAAGAATAGACGTTATATAAGAAAACTAAATCTTATGTATAAAATCCGCAATGGTAATGCTCCCGAATATTTAAGAGATAGTTTAAATGACTACTCTGATGTTGGACGTTATAATTTAAGAAATCGACTAGATTACAGAACACCATTGTGTCGACTTGTGACCTTTTCAAAATCTTTTTTTCCTTCAACAGTTAGATTGTGGAACTCTCTTCCTTCAGATCAAAGAGCATTACCAACTTTTATGAGCTTTAAAATGTCACTGAAAAAAGAAAACTATATTGTCCCATCATATTTTCTAATAGGAAGCAGAAATTTAAATATTATTTATACTAGATTACGTCACCGTTGCAGTTCCCTAAAGGCCGATTTATATAGGGTAAACCTAATCAACGACCCAAGCTGTGCTTGTGGTTGTCCCTTAAAATACTCCATACATTATTTTCTAGAATGTCCACATTACGATAACATTAGAAATCAATTTTTACATCCGTTGATGCGAATTACTAATCTCTCTATTAAAATTGTCCTATTTGGTTCTGATAGCCTTAGTAACGAAGTGAACACTATAATTTTTAGACATGTACACAGTTACATTCACCATTCTAAAAGATTTTCTGCATAGCTCGACCCCCCCCCCCCTTATTATTATGGTTGACTTTCTTGCATTGTTTATAATGTATTGCTTTGTATATTTGTTATGTGTCATGTATTTTTTCCGTATGTACTTAAAATTGTGTAGTAATTTCCTTGCTGTCATCTTATTGAATTATTTTGTAAGATTATTGAACGGAGAGAACTTCATAAGTTGTAATAACTTGTGTTCAATCCTATTGGTTATTTTTGACAATAAAATATGTTTAAACTAAACTAAGAATCGTGTACGGAGGAAAGATAACCTCGAACCAGATCAGTTCCCCATTTGGAAATTCCAAATCATTTCTACACCGTGTATGGAGGAAATCGACAATATATACTAAGACCCCACCCCAAAACAGTTTTTGTCATTTCTAAAAATTTCCGAATGATAATACCTGGGATCAAAATATCACTGTCACTTATTTTATCGTCGAGGTGACTTTCTGTAATACACAAGATCTCAGCATCAGATATAATAGTTTGCAAATATGAGATTTTGTGTCGAATGCTTCTCGCATTCCAGTGGAATATTCGAATTTCACCACATGCTGAATTTGGTCCCGGGTTTTCAGCTATATCATTACCCCGCAGTATTAGTTGCAGTAGGATAGGAAAAGAATAAAAAAGATATTTCCACTGAAATTTGAAACAAAAAAACGGCTGATAAATACCGGCAGAGTTTTAGAATTTCTTTTTATACATTTTAATAAAGTAACAAATAGTGTGAATAATATATTTGGGTAAGTAAAATAAACTTTGTAAGCGACTGGTCTTAATCTGTGTAAAATAAACACATCGCCATTCTATAGGAACCTAATTCATTATCCATTATCGAAGGCAAATGACATTTTAGGAAACCTGGCGACAGCTACTGAAAAAAAGTACATCAAATGGATCACAGAACAGTAAATATTAGGACGATTCAACAAAAAAGTATAGGAACATTAAAACAAAGCAAGATATGTATATACATACCATGCGTACATATCTTTCGTTTTTCCTTCTGTAAAAACGCCTAGGAATTCTACATGGAGTATTTAGTTGAGGACAAACAAATGATTATGGATTTATTGATGATTGTATCCTTACTAATATAATAATAAAAATAATAAATAACTAAATGAATAAATACCAAAAAATTAATGTAATTCCATCAGTAATTCAATTAATTTAAAGAAAATACGATTGTATCTGAATGTGTATTAAAACAAAGTATAAACAAAAGCTGAAAAAAAATGTTAACGTTATGAATAATTTAAGAGCAATAACATAAGTACCACACTATAAAGATTAGGTACTACAAACAGAGATACGAAACATACATAGATACCAAAAACAATTTTGCAGCAATAGTTAAATGTGTCAAAGTAACATGAAAATCTACGCTGTAAAACTAGGAGTGCGCAGTTGATTCCGCTTCATCGACCATTGAAATGGTGCCATTATCTGGGACGTTAGGAGGACTATTCTGTCGTAGACGACGAATGTCATCAAACGATCTGACAAGCGTTGTGGCACTACAGTTTTTACCGAAGGCGAACAATCTTCCATCCATTGACCAGCAAGCTTGAATTTTCTTATTAAATCTCAGATAGTTTAATTCGTCCATTATGGCTTGTCTTTTACTGGTAAGATTTTCTGTTATAAATATGCCGTCTTGATTGTTTTTAAGTTTACTCTTTGCTCCGAAGACTGCACTTCGCTGTCGATAGCTCAGAAAACGAACGATCATTTGTGTTTTATTTTTGCGTACCTTCCCAATGTGAGTTCTTTCGATGTCATTAAGCGACAGAGATAAGCCTAAGTGTTTATTACAGATATCAAGAACAATATGATCTGTATTCATTGTTTTAACATTTCGACTATCGGTACAATGAATGTTATGGAACCTTAGACTGGTTCTACGCTAATATTGCTCTTGTTCTAATTCATTATTTAAGATATAAAGGTCTTCAGTTTCTTTTTGTGACAGTCTTTCGGTTTCCAAGTTATGGTGATAACAACGTTTACGGTGTTTGGGGAGATAACTCTGTAAGGAAAAAGTATTTGGCTTACAGAAATCAATGGGCAATAGATAATATGGTCAAAGGTCATAATCCATTGTTTCAAATTGATACGTAGCGAACTCTAAAAATAATGTACATTTGTAGAGTGACAGAAAAAAGAATAATAGTCAAAACAAATACAATAAGGTCTTTCTATGAAATGGAAAAGACCTAAATAATAAACATATTTTACACTTGTATTATAGTCCTATTTTGATCCAAATTTAGACAAATGAAATGAAGTAAAACAAAATTAGTAATGAATCGATATCGTCAATAATGACCATTTTAGGAATCGACTTTTGTCAAATTTATGGCTTAGTTTTGTCCTGTCCTATATAAAACCTTAACTGATAAATGCACGTACGTACACAAATGAGGCACATAAAGCAGTTAGACATGTTACAACTATACAATCAGGTTTGTTGTAATATCCGTCATTGTGAAAAAACTAGAGTAGTAGTAGTGAGTGAGTAAGTGTTCAGTAGTTAATATTGACCAGTTTATAAAATACACAATTAACTAATAAACCTGTCGAGAAAGACTAAAAAAAATGTCAAATAATGTTTACTTATCAGTTAGCAAACTTTTCGCTTTCGTATTACACTCAATTCAATGAGAATTCCTTTTTTAACTCCAACAAACTTACACGTCCATCACTGCTGACGCATGCCCGAGTATTTCTTGAATATCGTCTTAGTCCTAATGGAATTATATATAACTTGACTAGATTTGCCTGTCTATTAAACAAAACTCAAATCTACACCGACGTCAATCATCTCGATCAAACTCATGCCCTATAAAGCTTTTACAACTCTATAAAGACTACTTCTTTAAGTTCTATTATAGTTGCAGCTTGGTCTCTTATCATCAATTCGTGGTCTACTAATTTTTGTGCATGTAGATCAATGGTAGTGTTTTGTTCTTTTATTTGGGCTGCCTGACTTGAAACTTGGTTCTCTAAAGGTTTAACAACATCTCTAACAAGGGATTCGTATTTTATTTCTAGTTTTTCACAAACTGACTGGCATATTTTTGGTTCTATCTTATCAATAAATGAATCGTCTTTTAGAATTCCACATATAAGTTCTTGTATGTTGAAAGTAAAGCCAGACTTTCGCGAAAGAATTTTATCAACTTTACTGTCATTAATTTCGTACCTATTAAGCTCCTCGGAGGAGAAACTTAGGGTTCTGGCTTTTGTTTGTCTGGAAGTCTGCTTTATTTCTGCTGGCAAATCGTCAGGGCTTGATGGTTGTTTCCTTTTAGAGTCATAATCTTTGTTTATATTAATATCCGCCATTGTGAAAAAAAACTAGAGTAGTAAGTAGTGAGTGAGTAAGTGTTCAGTAGTTAATATTGACCAGTTTATAAAATACACAATTAACCAATAAACCTGTCGAGAAAGACTAAAAAAAATGTCAAATAATGTTTACTTATCAGTTAGCAAACTTTTCGCTTCCGTATTACACTCAATTCCATGAGAATTCCTTTTTTAACTCCAACAAACTTACACGTCCATCACTGCTGACGCATGCCCGAGTATTTCTTGAATATCGTCTTAGTCCTAATGGAATTATGTATAACTTGACTAGATTTGCCTGTCTATTAAACAAAACTCAAATCTACACCGACGTCAATCATCTCGATCAAACTCATGCCCTATAAAGCTTTTACAACTCTATAAAGACTATTTCTATTTATACGCACTCTGATTTCGACGAAAAAATCTAATGCGCTAAACTACAAGTTGTGTTTGAGCAGGCATTGTTAATGTGCGTGTACAGTTTTATAGTAAAAATAGGATGAAAGTAATATTCAAACGGAAATTCAATTTCTGTGATACGCCCGACCTTAATCGTCTGTTATTTTATAGTAATAGTTTAGTTACATGTGATGCTGTAGACAAGACTGATGTAAAATTTCAATAATTCTGTCTTATCGATGCCTTAAATGTCACATTCGTGCTTCCCTTCATTACGGATATTGTTTCGCTTAAAATAAATACCACAGCACTGTGATTGTGATTTTATTATCCACAAAACTTTAAAGCAACTAGAAAAGTTTGTGATTTTTGTCGCTAAAAACCAACAAACCTGATTGTATAGTTGTAACATGTCTAACTGCTTTATGTGCCTCATTTGTGTACGTACGTGCATTTTTCGGTTAAGGTTTTATATAGGACAGGACAAAACTAAGCCATAAATTTGACAAAAGTCGATTCCTCAAATGGTCATTATTGACGATATCGATTCATTACTAATTTAGTTTTCCTTCATTTCATTTGTCTAAATTTGGATCAAAATAGGACTATAATACAAGCGTAAAATATGTTTATTATTAAGGTCTTTTCCATTTCATAGAAAGACCTTATTGTATTTGTTTTGACTATTAATCTTTTTTTCTGCCACTCTACAAATGTACATTATTTTTAAAGTTCGCTACGTATCAATTTGAAACATTGGATTATGACCTTTGACCATATTCTCTATTGCCCATTGATTTATGTAAGCCAAATACTTTTTCCTTACAGAGTTCTCTCCACAAACACCATAAACGTTGTTATCATCATAACTTGGAAACCGAAAGACTGTCACATCCAAAAGGTCGAAAATGTTTGGTATGTCTCAAGGATTATTTTTTATGCAGTTTTATTGTGATTGGAGTGTCCTTATAGGATTTATAGCCCCTGACGTAAAAATCACTTTTCGTCAAAAAATAATTCGCAAAACCGATAGACATACAGGCATAGGACCTCCACCATAAGTCATGGGACCAAATGGTGCACTGAGTGATATCAAGGACAAAAGTCACCTATGACCTTGACCATTGACATTGAACCTTGTTATCATTATAACTTGAAAACGGAAAAAAGTCAAATAACATAAAATGTTTATCGTATAAAGACGCAACTTTGTTTTGTTTGACCGTAACTTTTCGGTAAACCGTTTCGGAGTTATGGCCCTTGATGCATTTCGGTTAATTACATTTTGGCTTACAACTTGCAAATGGTAAGATAATATAGTAAACATAAAGTGGTCAGTAGGAAAAGAGCTCAATTTTACCAAAGTCAATGTCATTCCAAAGCAACACGGCAGCCGTTATAAAAAGTCCTTAGCAACCATATATTTGAATAATGCTTTCCAACGCACATTTCATGTTCAGCTATGTCATGACAAGCAGTTTTTGTTACAGGGGGAAGCCGGAATACCCGGAGAAAACCCCTATCTTGGGTACGAAAATTGGCAATCCAATTAAGATTGGAGTAGAGCGCAGTGAGCCTTGACCCCGCAACCTCAGCGCTGATATATTACGTGATCAATGACAAACCACTTTAACCAATCGGATACCTTGGCCCCCAGAATCTGGATGAAATAATTTGTAAAATATGCCAGAACAAATGTCTTTTAAAATGTTATTGACATCTTTGTTTGGATCATTGCAAAGTCGCGTTTTTTTTCCTTCTTTACTTTTAAAATTGAAGGCCTACATTAGACATTTAACTAATCAAGCTGATTAAAATTAAACCTTTTACTGGCTTCTTCTTTATATTGTAGCCGCGTTAAAGATTTAACGTATCCTTGTTCAGGTCATAACCTTAGCACATGTGACTTTAATAAGGTTTTTGTTCGGTCGGTTTTCTTTGCTATTTTTTTTAAAGACCCACCAAAAATGACATTTTGGATTTTGGTCGTATTAGGTATGGAGTATTAAGTAGAAAGAATATAGCCTTTTTGCGACTACAATTAGCCAAATAGAATCTGTATCGTGCCATGAGCGTAGTACACTCTTAACACGTTATCCACTATGGTACTTTTAGAAGCGTGCATGCCAACGCCGAGGTTGTGGGTTCGAGTATTGTTGCGGGAAAATTGAAGTCGACTCCAATCTTATTAAAAAAACTTGACGCCATTATATAGCTGAAAAAAAGCTGAAAGTGGCGTTAAACACCGAACAAACTAAAACACCAATTACGTTCCGCGATCGCCAATCAATTGGCAGCTCAATACTTGTCTTCGTTTTGAAACACGTTGTTGGTAAAGTCTTGATTCCATAAAAATAACAAAGACCATAATGCCATGGTTTCCGATGCTGAACCCACCAATCTTCCACCCGCGTGACCATTGGTAGTAAAGGAATTATTGAGCTGCCAATTGATTGGTTTGATCTTCCACCCGTATTATGCTCAAGGGTCTTAACATTTATTTGCAAAGCAAAGTTTACCATTGTATGACATGAAGGTGTTGCGTTAGATCTTCCACCTTTTTGGAAGGTTTAAACGTCAAATGGATTACACCATTAAGTCAATGCTTTGCAGCACTATCTTTGGACTGTATTGCCACGGATTTGTGCTTGGTTTTGTTTCAAAACTGATTTTTAACCTTTGAAGATTATTCAAAATTAACGAATATGAATCTAAGATAATTCTAGATTCTCCAATAATTAAACATTAACATGATTTTACGAAAGAGATATGAAACCAACTGTTTAAGTGTAAAAGTTATATTACGAATTATTTACATACAGATAAAGATGTTGCTAATCTTTCTATTTTTTACGTTCAAGTGTCATTTCTATTCGTTTGACAAATAAATTCTATAATTTGAAGCCAGTACTTTATTAACTAAAAGTTGTTTTTCAAGCAGATTTTGTTATCGCAAGTTTTCAGGAGTTCCGATACGCCAAATGGTTATCAGTAAGAATACATACAGAAGATTTTCCGGCAAGGAAATGTATTGCTTTGCCGTACACGCGTAAAATGGAAGGTTAAACGGACATTTGATGCGTTCTTCATTATACTCTGTAAATAAAGAAATTATATTGTATTTTTTTATTTGTTGGATCGAAATAAGTATTAAAAGTAACATGTCAGGTATGTTTCTGGAAATAGCATTCGATGCTTAATTTGCTTTTAAATGTTATGTACCAATTAAACACTGCAGTTCCAACAGCACAAAAATAACTATAAAACGTTATCAAGTCTTAATTGATGCTAGCTTAAAATATATGTATGTAGTCTTAACGAGGTATCTATGTTATCATAATAGAAGATGTATTTAATATCGATAAAGGCAGAAATATACAAAAAGTTGAATCTTTAGATGATGTTGTCTGGTAAAAATCAACTGTAGTAAACGATTGCTGATCAATTTTTTGTGAAATTATTCTCGTCTGGAACACATCTCTGGATTTTAAACACCAATCAATAAATTGACGACTGCGTTGTCACTCATTGATGACGCCATAATACTTAATTAAACTAAATAGATTTAGTTTAATTGTTTGTTTTATGTTGTTTACCGAGTGTGTTTTACACTTTAAACATTTTAATGTTGTCTTTTACATAACTGTTGTATATGCTACGAGGATAAAAAAAAACACAAATATTTTTTTTTAAATCATTGCAGACTTCAGCATTGTCTCTTTGTATAATTGCTTTTACATTTAGAAGTACTTTTCCAGGGCTGTTCTTTTGACAGTATGAAGAGTCTAGACTTTCCATTTAATGAACGATAACTTGCATGATTACTCATCTGGGTTAGTCTGGTATATTCCGTCACTGTTTCTTCAAAGTCATAAGTAACAAACAAATAGTGCTCTATTCTATTCAGAGGCATACCTGTTAATACGAAATGAACAACGACAGTCGGACGTTAAATCTGATTACGCACGTGGGGAAAGTGTTGTAAAATGTATATATAAGTCAAAGATTATGAACTGTGTCTGTATTTTTCGTAGTTTGTCGGTTACATTTTGAAACCATAACTATTTTACCCTTGTTTTTCTGTTCAAATAAAAATGCCTTGAACATTTCCTTATTGCGGGCCCTCGTTTAAGAACACATAAAAATTTAATTATTGTGTTTCCTGGTAAACAGGATGTTAAACATCATAGTAAAGAAAGCTGTTTTAGAGGATTCATTGGTTATTGAACAAACCCAGCTCACTCAAAAACTTAATAAGCATGTTTGGCTTCATGTAAATTTTGAGTTTTTGAGTTAATACACCGATGAATTCCGTAAACAAACTTTTAATAATGACAACTCCACACATTTAAGAATAGTTTTTATTTTCAAGCCTTTTGTTTTTTTAAATGAATTCATTTTTATTGCAACATGTATTCACAAGATCCGTTTATTAAAATTTAACTTTAACTTATAAAAAATGACGAGAACAATAAAATATGGAATAAATGACCAGTCATTGAATAACTGCATTAAAATTATGATTCATTAATTAACTAAATAGTTTCTTAACGTCCTGCGAGTATTATTTCAGTTCAAGAAGAGAACAAGTTAAATCATTTTAGTAAATGGTATGGAAGGAATAATGGGTCAGAAATGTTGATTGCAAATAGAAAAGTAATTAATATTGAGTACGGATTAAAATATAGAGGTTTGTAGCGGTTACACTGCAACTAGTCTTTCAAACGAAATCTACGAGTTTGTCTATAGTACAAATATGGTACTCCTAATCACGTTACCCACTATGATCCGCTGCCAGGCTATACGTACTCCTCTGGGCTTTAGCCATAGAAATCCTTTCTGTTCTTCAGTAATTAAGAACGATAACGTGGGTCTAAACTCATTGCTAACACATTTTTGGACTTTTGCGTTAATCAAAATATATACAACTCTTGTGCTAATATTCTAGCAATAATAGATTAATATATGGTTGTCAATTAAGAATCGATTTGAAATTATTTTTACCTTAAAGTAACAATAGAACTCATCTTGTCTAGAGCTTTTATCTTGAATCAATTATTTTATGATCATTCATTTCTATTGAAAGTTACAAAACAATAACTAAGTAAACGATTTTATTGAAGTACATGAATATTTGACTTAGATTTAGTTTACAAAAAAACCATTTGTTTAGCATATAGTTTGTTAAATAAATACAAGTTAATGAAGTTAATGAGACGGGATTCTTTCTTTTCATGAACGCAAATTATTAGGAATCACTGTTGCTGGACCATTCAGTAGAACAAAATTAAGTACAAATACGAAACGGTTGATATATTTCCACAGTTTAAAGGATTTAATTGGCTGAAAATTATCAAACTTTGGTATTTTGTCTGTATGATGCCTTTATCATAGGATAGATTTACACCAAAAATAATATTTACAATAATAGTTGATTACAAAATCAGTGCGTATTAAATTCAAAACAGATACTTAAATCTCCTTGTTGTTGTACTTTTATTTAACATAATCCTTTGGCTTTAGTAGTGGTATAATATTTAGTTTTATATAGTTAGATTACTAAGAAAATGCCATAGGAAAACGGTATGAAAAGATTGTTAAATACATGTACCCGATTTCAGTTTTCTTAAAATTTACACAAAAAGATTATCCTTAAATTTCATTATCACCTTTCTGACCAATAAAATATTTTGAATTTAAAGACGTTTTCAACGCCTTGTGCGATTTGTTTTCTTATGACATCTCGAATCATGAATTTATTCATTCTTTGTATAAAAATATAATGTTCTATTTTTTAATTCTAACACTAAATTACAATTTCTAAGAGATAAAAGGCTATTTCGTTTGACCAGAAGAACATATATACTAATGTCCGGTGTTCAGAGGAGTGAAGATTATAGTATATAATGTTACTACCAAAGCAGATAAATGAACAAAGGAATAAACAAAAAAGACCGAAAGAAATGGTCTTGGAGGCTGGGAACGCGCTGGGCAGCTCTATGGGCTGAGCAATTAGAACCTTTCAAATGTGGTCCCCGGTAAACAAAATCGTGGCTATTAAAGCAATGCTATACCTAAAAAGAAGAGATGAACCAAACATAAACTTCACTAATAAATTAATCACTTTAATGCGTGTACGTTTCATTTCGTTTCTGTTTGATTAACAATTAGTCTACCATCATTCTAACAATACACTACTACGTAGACAAAAGATTAATAAGGGATGAGATAATAAGGCAATGTAATACAGATGGATGCAATGACATTATCTATAGCATAGGTAACCTTTCCCGTCCTGGTTGGGCCTTTTCAATCATAATCACGGGCGATTGCGTTGTCATCGTCACTACTGTTGCATGATGTATCAATAAATAACCTACAACCGTGTGTTAAAAAACACTTGGAATTCATGATATTCGCAATGAATTAAACTGTAAAAGACCCTTTGTTCACTCTGAATAGATTATTAGCAATTATTTTAGATTTGGAAATCGCGGATTGTACACTAGGACTTCATGATATTTGCAATGAATAAAACTGTAAAGACCGTTTGTTCACTCTTAATAGATTATTAGCAATTATTTTAGAATTGGACATCACGGATTGTTCAAACCGGTAACATGAATTTGAACAAAAACCTCGTTCGTTTCTTTCTTTAATTTTCGCTAACAAAGCAGAAGACACTATCAATCTTGCATCCCAATTCTGCTACTTCAATTTCACTTTACTTTAAAAACAAATCCTTTCCGATTATCTACATTTACAAATGTGTTTTGCAGAATCTTTTAATCAATGACGTTAAAGCCAAATCTCCGGACTGCTCTTTTCAAAATTCCTCATTCATAAATAGTCCTTCAGGTCACGTGAAAACTGGAGATCTGAACTTTGTTGACAATGAAAGACTGAGCAATATTTTGTCCAAAGGACTGGAATACTGTGAACCTACATCCATCAACTAGAATTACAACTTCAAATGGGTTCGATAGAGGACTATGCCGAGAAATGAGCAAAGCAAGAAGACCAGAATGTTGATAACTTGCCCGAGTTTATAAAAGCTCTTAGGTCACTGATTCAAATAAGAATAAGTTGTTTAAGACGGTATATGGGTGCTAAAGCATCATGAGTCAAATATGTTGTTGTACCAGCAGAAAATGCCGGTAAAGTTATTTTTATCTGCAAAAAACATTTATAATTTTTAATAAATGAATTAGGAATAAAAAGTTCACTTGGCAATCCTACTTACACAATCCTTGTTGGCAAAATTTGGTTTCCATATTAAAGTTTAAGATTTTCATTTCCCTTTAGATCTTAGACTTTCTGGAAGACAACATATGTGTCGTGTTTGTAGGACATGTTTTAACATATTGTTGGAGTTCCAATGGATACTTACTGTGTCTTTCTGCTGGTCAACGTGTTTTTGTACTCTCACGAGGCTGAGTTCCATGAAGAAGACACTCGCCCAGGTCACATTCTGATTTTATAATTTTGTCTCACTCATTTACGGTGACTATTCGCATTCATCGAACTGAAATTACAGGCTCATGCACAACAAAATGTGATGCACAGAAAATCGTGAAAGCGATTTCCGGTTGTGCAAGAGAGGAATTTTAAAAGTGCAGTTTTGACACGACGAGGTAAGAAATTTCGCTCTATTCATGCTTTTAATATCTTTAATTGAAAAAACGGCGATGTGATTCTGTGGCCAATACATTTTAGTGTATTTTCATTAACTTTATTATGAAACCTTTTTTTACAGTTTTCTTCAAATCAATTTGTGGCACAGAAAGATTTACCAATTTCTCGTTCTTCTTAGTATTTGAAGGAAACTGACGGTACATGTATGAATAAATGTGACTTTATTAATTGCTACTTGGACACAAATTACGCGGGGCAAAACTTTTATATCTGCCTACGTCGAAGTAAATGTTATGCATGAGAGTGCATAAAAAATATGTGGTGCATGAGAGTAGTGATATCATTTTAACTTGGTTGAAGCCAGGGAGTATTTTGTCATACATAACACAGACAGAAAATCGAATATATTGATATTTATTCAAAGAACATTACAACCAAGCCTTTTTTCTGTAGTATACTTGCAAGAAACGGAATATATCCATTACAGTTTATTATAGAAAAAATTCGATTTGTTGGTCTTTTGGGGGCTTGGTTGGCATGTTTCTTTTACTAAATATCAATATAAACGATTTTATTTCTCTGCAAGCTACGACAAAATATTCAATGACTTCAACAAGTTAAAAAGATTATATATATCTCTCATGCACCACCCCTTTTTTATGCACTCGCATGCACATCATTTACTTTGTTGTTTACTTAGCCCTACTTCTAGAATATTTTTACCTTGCTTACTTTGGGTCTGAGTGGTCAATCAATAAAGCCACATCGCCGTCGGTTTTCTTTAAAATATTGAGAAGAGCGAGAATTTTATAAATCTTTCCTTATTTCCTTGGCAAGTATGTGGCACAATTTGTTTTTGAAGAAAATTATGACAAAACGTTTCATAATAAGTTCATGAAAATACGCTTAAATGTATTGTATACAGAATCAAATCGTCGGCTGTCAATTAAAGTTTTTAAAAGCATAAAAAGATCGAATTCCCTTACCTCGACGAGTCAAAACTACTCTTTTTAATATCTGTCTTGAATAACCGGAAATCACTCTCATGATTTTCTTTGCATCACATTTGGTGGTGGATTAGCGCGATTACCAGCCGTTAATTAAATACATCACCAATACGCGCAAGTTTGTTTCATACTTAAACCTACTTCTAAAAATAGACTAGGAATAACTAAAATCTAACTACGACAAACGTTATGACTTTCCTACTTTCTTATTGTCCCTTTTCCTTTCATTGACAATAACATTCGAGTAGCTCTAGCGTTTGATGTGCACATTTCACAACTTTAACGTTATGTGGGATCCTGTATTTCGATTTTCTACAACGTTTCCTGTTGTTGACAACTAAGCTACTCAAAAAAGAGATTTTTACTATTGTGATGTTTTCTCTCAAGAAGTTCTATGGTCGTCAACTTGACATAATTGATCGTTTTGGGAAATCAATCTCTCAAGTTATATCGTACATTTTCGCTGCAGTCTTTCCTATTCCTGGATTTTACTTTTTCCTAGACATGACAATGAGCATCTAATTAGAGGCAGGCACTGCGTTGTCGTCTGGAGCACTTGAGTGCACATATGGTTTTTATTGGGTTCAGGTAATTCCATTTCTGTTTTCTGTGTTTTTTTTTGCATTGTATATGTTTGTCTATATCCGACTTTGTAGTTGTCCCTGATTTTCGTTTCACGTTGTTTTCGATTTCCATGTTATTTTTCTATTATAGTGTAAACATATTTTATTCGTGATACTGAACATCGTTAACACACCGTATACAAAGTTAGGATCCGGAAACAAGTCACATGCTTATATTAATCCGTTTCCTATTATAAACAAAATATCTGCAGTTTATCACCAACGAGTTTAAACAGCACGTCGCTATTAAGAAAAATAGCAAAGAAACCCCACCGAACAACAAGAGTCAAAAGTAAAGGGACAGTTACAAATCCGGATATAGACAAACACAACACAAAAACCAAAAACACAAAAACCAGAAAGATAGTAACCCGAACCCAATAAAAACCATAGGTGCACTCATGTGCTCCGGACGAGTAAGCAGTGCCTTCCTCTTATTAGACACCCGTCGAGTTACTTATTGTCATGTCTAGGGAAAAGTCAAATCCGGGAATAGGAATCGCTACCTATGACTCAGCGAAAATTTCAGATCGTATTTGAAACACTGATTTCCCATAACGATCAAGTTAAGTTATCTACCCACAAGCGTAATGTAAAAAGCCTTCATTTAAAAGAGAAAACAGTTTAAGCCCGGACACGAATCTGCCTTTCATAAAGTAACGTAACCTTGAGGTCAATGGAACCAACTATGGTACGCAATTTCATGCAAATGGTTCTTTAAGCTGTTTCATAATTCAACATGGAATACTTGTAATGAGACTATAAAATAATATTTCAGAAAGTTCGTGATATTGCTATTTTGGCTCAGTTGATCAAAGGGATAAAAAAAGTGTGTTTCTATGAATCAGGTCAACTAGATTCTCAATACATTTTGATTTCCACTTAATAAATTATTGAAAGTCATCAAAGGTACAAAATTTTAAATGTCAAGACTGAATAGTTTATTCTGAACATTCCCCGTTATAGATAATTTGATGCTCTTTAATCCATTTATCACATCTCTCCAGAAAGAATTTGTCATTTTATTACCTGCCTCTTTCAGTTTTTCTTTTTTTATGTTATAATCTAAAGCCCCCGAGTTGCACGAGTTGTTGTTCTGCATGAATTGTTCACCGTGAGTCTCTTAACCCAACTTAGTTTTAAGGATGTATTAAAGGATTAAAATCATGTTAAGACACCTCTGTGAAATTACCATTTAGTGTATTTCGGTTATTTTTTTTATCATTCTTTCCCAGATAAAAGTTATTATTATATTATTTAATAACTGATTAAGTTTATTTATCATGGAAATTTTGGGAGAAATATGAGTAGATGTGTTATTTTTGAAGTGCCAATGATTAAATAACAGTGACTTTCTATTAATTGTTAATGTACTATGTTGCCAGCTTTTAAGAAGCTAGGTTATTTCTTAGTTTTTTAAGTTTAAATCAATCATATCTGGTAAACAAGGTGAATCTTTGCATAAAATGACATGTGAATTAAAACACTGCTTTGTCGAACAAATTAAGAATAGTAAGAGTATCAATACATGGCAAAAGCATGTAAATATGGAAAGTTTTGAGTGGAGGAGTTATTTAACTATAGTTCAAGCGTGTTGTTAGTTAAAGTTGTTATACAAACAAACACTTTTTTACAAAAAATTAATATTGTAAATTCAAAATTATGCAGCTTTTGTGGAAACTTTGATGAGACCGTTGAACATGTGTTTTATGAATGTGTATATAAAAGACAATTTTAATGGTTTTGTTTGATTACTTGAAAACAATTTTCCTTAAATTAAATCTTAAAATATCAAAGTTTAAGCCAGTCACGAATTGGTCATTCAGAAAATACATGTAATGCGTTCTTAAAGTTCAAGAACAATGGTACGTGACAGGTTAACTTAAAATTTATCTAACGACAAACCACATATAAAAAATCTACATCAAAAGGAGAAAAAGTTTCAGACTGGGCACTTTTTTCTCATTCAGAAAGCAATCATGTAACCATGAGGTCAAAGGTCAAGGTCACCAAACATGGTACGCGATCGCCTTGAAATGATCTTCTAGCATGTCAAGTATCAATAGCCTATCTCATTACAGTAAAAGGTTATTACCAGGACAATAATTCGTCATTTAGAAATCAATAAAGTTTATGGTTAAAGCTCATCAAAAATGGTATGCGACACAGAGTTTTACATTATCTACCCACATACCAGATATCATATAATAGGTATAAAAAAACAAAAAAAAGGTATAGCCCGGACACGGTTTCGTACGGACGCAAGGACAGACAGACTGATTACTATATGGCTCCCTAATAAGAATGTTATACAAACCTGATGCCTTCAACTTTCCAATCGTCACTTTTCCTGTCTTGCGCAGCAACATTCCTTCCGCTTCTGAGAGGGACTGCTTCCTCTTTTGGAGCACCTGAGTCAACTTTTTTCTCTGGCTTTTGTTTGTGTGTTGTTTTGATTTTTGTGTTTGTTGTTGAGTATCAATATGTTTACTACAATGTAGTATTTTAGACACCAAGATTTGATTGCAACTTTTTTTTATTTCTTCACTCTTTGAACCTTAAATCAAGTCTAATACTTATAATAACAATTATCCTTACCCGCCGTGGAAGAGCCCCGTGACTTTTTAACTTAACTTATAGTTTGTTCCTACAGTGTTCCTAGCAAACAGTCTCACTATATTAATGCTTCTTCAGTCACACAACGAAATATCTATATAAGTTTTTTTAATGATAAATTAATTTATTGTTATTAGGTTAAAATCGATACCATTATTGCTTGGCTGAAGCAGCAATAAGATACATCTTGTGCAGAGCTTTACCTTTGTATCAATGTTATCACTGAATTTATCGGTATTGAAGATCTCAAAGCAACTGTAAACTCAATGCGGCAGCGTTTGATGCAGGTTTAGTGTATAATAATTAGTGAATAGTCGATATAAATATATTTAAATTTCTGTTTGGTGACACAAATAACTTTGATGCAATTACGTTGAAAGATTCGAGAAAATACATTTTATACGCTGAGTGATCTTTGTTTAAATGACACACTTGAAAGGTTATTTTCATAATAAACTCATGTTTGTTTCCTGGCAAGAATATATCAGCTATGATAAAGACATTAACGAAAAACGACCAATGGAACTGTGTATAAAATGGATAAATAGGATAGACCAATGAACTGGAAATTTTATCCCGGACATAATGGTACTGGTTAGGACTTTTAGCGGACATCCTGTTACATACTACTTGTAATCAGCTTAAATAACTGAAATGTTGCTTGCTGGGCGTTAAGCACACAGCACACATTCAATAAATCAATAACCTTGAAATACACAGGTGTATTTCTTTCCGTTTCCGTACCACTTGCCAACCCACGGACCAGAGATTAAAAGTCTCCACTCGAAAGCAGTGACTTTATGTTCAGCTTGCACAACCGCTGGTATTATAGTAGGAAGCAAACGATTTGGATTGTTGGTGTCAGTTTTTGCAAGCGTGGTCATATGGTCCACTAAAATATATCCCCGATGCTCAATTAAATATAGAGCTGATATTTGTTATTCATTTCTTGCAATGTTACATCGGAGTTTCGAAATGCGAAAGCCGCTCTGTTTACAATTATTAAAAAACAAAACTAGGGAGCTCACAGTATGGGTTTGACATAGTTATGAGAAAAAAACATCATTTCTAATATTGCTACGTTATCCCATTAACAAATCTTTAGAGGTAAAATATCTGGTGCGCATTAACAGTTAATAATGATGAACCTATTTACAATAGGTTTGCTCACTACTGTCCGCAGATAGGCGTTCTATAGTATGACCTGATACCTCCAATAATAGGTCTCCCTTATCCACCGCCCGCCCGTGGTCGCGCTGGTCTGCTCTGTGGGTCGAGCACTGGGAACCCATCCATTATGGTCCCAGTGAGGACAATATAAATTAAAGTAATTTTAGTGAACTGAACTGAAATGTTGCAGCTGGACGTAAAATGTCATCCAATCAATCGATTTTTTTTTCAATCATTTCTATAATTTTATAGAAATTCCTTGTATAGATTTGTTCTTTTTTTCTTCTTTTAATATAAAAATATATAACAATTTACACTTACACAGAAAATTCCGCACTTCTATGACAACAAGTTATAATCAAGGATAAAATTTGCAGTGAAAATTCGATTTTTTTAGGGGGTGGCGGGTTCACAATGTATAAACTAGAACTAGACATATTTCGAATACAGAAATGTATAATTATTAACCTAAAGAAAAGACCAAAGACATCAGGCAGCAATAACATTAAAAAGTCAATCGATACGGATAAACACACAATTTGGAAAACAACAATCGACATGAACACATAAACATGAACAATGCATATCACGAAATACTAAGGATGAAGTAATTTGATACGGACGGGTAAACAGGGGATGTGTGCGAAGTGTAAAAAGCTATCTTTAATGTCACTATTTTTTTAAATAAATTAAACAATTTTCAAACTGATAAAAAAACACAAAAAAAGATTTCTGTGCAGTTACTTCAACCACAAAGACATTGAAATGTCTGTCTTAAAATACAACGCTAAATTATCCTATTTGTCTTTTTAAGAATTGTTGTAAAATTTAATTTGAGATTATAGCATTTTTTTAAGTTTTTCTACAATGTCTTGTGTCACAGACATCTTGATGTCACACTAAGTTCATTATTGACCATTTTTAGAGAGGTTTACTTTTTTATTCTACCACTTTTTGAATATGTGTGGGATGGTTGTTCAAATGTAATATGTGTGTATTTAATATTTGAAGTAATAAGAGATGAGCACGAAAGATGATCATGCCGACAAATAAATGAATTATTGATATCACCATAAAACTTTATTTTATGATCAAATAAACCTATCCGCTAGCTAGTTATATTCGCAAACATGACGAGATTAACTTTATTATAACAAAATAACTGTGCCAGTTTTTGGATGTTCGAAATTATTTTGGCCCCAGAAATTTAACAACATAGTCTGATTTCAACTATGACAGTATTTTTAGTTAAACCAAAATATTTTCTTCCAGCATATATTCAAACTAGCCTGTTGCAAAATTATCTAGCACTGAGACTTCATAACTAGATTTAGACTTAACTACCAACATACAATTTGTAACAAAACAGTTCTTCGAATAAACCTTTTTCGGGGGTGGCTTTAAAACAAAATATTTGTGCAATTTTATCCTCAAGTCATATAGTCACATTTATTTATACGAATTGTTCAATGACATATAAACGTTTTGAGACTATAAAAATTTGAAGTTACACTGTTCCAACCAATGTGCTCAGTCAATAATCAATTTGTACCTATCCTTTGAATTTTGGCTGTTGCTGTTGGTTTTCTTTGCTTTTTTCTTAGTTTTATTGTTAAGACCTTGTTGGAAGCGAGCATCGAAATTTTGAACGATTTCCATTCACGTGACGTATATATGACATTTTAAACCGAAAACTATTGGCAAATTGCGTGAAACTGCGGATGTTAAGTGGTTAATAATAACAAAGACAAAAAATTAATGGACTTATATAAAATAAATCAAGAAATCAAATAGCTTGTAAGTAAATTTTTGATAGCGACATTATATATTTATTGCAAGAATGACTTCTCGCCGGTTTCTGCGAGCATCAATGCTGCCCGCTACGAGCTGTGCTGACTCTCAAACAAATCGTACCAAAAAAGGAGCCCTCTAAGGAGTTTTTTTAATCGGTAGACTAATTAGCTCTTTCAGTCATCGTATCGGTACGGAAACTATCAATCATTGTCAATTTGGATTGGAGTTGAACGAGAAAACCCTGCCCGCAGTGAATATCGAACCCTCAATCTAAGTGTTGACAGACCAAGTGATTAATAGCAGATGAATTACCTTAAACACTCGGTCGCCGAGGCCCTACTAGCTTATTCAGACAATTTTACTCCGAATTTCAAGAAGAAAATAAGAATTTTACAAGTGATGAAATATATAGCGTTAGTGTAGCCGGCATTCGGATGGGTCAATCAGACCTGGAATTAACCAACGGCTTATGGAGTTCCGGAATCATATGTAGGTTACCGTCAGTGATGTTATAAACTTGAAAGCTGAAAAAGTGTGCCCTACAAAGTGTTGTACAAATCAAGATTGACTTTTCTATTTAATTTACATTGAGTAAAATATCAAACATGACATAATACAGACACCGAAACAATATAAGATCAATAATGCATGTTTTTACTTATATATAGAATGTACAGAGAAAAATATTAATCTATGATTCACGGGTGCAGTCATCTTGAATTCCTCAATTGTGCAAGAAAATAAAATAAGTTAAGATCATTTACGGACTCTAATTTAATATGTTCGCTTTCTTATCAGATTGTAATACATTTTCGATACATTCATTTTTTGTACAGAGCCGCCCATTTTTTATGTTCCGTCGACACATAAAAATGTAGGACCATTCAAACATGATCGCTTGATGGGTTTAAATTTGTCTTGTCTAGATCAGCAGAATAATGTATTGAATTATCTATTTTCCAGCTCAAAAATTTGCAACAATATCTGCTGCATTTTTCATAAAAGAAGATACAACGCTTACATTGGATCAACAGAAGGCATTAGTATCATTGACAGGAAATACGAATTAAAAAGCTATAAACACCTTTTAGTCTAGACCATTCAACATTCAAAATTATAAGATTTTTCTTGGCGAAGTTTTACAATACGACTACCGATACTCTAAAAAAATCATAAATAATTCCTTTATGGCGTTTTTTGCTACGTAGCATCAGGCTTTTCTCATCTGTATAAGTACATGTATGGACATAAAAATGCCAGGTACAAAGTTTTGGGACGAACTTATAAGCGAAAATGGAAACGCTTCAGTGAACGCTGGCAGACTTTACGGACTGAAAACGATTGATTAATAGCATGATTTTTAACCTAAAGTGAACAGTATTTCAGCTATAACGACAACTTAACAAAACATATATCAACTGGATAAATGGGATTGCCCAACTTTTTACAGCCGCCCTGAAAGTATGGCAACTTTTGTAGTAACTTAAAAATTAGCCTTTGTAGCGGCTACAATGAGCTAACTCTTCTTCAAAATCAACAAAAGTATCTTTATCGTGCAAGGAACGTGGAACTATCCAAAGACTCACCATTTGTCGTCAGGTTTTATGTATTCTATCCACCCCCCCCCCCCAAACGAGAGAACCTTTCTATCAGCCACCTTGGGACACGCGTTACAGTTATGTGGGTTGTGCCCAGAGAACCATTCACAGTACCAGGTGAGCTTACTAGAATATATACACGTAATATGGTAAAAATTATTTCCAAAATATCTTATATTATACAATTAACGACTTTGATATATGTCGCTATCTGGATTTATCAGCCGGACAAAATGTAATATTCACCAAGCCGCTAGGCGAGGTGAATATACATTTTTGAGGGCTGAGAAATCCTAATAGCGACCGAATATCAAAGTCAGTAATTGCTTTATTACATAAATAAAATCACAATATTCTTTCAACAGAAAAACAGGATGCTTATAATTTTAATTGTTGTCACGCTGGTTACCCTTAATATTTTCGGATTATACAGCATTTTGATATTAATTTGTTGAAAATGCTGAAATTCTAGTTTCATCACATTTTAAAAATTGAAAAGAGTATAAAAAATCAATTATTTTATTCTTACAGCTTTTTAACAGTTTATTTTATAAATACAGATGATTCAATGAACACTAAAATTGAAATGTATATTTATATTGGAACAGTTATAAAAAAACAGGCTTAAAGTAGTCAAAACCAGGTCAATATTAGATTCCGCTGCACAGTAGTCAAGCGGAATCAAATATTGTCCTGGTTTTGACCAGTTTAAGCCTGTTTTACGTAATTTAAGTACTGTTGCGATTTATCGTGACCCGAAAGTTATATTTAGACCAATCAAAAACACGAATAATTCCATTCGTGTAATAAAATATTAACTGTGTTGCAGGGTTTGTGAAATCACAATGGTACGTCTACAAATTCAGCCCAACAATGTTAGACTTAGATTTTAAAACTGACAAATTTTGTTCTGAAATCCGCTGGATAGATATATTATATGTTTGTCACAATAATTAAACGTTTGTATATAATTTACTTACTGTGACCTTATGAAAAGTAACTTTGTCATCCTATATAATATATACAAAATGCTGAATAAGATAACTGTCAGATTATAACGTATTGGTTACGAAAATTCCATCGTCAAACGCTAGTACATATGTCTATGTCTATGTTTACGATTCACCTCGGTTGATGAAGCGATATTTTCATATAGCAGATTTGGCCGAGGTTTATAAACCGCTGGCGAATGGTGCCACTGTGCCACAACTGTGTGAGTTCGAATCCCGCTGAGGGTAAGCACAACATTTGACAGTATTAAAATCTAATTCTAACAGTGCTTAATTTGTAAACGTATATATAAATATTTGATATTAACCCTGTAATTCTGATGTTTCAGAAATTCTGCTGGATAGATATATTATATGGTTGTCACAATGCTTATACGTTTGTATATTATATATATGTATATATATAAGTCTAAAGAATGTACCAACCAGTAAACTTAATGAGTATATCGGATCGACAAACATGACGATACAGCATAATATGTATAATATATATATATATGTGTGTATTATATATATTATACCAAATGTCATTTGTGAGACAATAGACAATGTAATTGCACGGTGGTAATTGTGAAGACTAAAAATATAACTAACACAGATATTAATTTCCCCTGATACATTTTTTCCATATATATATATATATATATATATATATATATATATATATATATATATATATATATATATATATATATATATATATATATATAGGCGTTTCAATAATTTACGCGAAGTGAACCATCAAACGACGGCTGATGTATTAAACCAGGAAACATCAATCGTTTCATAACACCATATAAAATATAATACGTGAACGATATCACAGTATTTCAAAATTGATTGACTGGTTGTTGTTTATTGTCCAGTGAGATGTATTTCAGCTATATGTAGCTTTTATAAATAATATTTCATATTTAATACTGTTGTATTTTCTACCATATAACGTTATTCAAACAGATGTCAACAATTTGTGATAGATATTATTGTGGTCGTTATTTTGAACAGAATGCTGGAGATCGCAGATTTATGTCCGGTTGTGGCAAGCATGGACTCCGGCTCAAAATTGTCATTTAGTCTAAACAAGTACTATTTATTGATGTGTACAAGTAGAGTACTACCGTGCTGAAGATTCACTGCAGTGTTCTAATACTACACAAAGCCAAACCTGCCTGTACGTTTTGTACAAAGTATTCATATCATCGACACGATACAGTTGGCTATTGCGAAGTTGTTGGCTATTAGGAAATTTGGCGCTAAGTAAGAAACACCATATCCTTTATTGTCTCCCTTTGCACTATATATATTTCGTTACTTCCGATAAGCAAGGGTTACCACTCTTTTCAGTAATACGAGTATCTTTGAAGGAAATTACCATATTTTCCAACGGGCCGCGATGGATGAGTTGTTAAGGTAGTTCGTCTACTATTTATCACGTGGTCTGTCAACAGTGAGATTACGGGTTCGAGTCTCACTGCGAGGAGGGTGTACTCGACTCCAATCTTAATTGACAAGGATTGCCAGTTCTCCTACCGAAGGTCTGTCGAGGTTCTCACCGGTTACTCCAGCTTCTTCACCAATAAAAACTGGACGCCATGAGATAGCTGAAAAGTGGCGTTAAAAATCATTCAAACAAACTTATTGTCGAATGGAAAAATAACTCATGGTTAAGGAAGAACACCTATTCATAAGAGAAAAGGAATTGAAAGAATAACATCACTGGAAGGTCACTTTATTTATGTGCATGTATTCAATATCATAAGTGATAACTAGTACAAAGTTGGGTCTAATAGTATATATTAATTAAAAAATCCATATTTATAAATCGAAAAAGGCCACAAAACCTATCACTTCATTTCAACGATATAAACGCATCTTGAATTGAGTCGACCGTCTTAAATGCCTTTAACTCTTCCTTATACAGACAAACGTTCAAGAAATATAATCGTTAATAGTTGTCTACATAATATATAATAAACCAACATATAGTGCAAAAACATCTTGTAATTTGCATAAAATGACGTGTTCACATTGTGTATTAATTAATAAACGCGATACATGTCCTGTGCAAAAATACTTTTTTTCATATCGTGGCCATTGAGTAAAAGTCTTGGAGGCGAGAAGTACTTTGAAACATCATCGCAACAACGAAATGTAATGAGCACATATGTAATTACTTGTCAAATTCGTTGTACTAATGTGTATTAAAACAGTTGAAAAAATGTTTGATTTTATTGCTAGTATCACTGTTAGAACAAAATATAAAATGATTTTTAAACTTGTTCATAAGCGGTTTTCTGGAAATATCGATTTAGGACAATTTTCATATATTTCACCGTCACGCACATCCGATTCCTTCTTGCACATCTTTTCTATTATATCAAAGAGTTTCCATGGGAATTATTACTAAAATGTTCTTGTATGAAATGATTGAAACAATACGATATCATTTACAGATATCAATGTTCATCGCTATTATCAATTCTATTCCGGAAGACAATCACAAGGAAGAGAAAATGCACATAACTATATTTTTTGAAAAAGAAGAAAAAACGATTTAAAAAAATCTTCACATCAGATATGAAAGATATTGTGCTATTTCTATATCTACAGTCTTTATGTCATACAAGTCTAATAAAAAATGTAAAACCTATTTAAGACCTATAATATACATCTACATGTAAAACATTGCAGCATAAGATCCTAGGTACTGATGTTTCTGGTCAATGGTTAGCATCGCTTGACATAATTTAGCATGTAACAAAACTATATTAAGAGCAAGAATTAGATATTTTTTTTTCAATAGAACTGTGCTAGTTAACCAGTTTGCAGTTGACCGCCGCTTTACTGAATGTAACAAGGAGAAATCAAGATAAACTGCTCACTTATCTGGATAAGCAAAAATGTACTGTCTGAAAATTCTGTTAACTAATCGATGGAGGATGGAAATTAACCCCTATAATAGGCAATATTCTTCTTGCTATTCAATTTTTAATGGGACGACTGTCTGACCATCAATCAATTTAATCATAGTCCGTTTATCTACTAAAATAAAATTTATTTCTCTACGAAAACAATTATATCGATCTTAAAGTGTGATACTAAGCCAAACGTGTTCATGTTAACAACTGTTTTCTGATGTAGAAATAAAATGTCTTCTGTACAAATGCTTTATAACGCTTTTATCTTCAATAATATTTGTTTAATCTACATAGATTTATATGTGTGCTTTAAAAGAAGAGTTTTACTCTCAACCCTTTATAAATTTAACTGCAATGTCGGAAATAAAAAATCATCTATTCTGTAACCGTTGAATATAAGTTTAGCCGGGTATATAATTATAAATTTATGAATCTGATCAATTATTGGAAACATGCCAAGTCTAAACTATTAGATTTCATATTAATTTCTAATTAAAAGTTTAAATAATTGAGGTTTCACATTTCTTTTGGAACCGCTATGACGCACTTAAAATTCTCTAATGAACTACGAATCCAATTTATCACTTACATTTAACTAATTTATCTTGGGTAAAGCGTGGACTGTCAGAGAACATCATAACCCAATGTCCCCTTTAAAAACATTCGAATCAGAAGTCAAATAAAAATAACAATTAACATTTGGAATATTCTTTAAGAGGATGCCGGGCACCATCAGCCATTTTTTGTGCAAATGACTAAATATATATCAACATAATGTTAATATAAATCATAATTTCTTTCATCTAAAACTCTTAATTTCTTTAAAATGAAAAGCAGTAATTAAAGTTTTACACTCAAAGTAATACGATTAAAATACACAATTTTCGCATAAATGAGCTCGTAACATACACAAGTAATAAAAATAAAACAATTAACAAGGGAGGTAGTTATGACCAAAAAAAGTACAAATTTTTAGTACTTTTTGAACATTTATGGGACAAAAATTTAACCCTATTTTTCTTTCCATCATTAAAATGTATACAAATTGTCTGACATTATATCAAAAATTCAGGCAATTTCAATGGACAGAATTCTTTTAATCTATTATTTTAGTGCTTTTTATTCTCTTCTCCGCATAATATAGAAAACTTCAGCGATCAATTCCTCAAAAATAAGCTCCGAAACGCCTAATTTTTTATTTTGAATTATGATTACTTGTATCAAAAACTGTATCAAAATATGTCGCAATTTTAAAGGAAATTTAATGACAAATTATTTTCAGTGTAAGTTTCCTGAACCCCCTTTGAATATCAATCTGGTATTTGTTGAACGTACTTGACAAAAACACATTAAAATGAGCTTCGTCATCCAATTAAATATGCTAGATCAACTTGGGCCTGTTCGAGAAAATTGACAAATCTCTTATTCCATGTAATTGTTGGTCGAATTGATTCGTCAACAGTACCTAAATATTATCATCTTCGGTAACTTTAAAGATATCCCCTTTTTATAAAAATCGTGTATTTTCAACGGAAGTAACCGTAAAAAAGGAATAATAAACGTATATTAAGACCATATTCCCAAGTCAAGGGTTCTAACTAAATCAAAATTCGCTCACTAATTACTGCTAATTATAACATCTCGTATTCTTTTATTACGCGTTTGACCTCAGTTTAGCTCTACATAATCTGCCTCACATGTATTTACCCTCGTAGCATCCAATGTTTTTTTTTTTTTTCGCAAGCTGTAGTCGAATTTGATATAACTTTTTACAATGTGGTGGAGAGATATTAAACAACTTAATTATTCTGCCTTAAAATATTTTTGTTTTATCGCCACTGATGAGTAATAAACTCCCGAATGGTCGCATTGTAAATTGTATAACCTTGGTCTCTGACAGCAATTTATTGAGTTGACTAGCAAAGTAAGCATATGAATTGTCAGGAGTACGGTGGAAGACAACTTGGAATTACAGAATCCCTCTATAAGGATGAGCTGAGAACAGTTTAAAACAATAATGTACCAAAAGTCAGTTCTTCAACGGGGTTTTCTGATTTATGATCACTAAGCTACAAAATAATTTTAAATATATAAAAAGCAAAATGAAAGTAATGTATTTGGACAATGATAAACGCAACACATTCATTCATTCTAATTTGACGGAAAAATTCTTAAAAATCAATGTTTCAATGGTAGTATTTGAAAGACGTGGCAAAAATCACTGCCGTGTCAGTGACGAATACACACAGAGACTGTGTGGTCTCATTCTTATTGGTAATCAATCATTGGGTCACAGATGTCTTATATTTATTAGAAATCAAGAAAATTTTAGGAAAATAAATGAAAATATATTACTGCTTCTGTACGTATGTCCTTATCAAAATCTGTGTATTGTTTGAGCATTCCCTCAAAATAACATATCATGTGTACTTATAACACAAATTTGACAAATTAATGATGTATGTAATGTAGACATGATTAAAAACATAGTACATGTACCTTGAATAATTTTGAAGCACCGCTTCGACAAAATATTGCATATTGGTATGTTATAAAAATTTAAATTGCCATAAAAAAAATCAATTGATATGGCTGTCATGTACGCATTTTAGCTGCTATTGTTTAAACCTACAAATGATGTTATGTTTAAATGGTGAAAATTAAAAAACGATAAACGAGAAAATATTTTATGTAATTCGTCACATAGAAACGCTAAAATGGTTAACGAAAGGAACGAGTATTTTTAGTCGTTTCCTCGTTTGTTTGTTGTTCTTTTCAATTAAAACTACACTGACATATGAAAGATACTAGCGAGCAGGATTTCTCTGTGGTTTAATCTAATATGATAGCGGTGTTCATATTTTTAACTGCTCCTGTACTATTTGGTCTGTTAGGGAAACTGATATGAAGCAATTTCAAGTTGATAAAATCTACCTCATTAAGCAACGTCGGTAGAAGTTTTAAATGAATGACGAAAAGGTAAACCCACAAATTATTGTTTTATCAACCCTTTTCTTGTCATTAAGACAATGTTTTATTTTCTCCACTGATTATAGAAATTAATCAAAACTATGTCCAGTTATATAACGTGGTAAACAAAAAAATCTTTCGTATGAATGCATAACCTGCTTTCGGTTATATATTTTAGGTTTCAGTAAATATAAACAGCAATAATTATTTGAAGCCTATCTAAAAGTGAATGTCTTCCATAAGGAATTTAAGCAAAACTGGGTTATAAAAAGAACAATTCTTTAGTTTTAAGGGGCCCGTCCAGTCGACTAATCGACGAAAAATCTATGGTATTCTTTTTATCCGTCCCTCGGTCTGTACAGAATCATTTCAACATTACAACCCCATTGGAGTTCAGTAATGACCCATTATTCAGATCAACTAGATTGTTTGTCACGCACAAGGAGGAATTCATATAGTAAAAGTACATTTTTTATCCAAGCTTTTCTACTCAAACATAAACCTTCGTACAAACCCATGAAAAAGATGTTTAACACAACATTTACAAATATTAATATAAAGAAAAATTCATAATACACCTTCTTTTACCACTAATAAAACATTCATACTTGACTTCGAGTGTATGATGTGTATAAGAAACATACTACCTTGCCAATAGATAATACTAAATACGACCCCTGCCAGTTTTATGTGCATAGAACTTGTTAAAATTTTCAGTTATAATTGGGACTGGTATAGCCAATGTTAAAACCCCGGTGATGGCACAAATACCACCAATGAGCTTCCCAAGTGGTCCAACAGGAACTTTGTCACCGTATCCAACGGTACACATAGTAATTACAGCCCACCAAAATCCATCAGGAATGCTTTGTATTTGAGAATCAGCTAGTCCAAGTTCTGCATAGAAGATCGCACTTGAAAATAACAATATACAAACAAACATTGCCACGAGGAACAAACACAGACCTTTGATACTTGCTTTGAAGGTTAAAATCAAAACTTGCAAACCAGCAGAATGCTTTGTTAGTTTGAATATCCGTATTAGTCGAAACACTCTCAAAAATGCCAATGATGCTCCAGATGTTTCGCCACTCGTGCAGTGCTCACTTGACACCATATTTCCTAATTGCACATAATATGGAACAATTGCAGCAACATCAACAATATTTTTGAAATCTTTGAAGTAAGTAATCTTATTCGGGCACGATATAAGTCTTACTACAACTTCCCAAGAAAACCAAATGGTGCATAAAGTTTCCATAATGAAAAAAGGTTCAATGTAGTTCGGTTTTCCATCTTTACATCCACTGCCTGAAAAGTGTGGTAGTGTTTCAACACAAAATACTACAATAGATAATAATGTTATAATCACGGAAATAACTGCAATCACATAAGCAGAAATGCTTGTTTCCGGATATTCCACTAACATCCACAATTTTCGTTGCCATGCTCTCGTTGGAAGTACCGTCTTTTCTGTGGTATATCCTTCCTCTTTTTTATATTCTTCAACGACCTCTTTTTCAATTTCATAGAAGTCGAGTTCCCGTAAAAATACATCGTCTGGAACAGGATCAGGGCGCCTTAATTTTCCCCCATATTGATAATAGTTGAAAATAGATTCAAATGTTGGTCTGTGTCGATCAAAAAAGTATTCGTTTCTTCTTTTATCAAAAAATTTTAAACGTTTCCGGGGACTCCCTAACAAGGTTGTAGGGTGTTTATTAAGAACGGAAGCCCAAATTTCATAATACATACCGCTTACGTTAATTGTAATTCGTTCACATGTCTGAAGTTTACAAAAATGGGTTCCTCCTTTGCAGCATGTTTGTAAATATACAAGAACGTCTGAATCATCATCTCCTTCTAAACTGGCGCGTGGTGCTCCTTGTGATTGAAATAGCCACAGGTCGCCTTCCAAATCATTCATGCGGTCCGGTCGACTTATTGGACGACGGTATCTGGACTGGTTCATCAAGGATACAACCGCCATTTTGTATTTCAGTTTTCTCCTGAATGTTTTTTAATTTCGTAATCCATCAATGAAATATGTTATGTTATTAAATTTATTCCAATAGCAATACCTTCTTTTATAGTAAAATGTAATTTTTAAAGACAAATTTCAGCTTTTCTTCTAAGCAAAGCAGAATCATGTACAAGTCATCATAATTTCTTTAAAGTTGAGTAGTGTACGTAAACAAACGCATGGCGATGAGTAGAAGAAAAAATATCCTAGTTGAAGTAAATAGAAAACTAAAAGATGATCGATGAAAAGTATTGTTCCGCTGACTTAAGAGCATTTCATGGAAACACTTGGGATTGCTTAGTTTCCTTTTGAATAAGTTTAACATAAAATATTAAAGTGACACTGTTCATTATACACATATTATTCCAACCTATCTCGTGCTTTGAAATATTCATTCTCCTGACGAAAATTATAACAGAACAATTATGTTCCAATCTATCTCTTGAAACTAAAAGTGACAATGCACAAGATGATATATATACGGTTCCGGAACAGCCTGTTGTTTATTTACGGAACGCTTTGATGAACGTCCGCTTTGTTTATTGCACACGTTTTCGCAAGGTAATTACGCATTAGTCCGCAAATTCATTGACTAATATTGAGCTGATGGTGGTAATTAATTATTAAGTGACTTTATAGCAAGTTTTTACCTATTTACGCTCGCTCGGTTGTAACTTTTAACACCACAGAAATATGAACTAATCAGCTAAAATAGAGAAGTTGAAAAGAACCGATAAATATTGTCTCTAAGAATATATACATAGTGGTTGTTGGTAGGCTTAGAAAATCGATACATTTATGATTTATCAATTCTCTGTGCTGTATTGAAGTATTTGTTGTATTTTGAAATGGGCATCCAATTGAAACTTCGTTCTTGTGTAAATTTCCTAATTATTGTTTTAGCTTGGATAACCAGCGAATGTTCTGTTTAAATGTTGGCATACATCTGTGCAGTGCATAAAATCAATGCAGCAAGTATTAATTGACCGTTTAATTCTACAAATGTTCAATAAATTCTTTTATTGGATAAAGCAGGATCAGTCACAGATTGTCATCTAGGAATTAATGGGGTTTAACAGTTTCAGGTATAAAGTTATACATTAATGAATAACGTAATATAATTGCAGATGTTAGAGGGGAATCGAACATACAGAGAAGTATTCATTAAACAATAAACCAAGAAAAGACAAAACCTTGGTTAAACAAAAGATGGGGACACCAACAAAACAGAAACATAACACAAAAACCGAAAACTGAGTGATACGCACCCCAATAAAGCTGGGGGCGAGTCCAGGTACTCTGAAAAGGTAAGCCTATCTGTGCTGGATTGTTAAAGGAATGAAGCTTATTTCTGTGCTGTTTTGAGAAGCAAATATGATTGATGTATTTTATCGAGATTTATCTCGTATATCTGAGCTTGAAGGTTTAATGATATCTTGAATTTTAACAATGTCTCAGAAAAATGATAGAAGTATCCTTTTTTTATTATAAAACAACACGCACATAATGTCTACCTCCATAATTGCCGTACATAGTGGAAACACTACCTACACCTTTGCTTTGTCGGTTAAAATATTGGATTTATCTACTTTTGATTAACCTACTGATAGATAGTGAGTAAATAAGATGCATCGAAAGGGTGACAAATTCTTGTCCTAAGTACAATAAATTGTCCCGATTTTATGCACAACTATTCCTCTAGGGGGGTTGGTATTGCAATGCTCACTGTAAGAAAAGAAAGAATTGATCGATTGATTGATTGATAGGATGTTTGTTTTACGTCCACCGAGCATTATTTCAGCTATATTCAGGATGGGAACAAGTTAACAAACAATACATCAATTGAAAAAGGGGTGGGATGGGACACAGGGAACAAAATTTTGACTGCCACTGGAAAAATACGGAGTATTTGGTAGGGTCATAGAATTTAGGCTTTTGTAGCGGCTACAATGAACTTACTCTTTTCGAAATCTACAAAAGAGATCTTGATCGTGCAAGGAGAGTGGCACCCTCCTAAACACCTTACCCACTATGGTCCGCGGCCAGGCTTTCCGTATTATGACCTGACAACCCCCCAACGAGAGGGTCTACCCTATCCGCCACCCGGGGACGCGCTGGGCTGCTCTGTGGGTCGAGCCCTGGGAACCGTCCCAGAGACAAGAAAGAAGATACCGAGACGTCTACGGGAAACAATAAGTCTAGAACAGACAAAACCTGCTGAAATGAGATTGACAATTGGACGGGAAATGTTTAATGTCATTAAAAACGTTTGAAGAGTTGTTTTGGGACTGAGGAGCTTCCCTTTTGCTAAGTCTTCATTGCGACATTTTTTCAATTCTATACGAAGTTTTTTTTTTCTTTTAATGAGCTTGGATCTCCAAACACATTACTCACTATTGTAAGCGGCCAAGCTTTCAGTTTTTAAACTTGACAACCTTCACCCCTTACAAGAAGCCATTTCATATTCGGAACCTGGTGGACGCACTTGGCAGCTCTGTGTTTTCTGCCCCGGGAATCGATCCATAATTAGATTTAGGTAGTTTTGCTATTTTGAAATGCACTTCTTGTAATGTTAAAATTTGACTTATTAACCTCTCTGTTTCAACAGTAATTTATAAAACTGCAGATTAATGTGCTTATTGTAACTGATCTGCATGTCCTTTATCAATTTTCATTTAACGTTATATTTTTGAAATTATTTCCAAAGATGATAACAATATACAAAAGGAAAATGCGATCAAACTTATAATATTATAAGTGATCATTACACTATGTTATAATGACTATGATAGTCTGAATGTATCTCACCTTCTACTATCAGCTTACGTTAAAAGAAAGATATTTTTATAGCTTATTATAGATAATTAGAACGCTCTGATACGTACTGCCAATACAATTCTAGTATGTATCTATCAAATAAGACAAAGTATCGATTTGCTCTCCAAATTTGTTGATTATACGTCTTATTATTAGTATTTATCGCTCCTTTACTTCATAAGAAGGAAAAACTATAATAATGTTTGGACTAAAACATGCATTAATAATTTTTCGTTGAATACAAACATCTTCCCTAGAGATCTTAAATGAGTTTCTACGAAATAATAGAAGGGGAAACAGCAAAAAAATCGACAGTCCAAAAGATTAAAAAACAATTCTTATGCCAAAGGTACGGAAACATCCATATATCAACACAGGAAAGGGCTGAACCCTCAAGTACTTACAAAAAGGATTCCAAAACTTGTGGACAAGTCAAGGTAATGTCTTGGAGTAATTGTCTTCTCTAAAGTAGCGGGTGTTTAGCTCTGGTACGGTATCCCCCGTTTAATATCCAGACATTTAGTATACAATAAAATACAATGGTTACATACCATGATTGATTGATTAATTTATGCATAACGTCCGGCGCGCAATATTTTCGCTATAATTAGGACGTTCAAAAACAAAATATCAACGAGAAATAGGACATCGGGGACAATTTTTTAAAATTTTTGACTACCACTGGAAAAGTAAGGATGCTGGGTATAGACGAAGAGCTTACTCTTTTTAAAATTTACAGATGGAGTTTATCGTGCGAGGTGCGCGGCATTTACGTTATCCATTACAGTCCGCGATAAGGCTTTTTGTATTATAATATAACATCATGAAAAATGGGGACGCGATAGATAGATCTGGATGTGTCATAAACCAAATCTTATGTCGTTGACTGTACAAACGGTAAATGTAATCCACTTGAACTGTGTAAATAGAAATAAGCATCACATTACTGACTACTTCCTTTATTAAAGAATCTTCAGACAAATTACTTGTGGTTGTAGTTCATTGGTTATTTCATTAAAAAAAAATTCATTCAGTTTTATTACTGAACAATGTGAATGAACAAAGAAAAAAAATCCATCGATAAAAATATGAAAATGTTTCAAAACACTTGCAAATGACATTTGTATCACAAAACCAGTACAACACAAGAAAGCAAAATTATTTTATGTTTTTTTTTTCAGTTTGGAATATGCATTATGATGCATTATGATTCCAGAAATAGAACGTTGCATAAGAACTTTGAATAAGAACAAATCGCCAGGAATTGACAATATACTAAATGAATATATAATGGAAAGTAAAACTTTACTATTACCGGTACTGTGCAAGTTGTTTAATATCATACTTGAAACTGGATATTATCCAGAACTATGGGTACAGAGTATAATTGTACCATTGTTCAAAAAGGGTGATTTTAACGAACCAGGGAATTACCGTGGAATTTCTCTTTTGTCGCATGTAGGGAAACTGTTTACTTCTATTATTAACTCTAGACTGACAAAGTGGAGTGACGAAAATAGTATTTTATCTGATTCACAATTCGGATTCAGGCCCGGATACGGTACTCATGATGCTATCTATGCTCTTCATTCCATTGTTTCAAAATCACTAAGAAATAACAAACGCCTTTATTGTTGTTTCATAGATTATAAGAAGGCATTCGATAGTGTCAATCATTCAAAACTTTGGTTAAGGTTGATTAAATCTGGCATTAATGGAAAATTATTATCGGTATTAAAGTCTATGTATGCAAAACTGAAAGCTTGTATTAAGCATGAAGGTACCTTTTCGAATTTTTTTACTTGCAATATTGGTCTTTTGCAGGGAGAATCTTTATCGCCCTTTTTATATGCACTGTATGTTAACGATATAGAAATTGAATTGATTAATCAAGGTTGCGTACCTTATGAGTTACAATTACTTAATATATATCTTTTAATGTACGCTGATGATACTGTAATTTTTAGTGAAAACATAAACGACTTGCAGCATATGATTGATGTAATAAATAACTGTTCAAATGAACGCAATTTGTATATAAATATAGAGAAAACTAAGATTGTTGTCTTTAGACAAAGAGGTATTGTTAGGTCTGATGAAAAATGGTATATCAATGGAGAAGCAATAGAATTATGCGACGAATTTGTTTATTTAGGGGTACTGATTAGGTACAATGGTAATTTCAATGAAAACCAAAAGATGTTATCGAATCAAGGTAGAAAAGCACTATTTAGCTTATTCAATAAGATACAAGACGATTGTTTTAATACTGAAACCCTGTTATCGTTATTTGATACGTATGTAAAACCTATATTAAATTATGGTAGTGAAGTTTGGGGTTATCATAAAGCATTGGATATAGAAAGCCTTCATCTGTACTTTTTGAAAAGAATCTTGAGAGTGAAGAAAAGCACTGTAAATTATATGGTGTATTTTGAGCTTGGAAAAACCCCATTGTATATTGACAGATATTGTAAACTGTTGAAATATTGGGTAAAGATATTGAATACTGACAACTGTATACTAAGTAGTTGCTATAAGGAAATGTTAGAAGCTTGTTTTATTAAGCCACATTGTAAGATGAATTGGTGTTGTCAGATTAGAGACATATTATGCAAATATGGTTTCAATTATATCTGGTTGGCTCAAAATGTTGAAAATGTAAATTTATTTTTGAGCGAATTTAGGAGACGTGTAACTGACGAATTCATTACCGAAGCTTTATCATTTTTTGAAGCCTCACCTAAATGTCAATTGTACAGATATATATATATATGAAAACTTTAGTTTACAGTATTACTTATTTAGACCTGTGAATTATAGATATAAACCTGTAATTACTAAATATCGAATACATGCTCACAGTTTAAGTATCGAAACTGGACGTTACTGCAATATAGATAGACACGCCAGGATATGTACATTTTGTGACTGTAACTCTATAGAAGATGAGTATCATTTTATTTTGGAATGTACAAAATATAAAAGTATTAGACTCCAATATATAAAACCGTACTATTATAGAAACCCCTCGATGTTTATGCTAATTCAATTACTATCTGTGAATAATATAAAGGAATTAAACAACCTTGGTAAATATTTGTTGTTAGCTGAAAATATACGTAATTCATAGATGTATATGTTTATCATACTCCGCACATTATATTATATTATACATGTATTACACTGTTTTTATTATAATTATGTTAATCAAATTATGTAAATATATACAATGTACAATGTTTCTGCAATTGTATATCCTATAAGCTGTATTGCTTTTGGAATAAAGAATATATATCCCTTTTGGTCATTATTTCTAATATTCGTGTTTGTTAAGAAGTGTATGCGTTAATTATATATAAGAAAACTCATAAGATATAACATTGCAAATGCCTTCATTTGTCCGTAAATAAATAGCCCTTCAAAGAAAAACACCCCTAGGTGTAACAAAAGAGAATAATAATAAACTCGTCCACCTGTCATATATATATATCTATGTACACCTGTAAAACCTGCTTTCATTTGTTGCTCGCTACATGTCAATAAATGGCTCAAAACCAGCTAACTTCGCCTCTTGCAGAAAACATGCGGACACCATCTAGGGATGGTTTTATTTTAAATGTGAATGTCAGCGACATTGATAATGATAACGCCTCTCAGGGCACTGATAACGCCTCTCAGGGCACTAATTACGTACAGTCTGAGGACGGTACAGATAAAGATGATAATGAATTATCGACTGAGTCAGATTCTAGACCCTCACGCAGTTGGCGTCACGCCACTAATTCTACTGCCGAAACTGGCGAAAGTAATTCTACTTCCCTAAGTAAAAGTGGTAAAGGTGTAGGACCACCATAGTTTTTTTACTCTTCGGCTATATTAAAATTTGATAATTTTGACTTATCCTAGAAAATTTACCTTTGTTTCAAATTAAGTGACACTTCTGTCCCCTATAAAAATGCACTGGCTGAACATTCTGTCAAAATTTCACAATATGTTTCATGGCATAAAAGAAAAAACGCTCAACCTGAAGTCCACGTGGTCTAAAAATCTACTTTCACTTTCTATTTCAGTCCAAAAATAGTGCTTGTCCCTAATTGACTCTCAACATTTTTATGTTCATTTAAAACCAATAAACCTTTATCCTCAAGTTTCCTAGAATATTCAGCTTTCCAAAAATACCAAATTTATTCTGGTATCATGTGCGGTTCAAATTCTATATGATGCAAGAGTGAACCTGTCTGTTGACTAGTACTACTTTTACGTACAACCTCTGGACTGGTTCCCGGTATTTGGTGGTCCTACACCTAAAGAAGATGTTTTTGTTCAACAAATTAAATAAAATTTTTCCTGGTCTTAGATTTATGTTAGTCGAAACAAATTCTAAAATTTTGTTGAATTCCTTTCAGCGGTTTTCAAGAAATGCATGAAAACACCAAAGACCTCACATGCGCGTTATCATGAAAAATTTAGCTTGGTGATCAAGAAATGCATTATTCCTTAATTTTTCAATTTCTTAGTTGCAGATGTAAATAGCAAGCTTGACAATATACAACCAACACAAATGGACTTATTTCACACATAGAAAGGCACTAATTACATAATTTTATCAAAAATTTTGCATCTTTTTTAGTTTATTTCACACCCCCCCCCCCCTTTTTACAAAGTGAGATACTGAGTACCTTCAAACTGTTGGGATAAGACTTTTATCTCTTGAAATACATTTCAATTAAGAAAAATAGTTTGAAACTGTCCTAATTATGCACCTAGTACATCCTGAGAAAGTTTTTGAGTTCAAATTTAAATTTATTGATATTCAGTTGTACCATGTTTTGGAGGTGTACATTAATAGTTTCTAAACTGAGACTAAAATTTTATGAATTTCATTAAATGCGTTCACTATTCCATTAAGCTTAATAGTCAAATGAACATTCCTTTATAAAAAAACCCACTAAAGTTCAAACTGGCATCCAAAGAAACAAAATTATATCTTGCTTTGGTATGAAATTGCAAAAATTGGCCAATTTCCAATTACTGCTCATGTTTAAGGAATTTTTGACAGAAGTACCATCATCTCAAGGCCCAATTATCTTAACAAGTACAATTATTGCATATGGTTACTAGTTTACTAACAAATTTACCCATAGCAAGCATCAGATTAGAAAATAAATAATTTTAGTATTAACCCATGCCAGCAATGTAACCGACTTAAGCCGCAGGTGTAAAATTGACAAATTCATCTTAAATACACTATTTTTCTGCATACTAGAATGTCTACCAGTTCTAGTTTTATATATTTTGACCCTTTCATTAAATCCAAAACCTAAAACAGGAGTTTATTTAAATTAAAGCACATTCTACTAAGCTCGGACCACTGCAGACCCCATAATTTCATACAATATTACATAATACCATATTTAGGCTGAAATTTGACCCCCCTATAGGTTTTGGCTCTGATAAGCAATTAAAATGATAGTCTTGGTGATTTACATTCTTTCAGTACCATTTTTATCAAAAGAAATAGAAGTTGATATACCTGTCTATGGCCTCTTCAGGTGTAGGACCACCATAGTTTTTTTACTCTTCGGCTATATTAAAATTTGATAATTTTGACTTATCCTAGAAAATTTACCTTTGTTTCAAATTAAGTGACACTTCTGTCCCCTATAAAAATGCACTGGCTGAACATTCTGTCAAAATTTCACAATATGTTTCATGGCATATAAGAAAAAACGCTCAACCTGAAGTCCACGTGGTCTAAAAATCTACTTTCACTTTCTATTTCAGTCCAAAAATAGTGCTTGTCCCTAATTGACTCTCAACATTTTTATGTTCATTTAAAACCAATAAACCTTTATCCTCAAGTTTCCTAGAATATTCAGCTTTCAAAAAATACCAAATTTATTCTGGTATCATGTGCGGTTCAAATTCTATATGATGCAAGAGTGAACCTGTCTGTTTACTAGTACTACTTTTACGTACAACCTCTGGACTGGTTCCCGGTATTTGGTGGTCCTACACCTAAACAAGGTCAAAGGGATGATAGACGAGGTAAGAAGAGAAAACGTGACGAATCTTCGTCTGAATCCTCTTCAGAGTCTTCTGACAGTTTCTCGGAATCTAGTGAGGATTCAGAACTAGAAGCATGCTTCAATCCATCGAATTTACTAGCTAAAGGTTTGAAAGTTTCGAGTAGAATTACAAAATATATAGAAAAGTACGCAAACCAAGGCATAACTAAAAAGTGTAGACTTGAAGTAACCAAAAATTGTGGTGTTCCAAATAGTAAGAAATTAGCCCCTAAGAAAACAGATAGATTTGTAAAGAAACTTTGCAGACGCAAATTCGGTACACCCTTATCGATGCAGAAAGAAAGGGCAATTATTAACACTCAAAATAGAATATTAGATGCATCAGGTCCGCTAAGTATTTTATGGAGTGAAGCTGAGAAGATGAAGCAAAGAGGTCGTGGTTTAAATCCTGATGATGTGATAAATATAGTCCAAAGGGCTTTGGTATTAATTGGTAATGCACACTATGTGTACATGTCTGATAGGCGTAGGAGTATGTTATCTAGAATATTGCCAGATTGCATTGATTTAATGGATGATACCGAAGGCAGGAAAGCCTTACTTGAAGCAAATGGTGAACTGTTTGGTAGAAAATTTAAAAAGATGCTAACTGAAGAGTCTAATGACAATAAAGACTTATTTAATATGCTTCCCACTAGGTCAAACATGTCAAAAAGAAAAATTCCATATAGACCATCTAGTTCTTCTTTCAGCTCTGTAGTTTTCACCAGGGGCCCTCGAACAACCAGCGTTTCGGGGGCGTCAGCCAGAGAGGCAGAGCTGGAAGTTACAGGAGAGGCCAGGGGCGCAGAGGAGGAAAGAATTAAATCAGGTAATAGACATAGAATTTCCTTTCCCACTTCTTACAAAACTAAATATAGATCTTCCCATAGCAGGAAGAATCCATCATTTTCTTCAAAATTGGTGTGTTTTAACATCAGACCCATGGATATTGGAAGTTGTAAAGGGGTTAAAGCTGGATTTTGCAGAAATACCACCAAAACAATTAAATCCCCCAACAATGGTATTCGACAAAGAAAAGTCAAATCTCATAAATATAGAAATTCAGAAAATGATTTCAAAAGGGGCAATAAAAGCAGTTCCACAAAGGAAAGAACATTTTCTGAGTCATTTGTTTTTAGTAGAGAAAAAAGGGGGAGGTCAAAGACCCGTGATAAATCTAAGAAACTTAAAAAAAATTTTGAATTACAATCATTTCAAAATGGAGGGTATCCATTCAGTGAGGGACCTAATCCAAAAAGGGGATTGGATGATAAAGCTAGATCTTACCGAGGCTTACTTTTCGGTGGCAATTCACGAACAACATCAAAAATATCTTCAATTCAGGTGGGAGGGGAAGACTTATCAATTTGTTTGTCTCCCATTTGGAATATCGATAGCCCCTCTGGTGTTTACAAAGTTAATGAAGGTTCCGATGTCTTTGTTACGAAGAATAGGAATTCGTCTAGTAATTTACTTAGACGACATTCTGATAATGAATCAAAACAAGGCAAATTGTCAATTAGATGGACAGAAAGTTATGCATCTTTTGCAAGCCCTGGGATTTGGGATAAACATGGACAAATCAGTTCTGATTCCATCTCAAGTGATGGAGTTTTTGGGGTACAAAATCAATTCAGTAGAAATGACACTTTTTTGCCTCAAAACAAAGTAAAGAACATACGGAAACTTTGCACGGAAGTAAGAGAGTCAAACAGTGTCTCAGTGAGAAAGTTATCACAACTAATTGGTACAATGACTGCATCAATTCAAGCGGTGCTACCTGCCCCTCTTCATTATCGGTTTTTACAAGTAGCCAAGAACCAAAAACTTTGTCAGACTTACAATTACAATGCCACCCTTTTCCTAAACAAAAATGCTTTGACCGAATTAAACTGGTGGATAGATCATTTAGACAAGTGGAATGGGAAAAGCATAATTTCAGTCCCACCAACAGTAATAATTCAGTCAGATGCAAGCCTATTGGGGTGGGGAGCTGTAAGTCAAGAAGTTCGGATAGGGGGTCCATGGTTGAACTCAGAGAAATGCTTCCATATAAATGCATTGGAACTTCTGGCAGTAACCAATGCAGTCAAGTCTTTTCTAAAAGATCAATCAAATGTGACAGTTTTAATTCAGACAGACAACAAAACTACTCAAGCCTATATAAACAAAATGGGGGGAACAAAATCACAAAAATGCAATCAATTGGCCCTCCATCTATGGGAATGGTGCTTAGACAGGGGGATAATGTTGAAGGCGGATTTTCTGCCAGGGAAGATGAATCAAATAGCAGACTGGGAATCACGTCACTGTCTGGATTCCAGCAGTTGGAAATTGAACCCACAGATTTTTCAAGCCCTTTTGTCCAAAACAATGAATTGCGAAATAGATCTTTTTGCAGACAGAACAAATCACCAACTCCCAGTCTATATGAGTTGGCTTCCGGATCCAGGGGCGAGGGCCTTCGATGCTCTAATACATCCTTGGGTAGAACTGAAAGCTTATGCTTTTCCCCCGTTTTGTCTGATATCTCAGTGTCTCACCAAAATTCGGGCAGAAAAAGCAACGGTTTTGATAGTAACCCCTGCTTGGACATCCCAGCCATGGTACACAGCTCTACTAGAGATGTCCATTCAGGATCCAATCCTACTTCCCCTGAGTCCACAGCTTCTAACATCGTCTTACAACCAAATTCACCCTCTGGTTCAAAACAGAACGCTCCAATTAGTAGGTTGGCTTGTATCAGGCGATCGTTCAGCTCAATTAAACTATCAGAAAACGTTAGGGAACTACTCATTAGCTCATGGGGAGAAGGAACTAACAAAGCTTACGATTCAGCCTGGAATAAGTGGGCTAGCTGGTGCTTGGAGAGGGAAACTGATCTCTTTACAGCACCTCTAGCATCTGTTTTGGAATTTTTGGCCTGGATGTTTATAAATGGGATTCAATACAGAACAGTTAATGTTCACAGGTCTGCTTTATCATCAGTTTTGCCCCATATTGATGGTAATCCTGTTGGGAAAAGTCTGTTAGTAAAACGTTTAATGAGAGGTATTTTACGCAAAAAGCCTCCACTCCCAAGATATAAGGAAACCTGGGACTTAGACTTGGTGTTGAAATATTTGAATTCTTTAGGAAATAATTCAGATCTTGATCTTAAAGTTTTATCAAGAAAACTAGCAATACTGTTAGCCATTACAGCCCCTAAAAGGGTATCTGAGATTGTTCGATTAGACATCAGATTTATGCATGTAAGGGATAATGAAGTCGTTTTTCAATTACCAGGCCTGTCGAAATGTCAAAATGATTCTACTCCAAAAGAAGTAGTCTATTGTAAATTTCCAGATAATCCAAAGTTATGTGTAGTTCAATGTTTATTAAGTTATCTTTCCCTTACAGAAAATTTTAGGGACCAAGATAAAATAAAACCAAACCCTTTACTTAGAACTCTAGTGAAACCTCATAAACAGTTGTCTCCAACTACATTAAGTAATTGGATAAAAAATGTTATGTCAAGTTCAGGCATAGACACAAACAAGTTTAAAGCACATTCAACCAGAAGTGCCTCCACCTCTAAAGCTAAAAGATTTGGTGTTTCTATTGAAGAAATAATGAAAATGGCTGATTGGTCAAGTATATCCACATTTAAAATTTTTTATCACAGACCATATGTGCAGTGTAGCCAGTATGGTTCCACAGTGTTATCAATTGGTATGTATATTAAAGAATGCTTTGAACATGCAATGTTATATCTTATGAGTTTTCTTATATATAATTAAAGATTTTATTAGGACGCGAAGCGTCCGATATGAAATATTGATTATATTAAGAAAACGAATAAGATATAACATTGCAAATTTCCCTCCTCATCCCTCCCATTTGCAATAATTTTAATACATATTTTATGTTTTTCAGAGAATGGATCATCGGAGTAATATGTAAACTTGTAGATGTGGATACAGATATATACATGTATGTTGGATTTGGCGAGATGGACAAACTTCTATGAACTTTAATGGTGGACTTCCTGTAATAACTAGTGTTGACTATGTACTATGTTATGGTGTTGATGGACTATATTGTGTTATTTAAATGGACTTGAAATAGATTGTTTGCATTATATTTTGTAATCTTTTGGTAATATAAATTGTACTTCAATTCTTTATTATAGTCTTTATTTGCTCGCCAATGAAAGCAGGTTTTACAGGTGTACATAGATATATATATATGACAGGTGGACGAGTTTATTATTATTCTCTTTTGTTACACCTAGGGGTGTTTTTCTTTGAAGGGCTATTTATTTACGGACAAATGAAGGCATTTGCAATGTTATATCTTATTCGTTTTCTTAATATAATCAATATTTCATATCGGACGCTTCGCGTCCTAATAAAATCTTTAATTGTATTCCCTTAATTTCAGTTAAGTCGGTAAGAACAAGCCGACAAAAAATTTCAATTCATAAAAATTATTTAAATTCTTCGCTAAATTATACTTATTAGTACTTTGTATTACAAACAAACAATGTTTTCATCAGTTTTGTTGATTGCAGACTAAGTACGTTTGGCAAACTAACTGATCTTTATTTGAAAAACAAACACCATACCAAGTATACATTCTAAACAATGTAAAAGAACCATCATAGCCGCATGGTTAATTATTGAATATCTGTGTGTTTTTTAATTATCCAATATACATTTGGTTTAGTATCGCTGCTCATCTCAAACGAATATTAATCAATTCTGAACATTGATCGTAAAAATGTTTTGCAATAAAAAAGCTTCCCTAATGATTTCTTTCAATAGTTGCAGTCGTATGGATATCGGCTTTTTCTCGTGAATGGACAATGATATACAAATTCGGCACGAACAAATTAATTCTAACACAAACAGTACATATCTCAGGGGATCAAATTAACAAAGATAAGTTTGCATAAGTAATAGTAAGCGGCTGCGTTTTTTATCGAAAATGAAAGTCATTTTTACCATGGTGATGGTTTATTTTGATCAGTAGACAAACACTCCGGTTATCAAACGATCTATTATGGTATTTTATTGCAGTTTAAGCGTCATATACACATGATTATAGAGTCAGTATTACCAATATTGATCGCTGGTACTAGTTCCATCTACTCTTTACCAGATCGTAGGAACTGGTCGTTTTTACAGTGATTGATTGAATGACTGCCTTACGTCCAGCAAGCTGTATATCAGTTATTTTTTTAGTCAAGGGAAATTCAAAAACATAAGTTTAGGAAAGGCGCCAGGCTGTTCTAGGCTAGCCCAAACGAGTCTTCACAGTTCCCCAGAAAATGCTGTTTAAAAAATGACAAAAATATAGCATGTGCATTCCTTGTGTGTCTTTAAAGAAAGATAAGCAATATAATTGGTCGAGTATGAGTCATTATTTTCTTCGTTTCTTATTTTTTAAAATTATTTTCTTGTCGGGTAATTATTCTTGTTTCAATAATCAAACATAATATTCTTGTGACTTGAATGTTTTATATTTGGTTTCTCCTACTATATAACCCCTTCTGTAGTGAGTCCCTTTTTGCTTAAATCTTGCTTACATCTAGTGAAATTTAACATACTGACTTTTCAGAACGCTTACTGCATGAAAAATGCCGCGTAACAAAATTCTTTCCATTTGTTTTATATGTCCGTGTCACCAGTTGTAGGGCTTCTATCATACTTAAAACTTCTCTTACAGTCAACTTTACACATTAACTGTATGGAATAATTTGTTTCACTGTTTAAATTTATTTGTAACTAGTTCTCGTACTGGTTAAAGATGTAATATTTCTCGGTGTCTAGACATGACTGAGGCTTATATTTATTAAAAACTATTGAAGGTAACACTACAAACACTCAAATGTAAAGCTCTACTGTGCTTGTAAAATAGATTTAGACATATAACAAAACGCATTTTATAACAAAACAGACATGGAAAAACCAACCAAAAGCATTCAGCATTATTTACATAAAGATATATATATATATATTAATCTTCTGTTTATTTTCAATAACCCTATCCATTGAGACGCGTGCGGCGAGATATCGCTATTTGTTAACATTGTCTGTGTGAAGTCATAATGTCATTAAAAATTGACGATTATGTCTCCATTTTTCAGCTTGCACTATCAATTTGATTGATTGGAAGTTGCTTTACGTACGGCAAGCAGTATTTCAGCTATATTCAGGACGAGCGCAAATTCACTTCTCGAAAGATGGACAAAAGAGCAAACAATTTGACTGCCACTGTAAAAGTACGGAGTATTGTGTAAGGGGGGGGGGGGGGAAGAACTAACAGACTTTCGAAATATACAAAAGGGTTTTGAATCATGCACAGAGCTGATATTCTTCAAACATGTCGCCCAATACGGTCAGCGGCCATGACAACCCACAACGACATGGTGCGCTTCTCTGTGGGTTGAGCACTGCGAACCCTCCCAGTGTGGTCCCAGTGCACGATCACATGAAAATTAAACAAATTAGCGATAAATACATCTTACATAGCCAAAAATTAAAAAAAAAAAAAATTAATAACAATCAATCAATAGAAGCATTATCTATACATTAAACCATGCAGTAGAAACAAGCATTACATTCGCATTAGTTAACATTACAAGTACTTATTAGACTTTAAAAAATGTTTATAATTTGTTATCTATTTCAAAGTTTTGCAGTATAATATCTAAACAAACTTTTTAGATTGCAGTTCTTATTGATTGAATTTTTATCTTAAAGAATAATCATGTTTTTTAATTAATCGTAAAAAAGAGGACTTTCTGTAAAATCTTGAAAGTTTACACTGAATTTTATAACAATGTCAATAGACAAATATTTTTATGAAAAGGTATCTGGATGGTCTTTGAATTGTAAGCCAGCATTTAAGACTATCTATCTGAAGTTATTGGATAAAATTATATATGTTATTGTCGGCGTAAGAAGGGTGTTATTGTACGTCCGCACAATTGCAGATTGTACTAACATTACCCGAATGAAATACGAGTCAAAAAGCATGGGTGCTAGCACGGATCCTTGCTGAACACCTATAAAGGTTGTAAAGATCTACTTAAGTTATTCGCTTGTATAAATTGTTTTATCAACTTTTAATAGACCAATAGATAAATGAAGAACTATCAAACGTCTTGAATAAATCCGATAGAATAGATGCAACATATTTATTATCGTTCTGTTCTTCAGTAATTTCAACAAAGCAGTTTGACTCCAAAATCCTTTTTTAAAGGCACATAAAAAGTATCACATAAGTGTTCAAAATAAACTCTGTCAATTAATTTAAACAGTTTGTAACACACACTGACAGGTATGCAGTTTAATGTTTTTCCTAAATAAAAGCCTCACATGAGATATCATACAAATATCCTGACATAAAACAGAAGTAACTAAAGTTTTATTAACCAAAAGAATAGTAAGATCATCTTTTGCAGGTTTCGATAGATTAAAAAAATCTGTAGTAAATAAATACATAAATTTATATTTCATTGATAAGGGAATGATGTAGCCGCTATAAAAGGCTATAATTCTCCGTCATTAGCAAATACACCATGTTTTTCCGTGGCAGTCAGAATTTTGTTTTTTCGAAGATCCCAACTTTTACCGTGTTGAAATATTTGTTAACTTGTTCACGTCCTGAAACTACTGAAGTATTGCTCGCTAGATGTTGAGAAAACATTAAATCATTCAAATAATATTATTTCTCTATTTAATGTTTATACCAAAAATTTTCCCAACGGATTAATGGCTTCTATAATAAGCTTACTGTCATCAATCAATTGTACACCAGGATGATTACTGATTAGTCAACAATATATTTTTCTATCTTTTATTTAAAAGTTGTTCTGATACGATTGACGGATCATTTATAATTTCTCTATTTTCATACAAATTTATAATGTTTTCAATAGACAGCTTGTATTTGTATGCGCACCTTCTCGCCTACTTATTCTTATATTCATATATGTAGACGTCACACATCGAAAAGAAAATTTAGATCGATCCGAAAAGGGTGAAGATGTATCATTAAATGATGATTTAGTCGACAGAATCATTTGCCTGGATTGAGATGTTGCTAGCAGAACGTGAAGCAAACAATCAATCAATGTACTAAAATTTCGGGGGTTGGGGTTTTGTTCTGGAACTTGGAATTTGGAATGAATCGCTCAAATTTGTATACTAGTATGTAAAAATGTTGAAATTCATTACACATTTGTTGAAATTATTCGTTTGTTTGAAAATGTATTGACGGTTGTGACTGACGGCAGGAAATTGATTTATTCATTCATCTGATATAGAGTTATTAATTTGCGAGATTCAATTAAATTAAATTATCCTAGATATTTATTTAATAAAAGATAAATATTCTATATAATTGATTGACTGAATTATTATTATCATACTCATTGTCAATTGGTTGACTCTCCTTTGACAAACGAACAACAAGTAGTATAATGGAACAGATCCTAAATATAAATATATTGTATTTATAATAAATGTTTTGTCGAATGTCCAATCACATAAAAACAATTTTAGTTTGAGTGTTGTTTCTTTTCTTATTCTGAATCCCAAATCCCAACGACAGCATATGGACTTAAAATTGAACACTTCATAACTCTTATTTGATGAGGTTCGCGGCATAAACTGTCTGGTCGATCCCGATAAAAAGTATCAACCAAGAAATATATTAGCTCTTTATGTAATGAAAATACCACAAAAGAACATCTAATCAATATTTATTATCAGATAAATAATCAATTATTTATACGCGCTGTCAAATATTAAGGAAAATAAGTCAATCCTTCAACTATCAATGGAACTAAAGAAATCTGAAATGACAAGTCGAATTAGAATTTATCCCTGCCGTTGGGTCTTGTCAATCGGGTAGATTAAGCATAATTACTGGTTCTTATCCTTGTTAATACGAAAAATATATATTTAGGACGAGTTGTTAAGCTTACTATGTATGAAAAGATCTGCAAACACCAGACAATGCCAGACAAAAATTGAAAATACAATACGTTAACACATATTCACATAAAATACCGGTTTGTATATTTATTAGGTGCTCGGGAAAGATAATCATCCGTTATCCGCAAGTTCCGATATTCCATTTTGACTTGGTGTTAGGCCATATGTTTACTTTTTTGCAGAAATTTTCAAATTGATTAAAGTAATTCTACACAAAATGCTGTTAAATATTACAAATATGTCTTTTTGGTTGAGTTTTAAATTAAACATTTATTGCATTCTGCAATATCTATATTGTATGAACTTTTGACCTGCAGGTGTAAACTTGTCACTATCAGTAACTGATAAACTGCAAGAGATTTGTCACAGAACAATGGCTGTCGATATCATGCTGAAAGAAACAGGATATGACGTGTACAATTTAAATATTTAATATGCTTCAATTCCATTTATATTAATATTCTACCCCAACACCTACATGTATTGATTTTGTCCCGATGCCCCGTTTTCTATTGTACACTTAATCGCGATTGTTGAGCTGAATATTTTGCACTGAAAACGGTTTCTCTTACTTTTTTAAGATAAATGGTCAATGACAAAAATCGCCAATTTGGACGAAGAAGGGCAAAAACTACCATAAGTCGTCGTCATACTACAACTGTAGGAGAGTCTTGTATAGCTTTGATGCCGAGGAACGAGGTTCACTTCAGATTTCCTTTATCTGTTATACTTAACTTGTCATCTCTGTGACAACGAGTTTACAATTACATAAATACGAAACTATAATTATGGAAAACTTCCTTTTACAGTTGTGCAAGGCAACATATTGTTTCAATCGAGAACGTTTTAACTTACTGTTTGTGCTTGCTTTCATTTATTTAGGACAGAGGTAATCAAAGCCAATTAAATTGTGACGCTATCTCTCTTTTTCATATATATCGCTTTACTAATATCAGCATGAAAATAATGTGTGACTTTTTGAGATAGAATTCAACATATCGGATGCTTAAAAGTTCTGAGTTTCTGGTTACGAAAGTTTTAACAATTTTCATAAGGAACATCATTTTTTAACGACGAACACGATTGGGACGGTTTATGATCTCTGTGATTCAAGTCCTAAGAATCATCTCAGTACCAGTTTAAAAGATGAAATTGGCCATGTAAATATCTGAGTCATTTAAGAACGACATGTACCATTTAAACAGCTTAATCATTAACTGAATGTCTGCTGAATGCCACTGAGAATCGTTTGCATCACTTACTACACTAACTACTTTAACACTTCTTTCATGTTTGTTTAAAGGAGATGAAACATTTTTGCATGAAAAGTTTTGTATTGTTATGAAGGTGTGTGTTTGTATTGGCGATATAAATTATTCAAATATAGATTCCCTCGGGAAATATTAATTGTTTGATAAGACAAGTAATGTATTATTTAAAATGCAAAGTACGACATGCAGAGTTGGTTCGGTGGATTTCTGGTATTTTTTTCTTATAGACAATTAAGTTTTCACAGCGAAATATCAAAATGGAATTCAAAAACTGAAAGTGGCCGAAAGGGAAAAACAAGTAATAAACTAAAGGCTGCAAGTTTAATGAACAAATTGCGTATAAAAAGCGAAAACATTTGTCTTATTTGAAGGTGGAATGCTTCACACAAAGATGAAACCAACAAGTGGGTCCTGTTTAAGTAGCTTATTGGCCAAAGAAGCGTCCGGTCTAGAAATCGGCACAATATTTATTTTTAGATTTAATCAAACAGAATAATTAAATTATAGATGCAGTTATAGGGAAGACATCATGTACTTGCAGACAAATATACGATGTCCGCATTTCAAATAAACCATAATTGACAGAAAAGGCAAAAAAATAATAAATATACTGAGGTGACAAGTTCAATGAACAAATGGTGTATAAATAGCAAAAACACGTTTTTATTTGCATATAAAATTCTTCACAAAGATGACACACACACAAAAAACAAAAAGCAAGTAATCTGATCCAAATAAAAACATGGGTGTACTATTGTGTTCTAACAGGTAAACCGGTCCTGTCACTAATTAGAAAGTAGCAAATCGTCAAGACCGGAAAAAAGTCATACCCAGAAATGCACACTTATGGCTAAGAACAATGTTTGATCGAATTTTCCACAACGATCAACTAAGTCGTGGTAACGTCCATAGAATATTTTAAAAGGACATCAACCTAGGCACAGCAACAATTCTTGTTTCAGTAGCTTGTTGTAGCGCCCAAAATATGTACAACATACAACAAGAACTATTAGATTGCAAACAGAGTGTGAAATAAATCAGAAACAAATGTCTACGTATACGTCCAACGGTAAGAAACAAACAGAATTGAGTTCAAGAAGACCGGCGGACCATTCCCTTAACCGATGCCTTATATGTACATCATTTATAATATGGTAGCGGACAGTGACATAATCTCTTCGTATCACCTTGCATTATTTGTCATGATCTAATTGAACGTAACCGAATCGTTGGTCTTTGTAAATAGGGCTCAAACCCTATATATGCACTAATTTTAAAATGTTGGATTTGATATTCTATACCTCAAATGTATTATTCTATTAGTCCAAACGAGTATTATAATCCCTTAAACCCTCTTTCGGTGCATATTTTGATGATTTCCGAATTTATAATATACTTGTTTACATGCGTTTCTAAACTATTAAATGACTTTAAAATCAATAAGGAAGACAGACAGGTAAAAATAGTTATACACGTTGATTTTCGATGAAATTATTAATATATTGTTACACCCAGGACCTATGAATAATGACAAAAATTGATCGAAAGCGGACCCAAAATGTTAACAGAACTGGTCCGGGCGGAGCAGGACATGTAATTATGCAACACTGGTCTAGAAAATTGGTCTTACTTTGGATTTTTGATTTTGCAAAACGAAAGTATTAAATAAAAGATGCAGTTAAGATCTCAATACGACTTGGAACGATTATTTTTACATATAAAACAATAATCTTGTGTCTTCGTAGATTCGTTTTTATGCACTTATGTAGATCTCTGCTTGAAAACACATTTATCTAATTCCTCCTAGCTGTACTGCATTGTCTGGGGACTCGTATTTAATCCAATATCTACTAAATTTTATTTTGTATTATTGATTAACAAGAAAGCTTAAATTCATTTGAGTCATTTCTGAAATAGGGTTAGTACTGATTTGTTGATAATATTTAACAAAATCTTCGTCCATTATTGTAATTAAAGAGTATATAACTTTATTACATATATTGATTAGTTGTTGTTGAAGTATGTCAAGAAATCTAAGTAATATTTATTTGATGTTATAGAAAAACAACATTACCAAGCATGCAATCTAAAGTTGAACATTTTAGAAATACGTATTGAATTTCCCTATTTTTACATCTTTGTGTGGTTTCACTATTAAGCTGTAACGCATAGCTACATAAGTGAATCCAATTTAAAAGTCTTTATGACCTTGTAGTTAGCTTGTTATCTAATTTACTTAGATAGGACATTGACTGTTACCAATTTGTTGTCGGAATTAAAACTATTGTGTGATGCATATGCTACCGTTTTGAAAAAAAACGCAGATGGTTCTAAGACTTGAAATGTGCCAAAAGGAACAACAAAACAGGTGGTCACAGAATAAAGACAAACATGAATAAAAAACAAATACATTGAAACAAAGATTACACGTTCATTATCTAGGCGTAAACGAGTTGACCGGACGAAGATCGATTATAAATTGCAAACAAATCCAGAGACATCCGTGAATACACTTCGTACAGAACAACTCATGTACTATTGAGCTAATAGGGTATTGTAGATGTATATGATGAGTCAGACTTTTTGAAATAGTTCAAGCTAGTCGGAGAGTCCAACGTTTTTTAGACTGATGGGAGCATTGAACGTCAGAGAACTCTAGTCAAAACTGGCGGTCTGAGTAGGCCTATTTCACAACTCCCGATGATGTACAAATTTTTGTGTTGTTCAACTTCTCGAGATAGTTTTCTCCATGAAAATAATCATCTTATTTTCAATCAAGCTCATTTAAATCTGTTTCTTAAGTCATTTCATCGCTACCCTTTCCTTCAAAAATTTTCCTCTACCAGATTCATTGCGACAGAAGAAAAATCGCGTATCACGTTCAAAATCATGCCGAAAAGTCCGCAAGTCCGCAAACCAAGTTTTCGTATTAATGTTAGTCATCATCGTATAAATCACTCTGCCATGTGTTAAATGTATTTTTACATGACCTTTTCTTTTCCTTAATTTGCACATAAAACAATAACATCGGGGAGGAGGGTGACAGATAAAAAATGCCTTGTCCCCGCGGCGTATCAAACACTTATAGTCTTTCTACAGTTAGCCTTATGCATGTTGAATAAAGCTGAAAAATTCAAAATTCTAATATGACGTCTTTCAAACGCTTTGGAAACACACCTCTATAATTACCACTTTTTATTAGAATCATGCAAAGAGCGATTCATGGGTGGAAAGCCTACACCACTTTATTTTTGATATGTTACTCCTACTTCCACCCTGATTTGATAATTTGTACTCTTTTTCCAAACTAGCCCTGGTCCTGAGAGAAAAAAATATATAGAATGCATTGGAAAAATTGTAAGAAAGGGAGATAACTCTTAAAACTGTCAATAATTTCAATAGAAAGCATTGTAATAAAATGGCAAGATTTATCCCAGGACCAGGCAGTTATGAGCAAATTGTTATTTATTTCTTATTTTGTATACTTTGAACTATCTTTCGTTAAAAATAAACCACTGTAGCCTTTTTATCGATGAATCACTTTTCTTCAATTTTGCATGATTCTTAGGTTGACTACTACATAAATATTCAACAAAATACGGCTGTTCCAGCCATTTCAAAAACCCCCGTGTGTTGATGTTTTTGCTTAAATTTTTTTTTTATTTTGTACCTTTGTAAGAAAATCCAATAGATAACATGTTTTCACCATAACAAGTCCATTTTCTATTCGATGCCTTTATTGTTTACATGTTACAAGTCTTCCTTGACTTTAGCTACGTTGTGTTTTCAAGGGACGTTGCGTTGTTTACAATGACGTTGAATGCAAACCGCGAGACTTTTCCCGCCCCACCACAAACGAATTTACCGTTACGTATCAAAATGAAAACGCAACCGAATTACAAAATGTTGATTAATTGTGGAAAATAACTGTCGATTTAAATTTACACTATTGTGGATCTAAAACAGGAGCATAAGATCACGCATTTCTCACGCAAACACAGCAACACATGAACAGTCCCAGACACGCCACACGGCGACTGATATAATGAAGCATTTAATTTTGCCGTTGCTTGTTTTGATTGTTAAATTTTATTGTAAATGTTAATAAATATGTTTGTTTGTTTTTAATTTATATTTCTTCGTTTTTTTTCTACTAAGTTTTACACGAGAAATATAATAATTTCGAAACAAGGGAGGTTCTCGGAAATTGGAACAGCCAAAATAAACCTTTACCGGTAGTCGCGAAATGTAAAATTTCTGTATTTTCATATCAGAATCGAAATAATTCATGGCTGCCCCAATTTTATGGATTATTTAAATATGGGTAAGCATTATATTCATGGTATTTTACCATTCGCTAACGCTCATGGCAAAATATTCATGAATATAATGCCTACCCATATTTAAATAATCCATAAAATTGGAGCAGCCATGAATTATTTCTTATTTCAAATTCAAATTCAAATATTTTATTGATTTGTTATCCAACTTAGGATTTATATCAACAACATTAATAGACATATACAGAACAGACAAAGATACAGTACAATTTTAAGACATTATTAAACAACATAACATGTCATGAAGCTGAAGAACTTGGATAGCTCTGAATAAAACACTTGGGATTATTTCTCGGAATGGAAAGTGAATGTAGGAAAGATGGGGTTTTGATGAAAACTAGCTAAGGAAAGTAGCAAAATTAGTTTGATTGAAGTTAATATGATCATTTTCAAGAAGAAAAATTTCTGGAGAAGCTAATTATATACTCAAAAAAGAGACACGCATAGTAAGTTTCTACTTATTTTTATAAGCGACATTCAAATCAAAATTTTACAAATTTTACAATTACACGAACGAAATGCATGTTTGTTGAATGCATAGTTAACAGTCATTGCCTGTAAAAATTACAGTTCAAAGTCACTTCCGGTCAACTGCAAGTTAGTAACGTGTGTAACCACATCGATAAGCCAGCACTGCTCTGCATCTCCTCGGCATGGGCTATATCAAACACGAACATTACTGCGAGGTATGCTTTGCCATTCCTCTTGCAACAACTGTCGAAGTTGATCCAGGGTCTTCGGGGGTGGTTGGCGCTGGCGAAGACGCTTGTAAAGTTGGTCTCATAGATGTTCAATTGGATTAACATTAATGTTATTCCGCTCATGAAAGTCTCTGGTTAGTTGAGCTGTATGCGGCCAAACATTGTCCAGCTGGAATAACTCCCTCTGGTTGTCGATAATTGGAAGATGTGGTTGAAGTATATCTTCTCTCTAGCCGTGAGTTGTTTGGTACGTACACAAGCTTATTTTCTGTCATCTGAAATCGCTGCCCATATCATGACGCTATACCTACGCCGAATCTATCCACTTTCTGTACATATGACTGCGCGAATCGTTCATTTCGTCGGCGGTAAACACGTGTTCTACCATCCTCCTTCTGTAGCAGGAACCGCGGCTCGTCCCTAAACCAGATTATGTTCCGGGTCTGCAATGTTCAGACCCCCAACCGGATGCAACATCTAACTCTTTTCTTTCGATGTAACGCCGTCAAACCGGTTTCTGACAATTTGGGAGCTGATTCTTTGCAACCCAGGTATCCCGACTGCAGTTGATGCTCTGACTATTCGATTCCGTATAGATGAAATACCCGAAAGTATCTATCTTAACGTGCTGTTGTTATGCGTGGTCTACCATTTCCTGATGAGACAACTGGACGGTCATTAGTCGTACCGGTCTGTTGGAATCGGGACCATAGTCTGGAAATGGTACTCTGGTTCACATTCTCGGTCCGTGCAACCTCACTTTGGGAGACTCCAGCGTGTAGTCGTCCGATGATAATGTTTCTGGTAGCATTATCCTACCGCGGCATAACTTTTACGTTTTGAGTTAGTCCATCAAACATCGTCATTCTATACTCCGATAGACGGTTGAGTATACAATGAACGTTCCGTTGAAATCGCTTTCAAAATTTCGCAGCAATTCACGCAGTATACACTTTTTAAGCGGCATTTTTATAAAATCTGAAGAAAAGACGCTAAACCCTTTAAAATCACGTGTACATTGTAAAGGTTCAAATATAATTGTAAATTATAATTGATGATTATTAAAAGTTCTTTTTTTTATATCTTCGGGAGATTTTGAAATGTACCGACTCAGACCCATGTCACAAAATCCGCTGTTTTTGTGTATGGAGAGTTTTCTGATGTCCCATGTATGCTCGTATCAAAGTCTAAAAAGCGATGAACGGCAGACGATTCTGGGATGTACTGTTCAAGCACGAGTTATAAAAACGGAAATAGAAAATAAATGTATTATGCTTTGGGTTAAGTAACATTACTTCTAATGAGGTCGGCACGAACATAGTAATAAATTTATTTATTCGCCCTGTAATAAAAACATTTTTTCTATAAGATATCAAGTAAGGCATCGTATCTGCGATTCCGTGATTTTTATAAATTTTTGTAGATTATTGTTAATTGATTTCTTGTAAGTTCTTCTCTCGTAGGCTTATTTAATATTTAATAAGAGAAATATTAGATAGATTATTCTTAAACTCGATAAGTCATACATGAACAAACACAATGCCGTTTCTATCTAAAGTCTTCCTTTGCTCGACTATAATGACTAATGACATGGTTCCATTAACGGAATACAGTTAGTTAACATGAAATATGATCAAATTGTGTATTAAGAAAATGAAAAATGGGTTGTAAACTCTACATTGTTCCAAACAAACAAATATTGAAGATTATATTTGAATATATAATGACCTTGTACAGTATATTGATAATGATTTGTTAATGAGTCCAGAGTGATGCAGCTAGCAAATTAGTTACAGAAAAATAACTAATAATAGAATTACAGAAAAAAGAAATCAAAGAACATCAGATGGCAATGAAATGTTTTTTAATTTATATGTAAATACGTGTTTTTGATTTATAGATGATCATACTTCAGTATTTAATATTTTATTTAAATATAAGTCATTTAAAAAATTGTAAAATGTTTTGCTCTTCGTTGGCGGTAAGTGCATGGATGTGGATGCCTTCTTATCATACAGTTACTAAGTTTCTTGCATTTTAAGACCCTTTTAGTAGCTTTTGTAGAATATTGTGACAAGACTGGCAAGGCCGTTAACACCGTTGATAAATATACTTGTTGTAAATCGTGTAACTGACACAATTTTTAGTAAATATTAAATAGTAATCATAATTTTCTACCTATCGTTTCATTGCATTTTACTTGTTGATTAATTTTTTTTAATTTGTTGTCCTACTGAGCCAAGCGTAAGCACTATTCAGCAACGAAAGCAAGCAAACAACCTATCAATCAGTCATTAAAAATCGTGACCTTTCTAAAGAGAAAATCTCCAGATTCAATACAATTCAATGTTGATATAAACACAAAATATAAAAACAAAGTATTTTTTTAAAGATTTTTTAAACCCCGTCTATGTTCAACTTTTTCTTAGTTATGATAACAAATATTAAACGCATCAAGAATGAAACTAAACATAAAATAACATTTTTCGCAGGGTCATCTATAAAAGACACGAATAATTAGGTTAACGTCATGTAATTAAGATACAATTTCCCGCTATTGCTTATTTTTACTACCATAGTTCCTCCATTTATGCCTGTTCTGAGTTTTTATTTATATCCTTTTTCCATTCGGCAATCCCGTAGGAGACATCGTGGTTTTGTCAAATAAAAAGCTGTAGCTATAACTTTTACTTTACGTTAAATATATCGTAAAATAATATTAGTACGTCTTTCCGATTAGTCGCACGTCATGTACCGGTTATTGCATTTAGTAATCGTGTTATGGGTTCAGTTCAATATTTTTACTTTTAAAACTAAATGTAAAATTGTTCAGTAAACTTGTTGTATCCGATGTAAGTAATAATATTTACACTTAATTAACGATTTTTTTGTAAACTGTAAGAGTTAGCAAATAAAAACGAAGAGCAATCGTATCATCCTACAATTTTCATTTGCAATTATTAACTGAAGGTGTAGAGCGCGTGCACCCTTCTTTACCAGTATTGCTTCTCTCTTGATCTGCCGCATTGTGTTTAATTGTATTAAAATCTTGCAATTAGTTCCATGTTGAAGAGGTAATTGGAGTTGTGGTACTTGTTATTATCCGGATTGTATGATTTCGAGTTTTATCTGTTTGTTAAACGCGTTTAACTTTTGCTGAATTTAAGCAGAACTATTTTTAATAGTAAATACCGGTATTGGACAAGAATCCTGATTAAAGAGAAGTTCATATAGGAATAACTTTGATTTAAATAACTGTTTCCCATAGGCGTAGCAGCCCGTACGGCCGGTACGGGTTCCGTCATACCAATAAGTTTTGCAGGTACGGCATGCCGTACCACTAAGTTTCAGAAATATAAAAAAAACAAAATATTGCTCACGAAACCCATCTTTTAAGGCCTGAGATCAAGTGCTAGGAAATCGCCTAAATGCAGGATTTTACACCATTTACCCCCAGAGCTTCTGGAGGCCTTAAGCGGCCCCCGAACCCCTTGCCATAAAACCAACTATGCGAGGTGGATAGATCACGTCACCACTCGGCCAATGATGACTCTGCACTTTTTGTAATTACTTGTATTACTATTTAAATGAGGTTTTTTACTTCTTGAAGACGAGAAATAGATTTTCTGTGAGATAGAGAATCGGGCTAGTTGGAGTCACGTGACTGCATGCTTTAGGGTAGGGACGCATACTAAATGATGGAAGATCTTAAATTTTAGTAATTTGTTATTTCAGAAAGACACAGATAATCACTAAAGGAGCATGCCGAAGATCATTAACACGTTTATTATATATGTATGTATGTATTATACATAGGAATTTCACAGTGCGAAATAAGGACACAAGGCTCTAGCTGACGACCAAAACACAAACTTTTACGTAGGAAATATTTTCACGAAAATTATCGCATGGTGTCTTGAAAGGTGAATGGGGTCTTTATTGGGCAGCTCTGTACATCATGTGATGGCATTTAAAAAATGGTTCGTTCAATATTTAAGTTTTGACAAAGTTAAATGTATACACTGGTAACCTAAATCTACGGTGACACCTGCTTTCTTTTGAAATATTTTTATCACACTTATTACAATAAACTCTTCACAAGTTATGCCCTTCGACTGTGTTAACACCCACAAAGTTTTCCAGCGCGTTCCCAGGTGACGGATATGGGATGCCCTCTCGTTGCGGGGTGTCAGGTTATTATTCAGTCAGCCTTACCAAAGTGGGTAACTTGTTTATTTACTTTAACGCCTATTTCTACATATAGAATACATTTTCAATGGGGTTGTACAAAGATAAATATAGGTAACACACTAAAACAAAACAGTATTTACATAATATATCAATATGGATATAAATGCGACATAGTCCATCATTTTAGTGAGAAATTACTCGGAATAAAATGCATTTTGTATAGAAATGTTGAAGTTTTATCTACATATAAAAAATAGTCACACAAACACTATAAGTTACTTCAAAGCACAAGTTTCGGGTTATTGTCACAGATAATTCCGTTTACTATTTCATATTTCAACACAATTTAAAAAAATTTGTAAAGAAATGTGTTTTCAAATGTTTTGAAGGTTCTCACTGAATCACTTTGTCTTAACGTTAAAGGCAGTTCATTCCAAAGTTTCGGTCCAACAGTACTGAAACTTCTGTCACTAAAAGTCTTCTTCTTATGACAAGGAGTAACGTGTTTTGAGAGTGCCATGCTTCTTGCACAATAAGACTCATACTGTAGATTTTGATAAGAAGCGGCTCGTTTTGGGGACAGCATTACACTGCTTTATATTGAAATAATAGTGTACTAATTTGAATGACACAAATGTTCGAAATATATTTTTAAATAAATTATTTTTAAAAGACATTTGATGTTTGTAACAATATTACCAATTGAAAAGCGTTATGTGGTGGCATAAATGTCGGATTTGGGTAAGAAAACTGGTCAGTTTAGTTAAATTGAATTTTCCGTTTGGATAAATATTGCATTTTACATGTATTATCTCGAAGACAGTAAATTTAAGTTTGTCTCCTAGAGATTTGTTTCTATATTCCTACGAGAATGCACTGTTCATGAACCCCACCCTTATTTTAAGCACGTTAGGGCTATGCACTCTCCAAACCTTGGATTTAGCATCACTTTCTGCGACGAACGTTGATTGCGCATTTGTATACCGCGCATAAGAACTGACATCCATGTTAATATTATATCTGAAGTATTCTTACAATACTAAAATAATACACTGACGTGTTCAAGAATTAAATTTCCTGATATTTTTCCTTACTAACGTTTTAATGACGCTATGAGGCAATTTTATGGTCTATGTCAATTCTTCACTCTAATGCATAACCTATATAGAATAGAATGTCTCCGGGTGATAGTTCTACAGTATTAGTTTACCGAATCAATACTGATAATAGAGCGCTGGTCTGTATTACTTTGTCATGCTACTAATTTTTATCATCGTCATTTCTCTTATTGCAGAAAATCGAACAAACAATGGTGATTATCCTTCAATGGTGTTTCTTGACATTATATATCCCCCTGTCCTTAACATTTCATAATTACAAATGGAATCAAATAGTTATATTGTATATATCCAATTCCTAATTCTTTTGTAATGTTGTTTCCCAGTGCTCGGTGTACAGAGCTGCCCAACAAAGACACCATTCAATTAATACTTGTAATAAACTTTAATATTTAACATTGTTGATGACTAAAATATACATGTGGAATTAGCATTCGTTTAATGATATCATCAAAATGTAGTCAGTTACGTCTTTGCAACATTGATTGAAGAAAAAGCCAAGTGCCCCTTTGCAAATGTACACTCAAAAAATGTACACACTCATAGAAGTACATATTAATTTATCGCTTACGTTTTAGAAATAGCTCTAGTGTTGTTTTTTATTTTTTAAAAGTGTTAAAGCATGAACGACTTTAAAAAAAATAATGGCTACTTGCTGGCTGTATGTATTTGCATCTAATGGCAAAAAAGTTGTGTATTATTTTTTGAAGGTATAACATTTTTATATTAGAAAACAAAAAAAAAGAAAGAAAAGATCGTTGTTTGCTTGCATGGGCTCAGTCGTCACAAATGTTGAGAGTTTGTTCTTTTAATCTTGTTTTCTTTTTTTTTCTTTTTTTTTTTTTGGGGGGGGGGGGTAGGAGGGGATATCGTTATCGTACTGTTTGACAGTTATGCATAAAAGTATTACTGTGATATTTCCAGCAAAAGATTTTTATTGTACTTGTAGTGCCTGTACCAAACACAATTACCATTTTCCTGTTTACTGAATATGACCATTTTAACTTAATATTTCAAGTTCAAATGGGTGATTCAATGACGTCATTAGCCAAGAGATTTAATGAGATATCGATTTCCCTATTATCTTTCGACAAGAACTGAAATTACACTCGACCCTTTGCTTTATGAAAACAAAGACTTCGCATGTTGAAATAATACAACAATATTCCTTCAATATTCATTTTTAAAAACAAGATATTTGATTGCACTACATTAATTTTAAAAAAAACCACAACAAACTGTCTCAAAGTCGATATAAGGAAATATTACGTCAATTTAGTTTGTAGTTATTGATTGCAAGGGGCTTGCAAATAGCAAGCACATTTTCACAAACAACTTTAAAAGCAATTGAATAAAACTTTAGGTATTTAACTGCCTACGACCATGGCGGGCAGAAATAAGGAACAAGGCAGGAATATTTGCCCTACAGCTCACAAGCTTATGAACAACTCTCAACAAGCAATAAACATTGCATCATGTACGTGCGGAATAAATATAACAGTGCATAGCATCATAGTTTTGTGGCATTGAGAAACTATCATTTCAATAATTGACTAAAATATCAACAAATGGCAAAAGACACAAAATAAGAGGGCATAAAGTACTAGCTTGGAACAGCCATATAAAGCCCCTAACTTCGCCCTTATTGTAAAACCCAATCAAGACTTTGTTGTAATTCGGCCTGAAAATGTAACATTATACAGAGCTTTTAACCACGTAAAATACTGCAGCGGACTTCACAACTACAGAAAAGCTGTATAGAAATATTTTTTTTATATCATGAAAGATTATGTGTTCCATTAAATTGTTTAAGGCAATTCAGTATCTTTGGTTCTGCATAGTATGAGATTGATATCGCTAGACGTCATAAAATCAAGTGTGTCAAGGAGTCAACTGAGTCATTTTTTTAATTACCGTTTTCTAAGAATTAAATCCATTCATCTCGTTAAGTATTCATGTATTGAATTGTCTGAACTAGTGAATTTTCACTATTGTATGGATATGTCTGTTATATAAACAGTTAAGAAACTATGGTCAATGTTTAAAAGACTCATTTCATCGCTTCAAACAGTACAACGTGTTTGTTGCCGTAAATTAGTAGTTAGATGTTTAGCGTTTTCGACATCAATTTTGAAGTCTTTTTTTGTCACTTACCTCTATAAATACAGCGATTTCGCTTCTGCGCGCCAGACGTGATCTGACTCCCTTGGCAAAAGGCACTGTAGCCAAAAGCCAACATTTGAACTAAGTAGACCAGCACGAGTCTCTAAGTCAACGAAGAGTCACCATATTCAAGGTTAATAAATATAGAATATATTTACACCACATAAAAGACTCACTGCACATAAAATGAGTCTCCAGGAGTTTATTCACAGATAATAAAATAATTCATAGTCACATTAACAGATAATTGTAGCTCAAAAGCTATACATTGCGCATGACTTGTGTAAGGTCCAGCGTGACTCGTCGTATATTGATGTTTGTTGAAGACGACGCACAGTTCTTATCCATTATGTTTGAAAAGGCGATTTTCAGAGATACTAAAATACAGTATAAAGTTATTGCAAACAATGTGACTCGCAGGCATTAAAGAACGAATTTTAACTCATATACAGCATTCGGAATATTTCACTATCCAGTACAGGACATACGCACAGTCATAATCAACCTGAACATTGTGTTATTAAAAGTTATCATTTTCAGCGCCAACTTGACCACAATTATCTATCCGTTTGCCTGCTCACTCTGCCTAAATTGAGATTTTTTGTGTTGCATAATGTTTGAATGAATTCATATATTTATTACATGAATTAACTGTAATTATTTAAATCTATCAAATAATTAACTGTGTACCATGGTGACTCATTTATAGTAACGATCCGTATAATACTTGACAAAGCAACTAAGATCGTCTGGACTGACTTGGCACGTACTTGTGCGTGCTTAGGCTTTTCAGAGTAGTATTACTGAATTAACATGAGAACACATCCTGAACCACGTCATAAATATTGTCCGATATCAGTCATCATTCGGGGACACACAAAGTTAACCTTATCACTTCAGGAAGTGGCGAATAGGTATACAAAATTGCTACATTGGTGGCCAGTGTGGGGAATCCCGAATATTACAGATTAGATCGAGCTGAGGTGAAAAGAAAACAACATGGGGACTTCAAATCCACGACAGCCAACATTTTACTCCTTTACTCGTGACTCAGAAATTGGGAGTTTGATCACCGCATCTCACAGTAGAGACTCAAATTTGATAGACCCGACACCTTCGGGAGAAATACAGATGCGGGTATTAAGACACAGAAATACAACTGCCAAGTATACACCTAGTTTGCGAAGTCCAGAAGCCACAGTCTACCAAGCTTTAGGAGAAGATTTTGAGCGTTAAAATGTCGACACATTGAGAAAAGATTTGAAAGAACACCAGGATGCTGAAAGGAAGATCAGGCATTTACCAGGGAACCATAAGGATGGTCAAGGCCATCAAGGAGTATCTTGTGGAGGGGAGATAGTTTTATTCCTAATCGTGATTACAGAGAATTCCCTGGTCTCTCAAATGGCGAGAGGCGGTAACAGGCAGATCTCCGGGGTCCACATATGGACCAGTGCTTCGGGCCCAGGCCTAACTTTCCACAGGTAGCGTCCGACAACACGAATGTTGACGGACGTAGATCTATTCTGGTGAATAGAAGCTGGTGTGTAGGCACCGTGGGTTCTTCAGAAAGAAGGAAAATGGTAGTAGTTATAAGAGAATGGATGCTAAAAACACTATTTGTGAATTTAGCTTTCTAAAACCAACACGACTGCCTTTCTTTGATGGAACCACAAGCTGGCAAGATTTTCTTGTCCAGTTTAAAATAATTGCAGAAGTTAATATATGGCATAACGTGGTGAGGGCATATGAACTCCGAGTTTAAGAGGAAGTGCCCAGGGTATCGTAACCAACATAGAACCTTCTAAGCGGTAAATTATAAGGCTTATAATAGCACTTTCTTCACGCCTTGAACCTGCTAATCAAGCAAACATGTACAAGTCAGTTAAACTCAATATACATAAAGCAGGGACAGGCACTATCAGAACTGGATCAAGAAATAAGACGAATTACTTGCCTTGCGTACCCAAATGCTCCTACAGAAATACGTGAACAGCTTTCCAATGACAGCTTTGTACGAGCTATAAACGACCCTAAAATCCAAGTGTCGATATTTCAACGCGACCCCCTAGATGCTGATGAGTGCATTCGCTATGGTCTTGGTTATGAAGCGTTTGTATTAGAGCAAAAACGGTTTCAATTTAAACATGGGCTTCGCAAACAGTATGAAATAGAACAAGAATCAGATATAGTTTTTCAGTTGTCTAAAATGAGTCAACAAATTGAAGATTTAAAATACAAACAAGAGAATAGCAAAAAAAGCAAGGAGTGCTTTTATTGTAGACTAAAGAGTCATTTCAAACGAGAGTGCAAGATAATGGTTAGGGATATGAAAATGGTACCTTGAAAGTTAACACCAAACAGAGTAGAAATCAAAGTACTGAAACTACTTTAAATACACCGAATAAAAATCGTGTTATAAACGGCACATAAACTTCTGAAGGTTGGGGATGGGGACCGTTTACCAGCATTTAATCCTAAATGTTCACCAAGGTCCAAAAGTTCATGTTTGTTACATGTTAAAAAACAAGACAGTTTATTTGTTAAATATTTATTTCAAAATGTTGAAGTTAATTGTTTGTTGGACACAGGTTCTACTACTTGTGTCATACACCCTCGAAACTGCTTCCAAGAGTTCGTGGAGACAATGACACTTACGTGACTTGTTAGACCGAAGTTGTCAAGACTTCAACGAGACTCAAAAAGTTCAATTGGAGTCCTTACTGAAAAGTCACGATAAAACTTTTTCGAAACCGAAAGATCATTTGGAGAGAACAAGCACAATAGAACACTCTATAGACACCGGGGAAGAACGACCAATAAAACAACAGCCTAGACGTCTTCCATTGGCAAACAGAGAAAAAGTTGAGACAGAAATTCAAAGGCTACTTGACTGTGGGATAATAGAGGAGTCGAAGAGCGCATGGGCATCATCAATGTGCCCATGACTAAGAAGGATGGCTCTACACGTATGTGTGTTGATTATAGATGTCTTAATAGCCACACGAAGAAACATTCTTATCCGATCCCAAGAATAAATGACGGATTAGATGCACTACAAGGTTTAATGTACTAGACTTGTCTAGTGGGTATTTTCAGGTAAAGATGTCAGAAGCTGATAAAGAGAAAACTGCTTTTACAAGTTCAATGTTGCTGTTCCAATTTAATGTAATGCCAATGGGGCTATGTAAAGAAGTTGCAACTTTTCAGAGACTTATGGAGTATATCTTAGCAGAGCTAAACTTGAAAGACTAGACGAAGTTTTAAGGAGGATTGCAAGTCATGGACTTAAGGTGTCACCCAAGACATGATTTTTGTTTCAGAGACGAGTTACCTTTCTGAGACAAATTGTGTCAAGCGAAGGCATAGCGACAGACCCTGAAAAAAAATGCGTAAAGTGTTGGCCAAGCCCCAAAACCCTCAAACACTTTTGCAGTTGTTTAGGAAGCTGCTCTTACTATCGAAAATTCATACACAATTTTGCACTTATTGCAAGGCCATTGCATAAACTCACGGAAAAAACTGTCAATTTGTATGGACAGAAGAGTGCCAAACAGCTTTTCAAAGCCTAAAAAGCCTAAAGAAACAATCATTTCCGCCCCAATACTTGGTTTCCCTGATATGAACAAACCATTTCTTCTTGACACGGATGCAAGTGGTTACGGGGTTGGTGCAATTTTGTCACAGATACATAATGATATGGAAATAGTAATTGCATATAACAGTAAAGCTTTAAGTAAGCTCAAAGGCAGTATTGTGTTACAAGAAGAGAACTATTAGCAGTTATTAAGGGTATTAAACATTTCACCACTACCTATATGGTACAAAATTCACTATACGTTCAGAACACGGGGCACTAACATGGCTTCTACGCTTCAAGAATCCAGAGGGTTCAGTTGCAAGATGGCTAGAACTACTAAAGACATATAATTTTGAAATACGCCAGAGCCCAGAACGACAACATGGCAATGTTGATGGGTTGTGTCGTTAATGCCTTCATTGTGTTCATTGCAGTAGACAAGAAGGAGAGTCAAGACGATGAAATATAATTTCTTCAAAAGGTGAAAGTTCAAGACAAAAACACTGATGAGCAAAAGATAGTTTGGTACAAAAGTTAGACATCTTTAGAAAAGCACCAGGCTCAAAAGACCGATCATAACTTGGCAAAATTGTTCGAAGTGAAGTCTCAACACCAAAGACCAGAAAATACAAAGTATAAGAAATATTGGACTCAATGGGGCTGCATTGTCTTGATGAACAACGTCTTGTTCAGAAAATGGGTTCACACACATACAGAAGAAATAATCTACCAACTGATTGTTCCAGAAGTATGGAAAACAGATATAATAACAATGTTACACGATGACTTACAGGCAGGTCATTTGGGTATTCAAAGAACAGTAGCAAGAGCACAGAACCGATTCTATTTGATGGGTTACAAGCAAGATATAGTAAACTGGATTACAAAATGCAGTCTTTTGTGGTTCCAGGAAACAACCACAAAGAAAAGCAAAAAGTAAAATCATGCAGTACAATGTTGGGGCTCTAATGGAGGGAGTTGTTCTTGATATCAAAGGCCCTTTACCAGTATCCAACAAAGGAAACAGATATGCATTAATCGTGACAGATTATTTCACAAGATGGGCAGAGGGTTATCCGATGCCCGATTCAGAAACAGCAAAAATAGTTGAGAATTTCATAAAAAAATCCACACTTACCAGGGTAGGCAGTTTGAGTCCGGACTCTTCCGAGAGTTGTGATCAGGTTTTTCAATTGACAAAACAAGAACAACAGCCTTTCAACCTCAGAGTGATGGTCTAGTGGAGCGACTAAATCGAAGTCTGAGTAAAGTCTCAGAAAAATTGGGATGAGCAACAACCATGGGGGTTGATGGCATATCGGTTATCTGTGCATGATACTACAAAGTGTTCACCAAGCATGCTAATGCTTGGGAGAGTAAGTCATCTTCCTGTCGACCTAGTATATGGCCAACACCCACAAATAGACAGCCACCTTGATAACACTTTTGCTGTCTCTAATTATGTTGAAATATTGCAAGCACCCATGTGGCTGGTGCATGAGAAAGCACGTCAAAATATCTCGAAAGCTAGCGACAGACAGAAACGTGCCTATGACATAAAGGCAAGTTGGGGATCCTGTCTGGTTGTATAGCTTTACTAGAACAAAACACAAAACTCCAAAGCTCACGAGAAACTGGGAAGGTCCATTCTTTGTTACAGAAGTTCTATCGGACATAATATACAAAATTCAAAAGAAACACAAGTCTAAGTCTTAAGTGGTACACGACGACAGACTTTTATGGTGATGTCAACAACTGGGTTCTGAGAACCCAACCAAGTTCTTTATAAACCAATGACTTTAGACTGAGCTCTTGAGCTTGATATTGCACTGATTAAAACAAAAGTGAGAAAATTAATTTTAAAAAAGAACGGAATAATATGGTCATATTTCAGAGTAAAATTTATTATTAAGGAACATAGGTCTAGAGCAGGCAATCAGAGATAACTCAAAGGTCAAAGTGTTTTTATTTAAACACTAAAGAATTTCTATTAGATTTTGTGTAATTCATGTTTTCAGAATGTCATTTATATGCCGAGACTGTGGAAAAGAATGTGAATACAGGAAAAGTCTAACGAGACATGTTAGGATTAGACATCCGAAGAAGATCATTTCTGTGCAACTATACCTTGTCCAGTTCCCTGCAATTTCGAATAAAAGCTCACATAGAATCGAAACATCCAGAATTTACGTCCAGGCCAGATTCAAAACAACAGAGTGAGTCATTGATTCCAGCAAGCCCTTTTATAGATCATACTGGAAGGTCAAGAGGGAGGTCGCAGGACAGGTCACAAAACAAGTCGCGAAGGTCAAGGAAAGGTCACGGGAGAGGCCCAAACCAGTCAAGTAGGTCAGGACATGGATCTCGCGAGAAGCTCCATGATGGAGAAAGAGGGTCAGCACACAGGTTACATAAGAAGCACAGTGAGACTTGTAAAGACATGACCAAAGGGTGTTCGCCAATTAAAAGATCTGGTCCATCAGCTGCAACTAAGGTGGCAATAACAAAGAAACTTAGAAGAATCAGCTAACCCTCATCATCATCAACAGACGACTTACTTTCGCCAGTTCCAATCACTCTTGGCCTGGAAAACCATGGGCATGTTTCACCCATATGTAAGAACTTGATAGGGCTGTTCAGTGAAGAGGCGCCATCACCAGTGTCTCCCTTGCCTCCCACCCCAAAGAGAATGAAGCCAGCAACCGTAAGTCACAGCATGGAAGATGATGGCACAGCAGTGATAGCCGAACCTCAATCACATGTAGTAGATACCAACAAGTCGTCGATTATGATACAGAACAATAACAGCACGCACTTGCTTTACCAGAAAAGAGATCAGTTGAAGAAGAAAAAACCTGGAATCGTTTTCAGTGATGAGGCTGAAAAGGTTAAATCGGTACAAAAAATGGCTATACAAGAGAAAAATTATACCGCTTCCGTTTTCCCCATGGGATATGCTGGAGTAAAAACGAGGAAAAGGTTATCTTTCCAGATGGCACAGTTTATGTTCTATCAGCTTTTTGGTTGCTTTGTTAGTGTAGTGTTCCATTAAATTGTTTAGGCAATTCAGTATCTTTGGTTCTGCATAGTATGAGATTTATATCTCTTTACGATATAAAATCATCTGTGTCCAGGAGTCAACTGAGAAATTTTTTACTTACAGTTTTCTAAGAAATTAAATCCATTCATCTCGTTAAGTATTCATGAATTGAATTGTCTGAACTAGTGACTTTTCACTATTATATGTATATGTCTGTTATATAAACAGTTAAGAAACTAGGGTCAATGTTTAAAAGACTCATTTCATCGCTTCAGATCCGCCATATTGTTTACAAACACTACAACGTGCTTGTTGCCGTAAATCAGTAGTAAGATGTCGTTTAGCGTTTTCGACGTCAATTTTGAAATCTTTTGAGTCACTTAACTTTATAACTAGAGCGATTTCGTCATATATCCGTATATCAAAAGGTTAACACATTTTAGAGGATAGATTGAAATGACAGTAATCAAATAAAATGGCAATAGTGAGAAGAATTTAATAGTGGCAAGACAAGACATTTCGATTTATCGACTTAGGACTAACACGACTTTGCGTCTACACGAAGTATGTTTAAATGGGTTTGAAAATCACGTTTTAGCAATTTATCAGCAATCTCATGACGTACAGTTTTCATTGGGAAGGAAGCCGAAAAAATCTAGACATTCGGAAGGAAAACTGGTAATCCCTGGCAACTTGAACACATCCTGCCGGCAGTAAGGCTCGAAACAGCAAGGTAAGAATTATGAGGGTACGGCAGATGTGCAGGACTATTTACATGGCATACTGAGTTCCCGACTTGTAAGCGACACAGGTCGCAAAACACTGCAAACGTTGTCTCTGATAGTAGTCTCGTACTTCATGCTTAGGAAGCTTAAGACTCTTTTAAATGGTATTATCAAGTCAAAGTGTCCGAGTTAAATACAAGGAACCTGTGAGCTCATTGATCTGAAATCGATACTCGCAATATAGGAACACATGGTAAGGTCACATATAAAATTTCTAGTGGCTGTGTTAAGTAGTTGCTGAGAAAACTGTTACGAAAGTTATTTTGCGTAAGAAAGGGGGGTGGTTAACCAGTATATCCCTCTTCTTCGAAGCGGGAGAAATATTATATAATACTACATGTTATTTATATAGCAATACCGATATCACATCCCGTATTAATCTGAGACCTCTAGGCCTGAAGGTTGATATAGGTCAAGGGTTAATATGGATGTGATATTGATATTGTCATATAACATCCTTTATTATTTCAAATCAGTAAAATTATTTTTGTTTTAATTGGATTAAACAAGGTCAGCTGGTATTTATTAATCTGCAGTAATTTGACACGAGGACATTGTCACGCCCGCGGGCGTTATCACGTCGTGGTAATGCCCTGTCCAGTGATTTAGAGTTAAACTTAGCATTTGTCATCAAAGGAGACTAAATGAATGATTCGCGCATAAAAAATCGTACATACCACACGAATTTAAAAAAAAATTCAATATACATTGTACTTGTAGATTAAATAAATATTTAGTAACAAAAAAACATGCAAAACTGAATTGGAAAAACCAAACACAAGCAACAAACACAGTTTTTTTTATTCTTCAACATGGATAATGCCCTTTGGCTCGGACATTGTCAACGTTTCAGGCAATACCACTCTCCCTTGTGCAGTCAAGATATAATGTCAATGCCCTCTATATAGGCAACTATTGTTTAAGCTTATATTTAACTCAGACATTTTACAGAGCCTCGAACTTCCTGAGCATATAGTAAGAGGCTACTAACACAGACAACTTTTGCAGTGCCTTGCGACGTGTGTCCATTACAAATACAGCGAGCAGTATTTCAGCTATATTCAGCACGAGAACAAGTGAACAAACAATAAATCAACGGAAAATGACTACCATTGAAAAAGTATAGAGTATTGGTTAGGGGCGAAGAATTTAGCCTTTTGTAGCTGCTACAATGAGCTTCCCTTTTTCGAAATCTACAAAAGAGGTCATTTATCGTGCAGGGAGCTCTCCAAACAAGTCACCCGATGCGGCCTGCGCCAGGCTGTCTTCATTACCAGACAAACCCACTATCCGCCACCCGGGGACGCGTTGGGCAGCTCTGTTGGTCGAGCACGGGGAACCCTCCAGTATGGTCCCAGCAAAACGAATCTGAAGAAAAGTCATACCATTTTTATTTTATTTTTTTATAATGATTCAATAGAGGGTTTACGTTATTATGTCCGTGCTTGCTGGTTTGAAGTATACGGAGATGTTTTATTGACGTAAAAATGATAATTCATCGAGTGTAGCTAATGTAAAGATCAATTTGTGTTTGAATTGCAATAATAATATTAAATTTTGATAACGTTTATGGACTTTCTGGAAGACATAACTAAAATTAACTTCTTACATTCTAAACTCGATTCCAATAAATGTGTTTAATGATAAAATTACTTTCATTATACCGTTTTTATGCTGAATGTATCGATGAAATGGGAATTCGAAAATTACGCAATCAGCGTTTAATCATTAAAATTTTATATTTGTAATGCAACAGATTTTGAAATCGATTATGACTCAAACATTCCTAAAAGGTTGAAGTTTTATGTTCAATAAATATATTATATCGAATAATAAGAAGTTATTATATGGCGATTTTCATATCACATTCCATATCAACCCGAAACTCCCATATCGACAAGAGGGTCTTTAGTCCCAAGGGTTGATATGTTATTTCGACTATTCTTTAAATGACATTGTAGAACAACTTAGCCCTGGCAATAGAAACCTTCTCTAGTTGAAACAGTGGCCGATAGAAGAAACTTTTTTTTCTAACAGGTGTAACCTCTGCATCCCTTGTCAGCTTACCCGTATGTACATTGCGAAGCCATATATGGGAGAGACCCATATGGTGGTAATTGTCTGTTAATAAAATTAAACAATACAATAGGTATATTGAATTACAGAGATTTAATGCATACAAATTCATTTTAATCGCAATAAAAAGCTTAATATGCTTAAAACAATCAGTAGTAACACTTTTATGATTCATTTAGCTGTATAACTGGATCCATAAATATACTAATTATTTGGCAAAGTTGCTTCACAAAGACACAGGAGATTAGAGAATATAATATACTAGTATATTAATAACATGAGATGTCTTTTAGAAACAATTAGCAACTTCAGTCTATATAATTGAGTTAGGCTCATACATATTTAATACAGAATAAGTTAACCATAATCACAAAATGTTCATAGCGGCCTCTTCAGTCAGAAGCAGCTAAATAAAACATGTAATTATTTCATCCATCTATTTGTGGGAATATTTTAACACTATGCTGGCCAAAAAAATACTTCCATTCCATTTGCGTGTGTCTTTTAACTGGCTACAGTTCAGGTTCTATGTAATACAAAATATGCAACAATACTCAAAATTATAGACACAGACTGACCAACGAATGGCCTTAGTCACTGAGTGTTCTCAAACATATATCTGAACTTAAAATTTGTCTATATTGCCTTCACCATCCGCTGCTCGATGGTGAGCTTTCAAATGGATTTGATCTAATATTCTAATTAAATCTTATCTAAATTATTTACCAAAATGACAAATTCATTACGCCAGACGCGCGTTTCAACTATTAGAGATTCATCAGTAGCGTTTATCTCGAAAGATATACTTCATAGGACATGTTTGGAAGATGAAATAATACAAGTCCACTGGGATCGTCTAAATGCACAATACAGGTAGTTCAAAACATTATATAAAGGGTCTAAAGGAAGCTACCAACCAGTACACTAATTAAGTATCGGATCGACAAACATGACGATACGGCATAAACAAAAAATAATATACAAGTTTAGAAGATTATGCAATGATTCAATATCAAAAATTTAGACAAAGACTGACCAACGAATGGCCTTAGTCATTGAATGTTAGTATAAATGAATGACGTTAACAAGTCATAACATATTGATCTTAAACTTTCCCACTCCAACTGAACCCAAAATAGTTGCTACCCAGTCCGCCACCCGCGGACGTGGCGTGCTGTTACTTGACTTTGCTCAAATATTCCAACAAGATGTAATCAAAATTACCAAGGTGACAAATTCAATACGCCAGACGCGCATTTCGTCTACTTAAGACTCATCAGTGGCATTTAACTCGAAATGCTAAAAGTATTTTTTTCATTTGGCGATGGAATAATATAAGTCCACTGGGATCGTGTAAACACACAATACAGGTATTTCAAAATATTATATAAAAAGTCTAAAGAATGTACCAACCAGTAAACTTATTAATTATCGGATCGACAAACATGACGATACAGCATAAACAAAAAATTATATACAAGTGTAGAAGATTATGTAACGATACAAATGACGGTGTTTCTTGTCAAAAATTTAGACGACTGACCAACGAATGGCCTTAGTCATTGAATGTCAGTATAAATAAATGACGTAAACAAGTTATAATATATTGATCTTTAACTTTCTCACTTGAGTTCAGTTGGAGTGAGAAAGTTAGACTTTATATATATAATTCAGCATTTTTGTATATATTATATAGGATGACAAAGTTACTTGTCATACAGTCACAGTAAGTAAATTATATACAAACGTCTAAGTATTGCGACAACCATATAATATATCTATCCAGTGGATTTCTGAAACATCAGAAATACAGGGTTATTATCAAATTTTTATATATACATCTACAAATTAAGCCCAACACTGTTAAAATTAGATTTTTAACACTGTCAAATTTGGATAGATATATTATATGGTTTTCACAATACTTAGACGTTTGTATATAATTTACTTACTGTGACTGTATGACAAGTAACTTTGTCATCCTATATATACTAAAATGCTGAATTAGATTACTGTCAATTAATACGTATTGGTTACGAAAATTCCATCGTCACACGCTAGTACACATGTACTATGTCTATGTCTACGATTCACCCCGGTTAATGAAGCTATATGTAAATATAGCGGTTTTGGCCGAGGGGTCTAGAACGCTGGATATAGTACAGGCGATTTGGTGCCACCGTGTCACAACGGTGCGAGTTCGAATCCCGCTGAGGGTAAACAAAATTTGACAGTGTTAAAAATCTAATTCTAACAGTGTTTGGTTTGATTTGTAGAAGTATATATATATAAATTTGATATTAACCCTGTATTTCTGATGTTTCCAAAATCCGCTGGATAGATATATTATATGGATGTCACAATACTTAGACGTTTGTATATATAAATATATATGTATATTTGTTTAAAAATATGTACAACAACATTTAGATACATAATTAAAGCGAAAACAAAGTTTTACACTTTGCAAATTGCAAAAAATTGCACAAATATTTCGACTCACCAACAGGCTTCGTCAGTGTTTTTACAACGAATGACAATAACAGGTAAAAAGCTTTTGTCGTTATACGTATGTGATGTATACGATATCTAGTAATTAACGAAAAAAAGTTTTTTGTTAGTGCTATTATAAGTATGTACAGGTGTATAAATATGTAGCACTATTTATACGCTTACAAACAATATATATACGAAAAAGCGGTTTTAAAATAAATAAAACGACACGTAACTCTACATGAATATTCGGAGGCCATGGATGTAACTGGTCTAAGGTCCTATAATTTTTCATTAATTCCCTTCGGAAATGATGTTCCCAATGTTTTTATCCAAAAACTTTCTTTCTCTTTTCTCTGTTTGTCTGTCCACCTTGGGTTATGGTCCATTGAGGTCACCCTGAGTTTATTAAAAATTTCAGCTATTGTAGTGCCGTGCGTACGTAGATGCCTATTAAGGGGTAAGTTGGGGTTGCATCTTGTGTCGCTTCTGTGCCCGTTCGTTCGTTCGCTGAATCTTTGCACAGACTCACCAACATACTGCAGATTGCATATAACACACTGTAATAGGTATATGATGTTCTCACTTTTGCAATTCAAATTGACACGGATGTCAAAGCGTTTGCCATTTGATGTGCTGGTGAAGTATTGGGTGTGTTGTATGTAATCACATGTCATACAACGACCGTCACCACAGATGCAACATTGCCCCGATTGGCGGCTACGTGACGACATTTCTGCTCTGACTAACTGATCTTTTAAAATTTTGGGTTTTCTAAAGGTCATTACAGGAGGTTCTGAAAATATTTTTGAAAGTTCATGATTTTTTTCAATTATTGTCCAGCGTTCGCGGATAGTACGTGCGATGTCTTTAAAAGCTGGATGGTATGTAAGGACAAACGGTACTCGGTTGTTAGTTTTCTTTGCAGTACAGAGAAAAGAAAACTAACAACCGACCACCGTTTGTCCTTACATAACATCCAGCTTGGGTCCATTAAAGCTATTGATTGATTGGATGTTTGCTTTACGTTTAGCAAGCAGTATTTCCACAATATTAAGGAAGAAGCGAAGACAATTTAACAAACAATGAATCAACGGAAAGCATGGTAGGATAGGAAATAGGGAACATTAATTTAACAGCCACTAAAAAATATGTCGTAATGGAAAGGATCGGAGAATTTAGCCTTTTCTAGCGGCTACAACAAGTCTACTTTTTCGAAATCCACAAAGGGGGTCTTTATCTTGTAAGGAGCGTGGCACTCTTCAGACAGGTCACTCACTACAGTCCGGGGCCAGGCCCGTATTATAACCTGACAACCCCCCTCCCCCCTAAATGAGATGGTCTCCCCTATCATCCACCAGAGGACGCGCTGGGCAAAGCACTGGAAACTCTCACAGTATGGTCTCTGTTAAATCTATTTCACGAAAACGAAAAAATGTGTATGAATGAACCCATGAATGACGTCATGGAATCTCAGATAAGTTAAGGGCGTTAGTGTGACGATATAAAAAATCTAATATTATTCCCGATTTTTGGTTTATCGGGTTATCGGTTTTGAATTCCTTTCAGCGGGTATAGTCACTTCTGTTTAACTTTTTTGAACGAGAAAACATGGGAAAAAAACTGTGCAATCAAGGACTGTCAAAATACAGCCGGGGTTATTGGTAGGTTCGGAAAAAAAGTAAGATTACATCGACTTCCAGTAGAAAACGGGCTTAGATCTGCTTGGATACGCGCTATAAGTCGCAAGGATTATGCATGTACACCTAGCAGTTACTCGATGGTGTGTTCCGAAAGTTTTCCCGGAGAAAATGGTAGAACAGAAATTATGACTGAGTAAACTCCTAGAAAAATCAATAAACAGCAGATCTATTTCATGGTACCATGTAATTTTAGAGCTTGAAAAGTCGGAAAATTCCGAGTCGTATCCAGTTGAGCCAATGGATTTTGAACATACTATTTTCATTTTTTATTGCAAATACATTTTGTTAATCAATGTGTTTTGTAAACAAAACAATGAATTACACTTATTTAAAAACAGTATTTTAAAATTCCTTATTTCAAATTGACATGCATGGCAAAAAAGAAAAGTTTACCAATCATTACACGTTACCACTATAGTATACAGCTTAAAAATTAAACTGAATTAAAATAAGTATACACTTGTATAACCATGGAAATGACACAATGAAATACATGTCTATATCACTTTATACCCATATACATGTCATGTATGTGAACCAATCAGATAACACGAAAAGCAAAAACGTGCCAAAAACGCTTTGAGTCCACATCAGGTTTATATTCTTAAACAATGTCATAACCGATCAACACTCTTTATGGCGACGTCAAATAAAGATCTTTCATATATTTTAACGTCACAATTAAATTTGTGTCCTAAATTGCCGACAAGTCCTGCAATTCAAAGGGAACGTTGTTAAAAAATAAAATATATGTCCTGATATATGCTGATTTGACCACGGGTTTGCCTTAAATGCCCACATGTAAAACATTGTACATAAAGGGCCAACCAGTGGTAAAATCAGTATATATTCATGACCCAATGAATTATTTCTTAATTAAATCGTAATATTATTTAGTCTTATGCGTTTTCACGGTAAATCTTACACATTTTGCAATTTGTATTAGGTATTCTACACATTTATATAATCATAATTTTCTGTACTTTATGCTAGAATAATGAGCAATATGTAATCTAAACTTTAAATTTTGTTGGTATCCTGTTTTATTTTTATTTTTTGCATTGTTTGCTTCATAACAATAAATAATGTTTTAATTATTTTTCGTTTTGTGTTTGTGTTTTGTTGTTGTATAACTTTGTGAATTGGCCATGTGCTATATATACCCTAACCCTTCTTACGAAGGAAATAACGAAACAAGCACAAAAATGGCACAACAATAACCAAACACAATTGGTCCACTAAATTTACAAACAAAAAAGACCAATATGTTGCCTCTTTGTCATTGTGAACGGGTTTAGACAACAATCCACTACCTTTTACACTGCCCACTTTTCTCTGAGCAAAACTAGCATCAATCTTAGCTACATCGTCAACAAAGTAACCGTTCACACACTATTATATGGCTCAACTAACCTCTCATGAAAAGAAAATGCTGAAATAATTTTGACATTTCAAGAATATATACTTAATAATTGGCGATTTAATTGAAACCTCATACAAGCAGAAAGAATTCATCCGTGTTTTCCGTACCACTATATACAGTTTATTTTAACTACTATTGTTATATTTGGACAATACCGTGAGAGTACTCAGTGACCGACCCATAGAACTGTCTAGCGCGTCCCCAGATGGCGGATAGGGGATGTCCTCTTGTTGGGGGTCATAATACGGAAAACCTGATTGTTAACCACAGTGGCAAACGTTCCTTGCACGATAAAGATCCGTTTTGTAGATGTCTATAAGAGTAAACTCGTTGTAGTCGCTACAAAAGGCTACCCCAATATCTGCCCTTTTGGTCCATTTGAAATTGATTTATTGTTTGTTAACTTTTATAGACCTGAAAATAGATAACAAACTGCTAGCTGGACATAAAGCAAACATCCAATTTATCAATCGTTAGTTTTTATTTCATCCGTTCTGGGTCCGACACTATTAATTCTCACATTATGGTCGCAGGAAAACAACGAAAACCTAGTTCTTAATCAAATAACAATAATTGAAAACTAGTAATGTTGTGTTTAAATGCCAATACAAATGTCTCCAAAACGAAGCTCCAATTGATTTAGAATATTTTTTTTTAAATTATTGCAAACTTCAAGTTAGCGTTACGATCAAACATCGCATTTCTAAGAGACTGAACTTAAGAAAAAACTAAAGAAAAATAATATTTAAATATATAAAAAAGACAGCTGTAAATGTGTCTATCTACAGGCTGCAGAAAAGGGACTAGAGCTTTGATTTGTCCACAACAGTTTCGGATAATGCGGCAGGAGGTTGGCAGATGTTCCACATTAGTTTTTTTCTGATAAGAATCCATACTTTTAATAACGAGACCAGTTTATTTGTATTTTTAGCCCTAGGATACTACAAGTATGGAGAGATAAGTATATTTTGACTCGCCTTCTTTATTCGATTTATATAAGAAGTCTAAAGGGCACTGAGCGTGGCACTTTTCAAACACGTCATATATTATTGTTATGATCTTCCGTGATATGATGAGACCATAATGGGAGGGTTCCAACAGAGCAGCCCAGTGCGTTCCCGGGTGACTTGTAAGGGAGACTCTTTCTAAAAGGGGGGGTCATCATAAGGAAAGCCTGGCCGCGGACCGTAGTAGGCTGCGTGTTTCAAAAGTTGCACGCTCATTGCATGATAAGAAGCCTTTTTATAGATTTCAAAAAAGAGTAGGCCCATTGTAACGTTACAAAAAGCAAATTTTTCGCTCCTTCTCAATACTCCATACTTTTGCAGTGGCAGTCAAAATTATGTTCCCGATGTCTCACCCCTTTTTCCAGTTGATTGAGTATTATCCCAAGACGTATCTTGGGACATATCGTAGGATTCTTGCGTTGACATGGACCCTGTTTCGAACTGTTATGCATCAGTCTCGACAAAAGTTATGTTTAAAGAAAGATAACTCTAATGACCACACCCAGTAGAGCAAATTATCCGAACGGTTCGATGAACACTTCTAATCCTACTACACAGTCCTTTGGCTAGTTTCCCAGTAGAATAAAACCATTTAAATCATTACAGTTCCGTTAAAATTTCGGAAATAGTACACAATTTCTTGAAAAGAAAAAAAATGTACCAATTATAATTGTTCGATGATAAGCGGTTAATATGTTTGTTCGTTTTTTGTGTGTGTGAATAATGTTTTCAGCAAAATCATATCGTCCAGTTTTTTGTGAAGGAAGCCTGAGTACTCTGCGAAAACTACTGACATTCAGTAGGAAAACTGGCAATCATTGTAAATTAAGATTGAAGTCGAGTACAACGTGTCCGCAGCGATACTCGCAACTTCAGTGTTAAACGACCACGTGATCAATAGTAGACGAACTTACTTAACCTTAACTTCTCCTTTAAAAAAAAGAGGAGAGAAAACAAAGAAATAGATACAAGTCAAAAGTTTATGTACCTTAGATCTGTTCATTCAGGAATATTATTATCATCTTTTATTCCACCAATCAAGAAGAGTACATTATTAGGAACAGTATAATGAAACAAATCATATGAAAATAATTACAAATAAATAATGTCATTGAAAATTGAACAAAAACTACTCTATTGAATGGAAAGTTAGCGGTAATAAAGTTTAGCACTGTCCATGATGAACTTTACGGATAACAGTCGAAAGCATTCTTTATTATCATAGTCAAGTTCATAGTTAAGTAATCCACATAAAAGTACATAGATTAGTTCCGTGTCAGGTAAAGAGTGTAGGTAGACGCTGAACATAATGTCACTAATATTGATGATGTTGCACTTTAGTTCATCTCGTAGTCCGGATGTACAGACGCAATTCAACGCAATATGAAATGATGGATCGTCATATCATGCACCACATTTATGACAAAGTTCTACTCTACCGAGTTCTCTCAATGTTACCACAAGTTTCATAAAAATTAGACTGGTTCTCGGTAATCCGGATGACGAATGCCTAGTTTCCACAAAATGGGGGGGGGGGGGTTAAAGATGTACGAATCTTTTTAAATATGTAGAACTCTGATTCGGTTCCATTCGAGATGACCACTGATCTTCTAGTTTGTGGACAACATTTTTTACAGTAGCCTTTCACTGAAGCTTTGATGGAATATCGAATTTACTAATAAATTCACAAATGAACATTTCTTAACTGTACTTCTTTAATAGTCTGTTTATTTCTGTAATGAAACATGAATGCTTCTGTTCTCCATTAACGCGATGCATGAATAAGCGATTTAGAAACGCTTTCTTCGGAAGAAGCTTGTTGTCAAGTCTACAAAGTCGACCGAGGAATATTAGTTTTCGGCAAGCTATGTATCCCTCAATTAAAAGTAAATATGCACACATATCAGATCTTGTCAGACGATCTAACCCTTGTATAGATTTTAGAATGTATCTTTGCGCTCTTTCCAACATTAACATTTGTGTATCGCTTATCAGCCATAGTTCACACCCATATAGGCATTTTGCATAGCACATCGATTTGACCAATTTCCCACTAATAATTGATTTCATAGCCCGAGAGTGTACACCTGAAGGATACGACGGCTTATTCGTGCCAAACAACAAATAGAAAAACAAATTCTTATTTCGTTTGAACGGTTTATTAAATCGTTCCAACGCTTTCATAAATCGTTTTAACGATATTTTTAAATCGTTTGAACAGTTTATTAAATCGTTACAACGATTTATTAAATCGTTACAACGATTTATTAAATCGTTACAACGATTTATTAAATCGTTACGATTTATTAAATCGTTCCAAAGATTTATTTAATCGTTTCAACGATTTATTAAATCGTTTCAACGGTTTATTAAATCGTTTGAACCGTTTATTAAATCGTTACAACGATTTATTAAATCGTTAGAACGATGTTTTAAATCGTTACAACGATTTATTAAATCGTTACAACGGTTTATTAAATCGTTTCAACGGTTTATTAAATCGTAACAACGATTTTTTAAATCGTTTCAACGGTTTATTAAATCGTTTGAACAGTTTATTAAATCGTTACAACGATTTATTAAATCGTTTCAACGATTTATTAAATCGTTTCAACGATTTATTATATCGTTTCAACGGTTTATTAAATCGTTTCAACGGTTTATTAAATCGTTTGAACAGTTTATTAAATCGTTACAACGATTTATTAAATCGTTACAACGATTTATTAAATCGTTTCAACGGTTTATTAAATCGTTTGAACTGTTTATTAAATCGTTACAACGATTTATTTAATCGTTACAACGATTTATTAAATCGTTACAACGATTTATTAAATCGTTTGAACAGTTTATTAAATAAATCGTTGTAACGATTTAATAAACTGTTCAAACGATTTAATAAACTGTTCAAACGATTTAATAAATCGTTGTAAAGATTTAATTAATCGTTGTAAAGATTTAATAAATCGTTGTAACAATTTAATAAATCGTTGTAACGATTTAATAAACTGTTCGAACGATTTATTAAATCGTTGAAACGATACGATTTATTAAACCGTTGGAACGATTTAATAAACCGTTCAAACGAAATAAGAATTTTTTTCTATTTGTTGTTTGGCACGAATAGCCGTCGTAGAAGGAAGTAGGCTCATCATGAAAAATCTTAATTACATGCACACATGTGTAGTCCTTTCTATATGGGTTCCACTAGTGTTCAAAACGACGCCAACGTGCTTAACCTCAGTGACATACGGTTTTGCTTGCCCAAGAAGTTCGATCTTTAGAGGTGTAGACTTGTTTGTATGTTTAGCTTTGAACGTTAACATTTTACTTTTTGCTGGTGAGAAATTGAAACGCCACTGTTTACTATAGTTTCCACACATCCTGATTGACGGTTCTTTACGAGCTTGCTAAACAAATGTCATCAGCCTGAGTTGGGCAACACACTGGAATGTCTACAATTTTAGCTCCTCCAAGAATATTGCAAATAGAACACAATAAATCATCAACGAATACCAGATAGAGTTAAGCTGATAAAGCGCTACCTTGTCGTATGACTCTTTTCACATTGAACCATCGAGAGTGTATTCCGTTACTTAGTACACAGCTTTTCATATCAGTTTAGACTGACTTAAGGATTCGCCAGCACATTCCTTTTATACTTAGCTGATGAATTTTGAACAGTAGGCCATCGTGCCACACAGTGTCAAATGGTTTCGCACTATCAGGAATCACAACATTGATATCGTCGTTGTTTTTGTTATAGTATTGGATGTCCTCTTGGAGGCAGAACGATGTACATAAGCTGCATAATTGTTTTTAATATAATATGTCATAGCCTTTCATGTTCAATTCCGCTTTACTTGGTGCATATCTACAATTCTTCGGATAGATTTCTGCAAAACCGATGACATCGTATAGACACTTATTTGTAGCTAAGCTTTTAAATCTTGTAATTTGTTTGGATAAACTATCAGCATTTGTGTAAAAACAGTTTAAACTTTGAAAACGCCTTTATGTACAGGGATACATTTTGTCTTGCTAGTATCTTTTTTTTTTGACTTGCACCATCCTTCTGTCCCAGGGTGGCCCTTTTAGAAGTTATTTGAATTCTTCTTCATTTTTTTCTTTAACTTTGTTGTATAGCTCCCATCCCTCCTGTCTCTCTTTCATTGTCCTGTCATGTACAACGCTCAACTTATTTAACTTTTCATCCGCTCCCGACATTCAGTTTAGGTTTGACATGAGTTTGTTTTTAATTGCTTTTTTCGTCATCATAAATCACTCTCATGTGCCGTGGCTTTCTTGTTTCTTCCTTCTTTTTATCAAGTCTTGTCACGTTTTAACCGAATCTAGGCTGGCTCCTGTGATACTACATAGCCTTTCAATTATTTTCAAGTCGTTTTCCTTTCTCTTTGTGTGGTCCCTCTCTTTCGATTTTACTGCTTTGAGGATGATTGCATTATGACATGCGGTCTTTGTATTCCTCGAACTTGGCGTTAACTTTATCGATTCCTTTGTCTTCGCCCGGGGTGCCCTTTGCTATGCTACTGGCTACAATAGCCTTAACTCCTGCACAATCAACTTTTTGTGCAACAGTGTCCTCTAATTTACACAATCTTTTCTCATACTGTTCAAAGTATGCTTTGCATATTTCTTCTATCTCTTTTTTCCATTTTTAAGTTTCTCATAGCTTTTTCCTCGCATGCAAGTCTGTTCTTTTACGTAACAATTAATACTCGGCTTGGTTTAATTTCAGACATCCCCTGCAGAAATGACCCTCACAGTATTCGCATTCTAGCAATTCATCCTTATGGTCTGTAAATTCCAGAGTGCATAGTTTGCATTTCCAGACCTTAATATTTGAGTTGTTCCTGGCCATACTGATCATATATTCTTTGTTCAAACTGGCTCACAACTGGCTCACAATTTTTTATGCAACTATTATTTATTGCAAATATACTACTTACTATTGTAACAATTTACTTGTATTGTAGTTTTCTTGCAATTTGTTATGCACTATTATTTATCGCAAGATTTCTTAACTCTTAGCTAATGCAACAATTTGTTTTCATTGGAGTTATAAGAGCTACATACAACATATATTATTGCAAATATTGCAACAACAGGATTATTACAGTATGAGCACCAATGATTTTGCAGATATACAATTGTCACTTATTTGGAGTAAACTCTGTCTGTTTTGGCCACTTGTTTAAAGAATGTCCTATCAGTATAGCCACAGTGTTACCGTCTACTGGGATATATAACTACAACACTCTTTATTGTAGTAACAAGATAATTATTGCCTACAGGTATGTAAAATCCAGAGAGTGACACGTGTATCTGAATAGAAACGACTTGTGTCACAATACTCCTACCCAGGTCTAGCAACGAATTTTATATCTTATATATATTTCTTCAGGCTGTCTTCTAACCGGATACCTTGCCATTGCCCCTTCATTACTTCTTCTAACCGGATACCTTGCTATTGCCCCTTCAGTACTTCTAACCGGATACCTTGCTATTGCCCCTTCAGTACTTCTTCTAACCGGATACCTTGCCATTGCCCCTTCAGTACTTCTTCTAACCGGAAACCTTGCTATTGCACCTTCAGTCCTTTTCTAACCGGATACCTTGATATTGCCCCTTCAGTACTTCTAACCGGATACCTTGCCATTGCCCCTTCAGTACTTCTTCTAACCGGATACCTTGATATTGCCCCTTCAGTACTTCTTCTAACCGGATACCTTGCTATTGCCCCTTCAGTACTTCTTCTAACCGGATACCTTGCTATTGCCCCTTCAGTACTTCTTCTAACCGGAGACCTTGCCATTGCCCCTTCAGTACTTCTTCTAACCGGATACCTTGCCATTGCCCCTTCAGTACTTCTTCTAACCGGATACCTTGCTATTGCCCCTTCAGTACTTCTAACCGGATACCTTGCTATTGCCCCTTCAGTACTTCTTCTAACCGGATACCTTGCTATTGCCCCTTCAGTACTTCTTCTAACCGGATACCTTGCCATTGCCCCTTCAGTACTTCTTCTAACCGGATACCTTGCCATTGCCCCTTCAGTACTTCTTCTAACCGGATACCTTGCCATTGCCCCTTCAGTACTTCTTCTAACCGGATACCTTGCTATTGCCCCTTCAGTACTTCTTCTAACCGGATACCTTGCCATTGCCCCTTCAGTACTTCTTCTAACCGGATACCTTGCCATTGCCCCTTCAGTACTTCTTCTAACCGGATACCTTGCTATTGCCCCTTCAGTACTTCTTCTAACCGGATACCTTGCCATTGCCCCTTCAGTACTTCTTCTAACCGGATACCTTGTTATTGCCCCTTCAGTACTTCTTCTAACCGGATACCTTGCTATTGCCCCTTTTGTACTTTGTCTCTTCGTGTCTGTGGGCTACTACACTTATTTCTGTCGCCTTTTCACGGTATGAAAAAGAAATTTATCTCTATTGTTGAGTATATAAATAATAAACAAAACGACAAAAGTTCCAGTATTTACAGAGTCTCGTTCTCCACACAATAACATTTGCATATACATATATAGTAGGTATTGACTTATATATAATATGTGATATTGTCTAGTATATATATATATACTAGACAATATCACATATTATATATATATATTGACTTACAAAAGAGTAAGTGCACGACATATGAGATATAGTCAGCACGTATAAAAATATAGGCGAAATTGGTAAAACTTATTTATATAAATATCCCTATAATTCTAGACATTTGAATACACTATTATATCTGGTTAAACTGCTCAGATAATTTTTCTTTGATTATAAGCTGTCCCTGACAGTACTCTAAATACATGTTAGTCTATTTCTCTTTTGTTATGCTCTACTACTCAACTATTAATAAGCATAAAGAGTATTAAGAAAAAAGAACACAAACAAACCATAATCTGTGAGTCGATAGCTCGAGCGGTATATATTACCTGCATTAACTAGAACTGCAAACAGCTTTGACTAAGTGGTATAACAAACTATAATTCTTGAGTCTATTGTTCCAACGGTATACACTTGCAAGACTATAACAATATATCCTATTACCTGACTTACTGACTAGCAAACAGCTTTAGCTATTTGCTAGAGTTCGTTTTGCTCCTCAGCACAAATCACTATTCCATACATCCAGAGCTTGAGTCAGTATCTATAATTGTACTCACTTGACCCAATATTTTTAAAATGTTACACCTGCGAGTCTGTAAGAAATAACTATTATATACATCTTTAGCTTTAGTTGATATCTCTAACTATACTTCACTTGAGCCAATAGTAACAACTGAACACACTTGCGAGTCTGTAACAGTATGTCCTATTACGAGACTTACATGTAAATGAATCTGCAAACAGCTTTAGCTATTTGCTAGAGTCATTTAGTTCCTGTGCAAAATTAACTACTAGTATTCTGTATATCCAGAGCTTGGTCATTATCCGGCCTGGGTGTATGCCGTCGTGGTAGAATCTGTAATACTTTGTACACCTGAAGGGCTTTCTTTGTGTGCTTTAATTATATCTCTAGCCAGTCTGGGTATTTCTATGTCGTTCATAAGCCTGACCTGTGTGTTATAGTAATCTACTGCATTGCTTAGCTCTGTGATATCTGACTCATATGGTTGTTGTTGTTTCTTCATGTTCGGCACTGTTACTCTTAGATTATCGTGCACCTCGACCTTGCTTTTTCGTCTAATGTCCTGTGCAGATACTTTGATATTTTCACTAACCAAATCCCTTTCTACTTTGTTGGTTCTTATTTCTATCCTTTTCCCCCTGTTGATTGTTATTCTTGTAATTTGCACCCTGATCTCTGCTGTTGACCATCTTAATCGAGTAGTATGATCATTCAAGGAAAACTATTCTGGCCCTTTTGTGAGCTCTTGGTAAGACAGTACTCAATGTTCTTGAAAAAGGGCTTGCATAGATACACCTTAACCCCTAAATTTTCTGAAAATGTCACACGTCCCAAGCCATACAAGGATTTTAGGTTTATTTTAATCCTTTATAATTTTTCAGATTTTCAAAATGTACGCCTTTCTTAACTGGAACCGGAAACATCTTCGAATGAAGAAGAGCACTAAAGTTAATTTTAAATGTAGACATAAAAATAAATTTGACATCGATAATAAATGTTCTATTTAAAAATAACAAAATTAATATTATACATTTTTTGCAATCTCTAAGTCGCCCTATTTAATTAAAAACTGATAATCATATGAAATTCATGTAACGTCACCATTACATAGAAAGACATCACGTGACCACTGGAATTCATACGAGTGTTATAGGGTGTTCGGAAGTAACGCCAAGTGTTACATGTGGTGTTAACATTATAAATAAATAATTTCAAATCCTATTGCAATGAAAATAATTTTGTGTTAACAATATTTTACTTGCAAGCTGTTTGCGTTCTGATTTATTTTAAAAGTTAAAGAAGCGTGATATTACGGTTCCGCAGCTACATAATTAACGCCACACAGCGACAGGTAAAAATGCAATAAAATGCAATATAGACCAATATGTGGTTATTTAAAAACACAATACAAACAAGAACAAGTAAACTGAAACTTTATCACTTACATATATTTCTTAATGGCACAATATGCCAGCTAACATAAAACATCTTAATGTGACGAACTGATCCATAAAAGCAAAAGAATCTTTACTAATATTGATGGTCAAAGTAGTAGAACAAGATGATAATGCAAGATCGAACCTATTTTTCACGTACAATCATAAATCACGCGAATCGCGTTAACACAATAAGGAGGATATGTTACTTCTCCATAGAACACATTCTATCAGACAAATAAAACATCCGAGTATAACATATTTTAAATATCTTTCGCCAATGCAAACTGCATATCAACGTCACACTTGTTGGTCATTGCCCTGAATTTCGTTGGTCGTTTGAAAAGGGGGTTCCAAATAAGAGATTAGGATAGCAACATCAATCAAAGACGGATAACTTTTAACAAAACAATGTGCATTTTTCACCAAAAGGGGAGTGGGGAACGGTCTGTCAAAAAATGTTTTAGGTTCTGCATGACCTACAGGCATATGCATCTTACCAAAATTCCTGAATAGCTTTAAAGATACTAGTAACTAGTAGATTAATTATTTATCTTATAGTTACTTCTTGTTGACTAAAACTACATGTATACATGACAGTGAAATAGTGTAATCGCAAAATTAATGAACAAAGTAAAACAAGGAGTTTTTAGCAAAAATTTAAAAACATTAAAAAAGGACTATATTGTCTGTGCTCGCATTTTGACAATGCCTACTCAATATTACATTATTTAAGAAACCGGTTTACTAGACTAGAAAAATATCAGAATTATATCATGAATACGACTGAAAATGCGTGCCTCACATGCATAAAATACCCGAGTGCCTACTTCATAGTATGTCAATGTTCTGTTGATATAGATTGTGTAACAGTATTGCCGTGATACTGTTTCAATTGTCTTTAATACTGTGGTATTATGTAGCCCCTCCTGCTGTACTAGAGTCTAATATTCTATTATAAGCTGTAGCAAGACACCGATTTTCCCGAATTTAGAATTCCACTTCACTTCACCAATCTGATTTATAACGTAATCTATTTTTTCTGATTCGTCTCTTTTAGATGTGCTTTTCTTGTAAGCTTGACGAAATGTTAAATATCCTCTTCTTCAAGTTGATATATTAGACAGATTGTGTCATCTTAAGCATTGTTAAATTTGACTGTGGATTTGTAGGGTATATGTTCCTGTAAGAATTCTTGCTTTGACAGTGGCTTTGCGAATCTCTTTTTTTTGTATTTCAAACGGGATGTGTGGTTTCTATACGCACCTGCTCGATTGACATAAATGTTAGAGTAGATTTGTATGGCAATCTTCTTGAAGTTTCTTTAGTCTAGTAATTATTTACTGCATTTTTGACCATCTTTTGGCATCTTTTCTTGCTGTTAATCCCCTTTTGAATTTCCTCCAGTAGTGGCAGCTGATAAAATTGTAGCAAGTTGTTGATTTGTTGGAAGAAACTACATGAAATATCTATTGCATGCTGTCGTTTGGCCCTTAGTATTAATAATCTGTTTTTACTTTTGATGATAGCAAAGCATAGACTATGGTTTCTTCTTTTTGGGTACAAATTACCCTGTGAAGATGCATTACCTCACGCACACACATATGTACTCGTTACGTTATCCAATCAAAACGCATGAAAGAAGAACATTGTTATAGTCACATAACAACGTTCTTGTTTCTAGCATTCTGATTGGATGTCGGAGACAATATAGTCTTCAATAATGAATAGTCTATAGGATATAGCGATGTGAAAGTTGTTGGTTTGAGTTTTTCGGGAAAGCCCTTGTGATCTTCCACTCGTGAAAGAAATTTGTATCCCTCGTAAAAGAATAATCGGTCTTTCCTAAATCCTTATGTAATAACATATAAATCTTTTGTGCAGTATTCCGACCAGAAGATGCCGAGGCAGTTCTTGTAGCGAGACCTTGAATCTGTTTAATGGTGTTTATATGAAACGCAGATACTTGTTTAACATCTTTTTGTTGTAGATTGTTTCAATGCCATAAATTAGTTGATCAATATAGCTTTCATAGATCTTAATTGATGTTCCAGGATTAGGTCCATTAGTACAATCTACTCCAGTTTTAATTAGAGAGTTCTGCTTGCTTGATTTATTCTCTGTTCTGTATTAATAGAGCCGTCATTTTCAACTGGTCTGCACTTTGATATAGTTTACAGCCATTCTCCGGTTTTTGACTAAAAAATGGAAAAATATGACCTATCTAATTCAGTTTTGAAATTTATGAAGTCTGAACGTTAAAACATTGCACTGACACCTCGCCAATTTATCCACACCCTTCGTAGAACAAAGACACGATTAGCATTGAAAGAATACATCTATCATCTTTCGAAGCATATATCACGCCTATGATCTATAATTTTTGTTTGTAGATTACAAAGGCTACACGTTCTGTTTTGTATTTCAATTCCCGTCCGTCGTCCTGTTTCAATTGGTAGCCTATGATTGTTAGTTCTAAATTGACATAATGTAATGGCTGTCTTATTTTGAAAAGTATTAAAATTAGCAGAAGGTACATTTTGTTATGGAACATAGGCAGTTAGTAAGATACATGTAAAACCATTCCTACGGGAACAAATTCTTAGTAATAGGAAACATGTCTTGTTTTATTTTTCATAACCAGATGTAAAAAAAAACTCTAATTATTTTGAACTATTTGGGGGGTTTTTAGTGAACAAATATAAAAACAAACAAATTTTTATTTGCAAAACTTTCATATTCATCACCTACACATAGAAATAAATATAACAGTCTGTAGGTTGCCTAATTTAAGCTTTCATTTTTTGTTTAAAATGACTAATTAAACAGTGTTATAAAACTAACAGACGACGTATTTACCTCTGCATTGTGGTGACATTCTTTAACTAGCACAGAGTTTAGAAAAAAACTTTCCACATTAGGAGTTTATGAACTCCGTTAATGAACATTAAAGTTACAGAGCATAGTGAAACATAGAGGTAAATGCAAAGTAAAATTCGAAAATATGGGACCGATCTCATAGTTTTAATTTTAAACCGGTTAAATGTATTTTGTGGCAATTAACAATACACCTCTTTATTCACAGAAACAATCTATTTCTTCAAAATCATGGTTATAGAATCATAGTCTTTCTTATTCGGACGATCTCTGAAACTTATTTAATTAAAAGTATGAAAAAGATGGCATTGTTTTAACGAAAACAATGTTAGACTTAGTAAACGAACAATGAAAAATAAATAATGATTGATTTAAAACATATCTGATGGTTTTAAAAAATGTTACGGAACCTATTAAGGTTTTGGAGACAACAAAAAAACATTACGCTCGAAAGCATCACCTGATTCACCTGATCATGAAAAAAGCTGCTACTTAGCCCGTACATAAGGGCTGATGGCCATATATTTATTACAAATTTTACTGCCGACATAAGTCGCATCATATATTTTAAAGATTTATGAGAGGTTAATATATTACTAATTAGCTTGGGTTAAACGTGGTATTATTTTATTTTATTTATTTAATTTTTTTTTCAATTTTACTTTTTTAGCTAATTCGCGAATGTTAAAGAAGGGCAGCTTTTTTAGTTAAGAGCCAAGTGCCAAAAGGGTACTTTTAAAATTTGTAAGAATGTTTTTTTTTTGTACAAGATGAAGAACAATACTCCATTGTCTGTGTATTAATTACATAAAGCCTACTCTGACACAGTGGCGGATGAATCCACTCTTTAAAGGAGGCTTCTACTTTCGAACTTACAATAAAAAAGCTGAAATTGATTTGGCCTAAAAATGATCGATTCTAACTACATATAAAAAAATGAACACCAAATTAAAGTGAATTCGTTTATATCGACATCTTTATAAATTAGTCTTCATTTGTAACTCCATTGCCTTTTTCTGTAAAACCCTAGAGTATAGGGTTATGGTTCCAAGAAATAATATATTTATGAGGCACCAATAAAACATTCTAAACAATAGCACACATGTGGCGAATTGATCCAATAAATGTTTCATGTGTAATTTTCCTTAATCTGAGTATGCTTGTCATCATTTTGCTTTATTATTCTCTATGTTTCAGGTTTTGATAATAAATATATACTTTGGTAGTTTTTAAAGTAAATTAAGAAAAAAAATTTTATTTAAACAAGTTTATTAAAGAATGCTCAAAAACCCCAAATTAACGTGAAGAAAACCAGACGATTTGTGCTTATAAATCAGCCTCCCATGTTTGTGACCGTATCATATATAAACAAATTCATAAATATGCATTCATATTTTTTCGGGGATAAATGTTTAATATTTTTTTTACTAAATTTATTTTGATTTTAAATAAATTAATGTTGCATTCAAAATAAATTGAATTGGGCAAGAGACCAGAACTCTATTTAACCCTCTACACATAATGACATATAATATATATATATAGTCTATTTATATATGCCCAACATCTGATTGTATTTCAACATTGGATCTTTAGAAATGCACTAAAGATACATAATTAAGATAAATGATATTTATAAGTGTCTAATGAATTAACCAAACAATGTCGTTGTAATTTCCACTCTGAAAATCATCTGTACACACAGATTTGATTTTTGAGCCGGTGTCGTATTAAATTTTGCTACCATGACAATCGAGCTGCTTTTTAATGTTCGGAATACTTATTCGGTAAGACAACGATGTGTTCCGAAAGATCGTTATGAAAATCTGCTACCCAATAATAACGTGTTTGGATTATCGCCCTTCCACCAGTTAAGATATAACACAATGCATAAATACGAAATTTTCACGAGAGGGTTAGGGGTGGGGTACGGTAATATGGATGTGCAGCCCGAAACGGTCTCTTTTTTACCTTTCCATAATATATGAAAAGGTTGCTCTTTTCATTGAATAATATATATTTGAGTAGTTGTAAATTATCTAAATATATCAATGCCCCTTATTTTCTTCTAAAGTTGAGGTTAACCACGGTGACTTAACAAATAAAATGCTCCATTAACATCACTTGATTAAATTTAATGTATTTATGTAGTTAAATAAACCAATAAAACTTGTGTCATGCAATGATAACAAATGGGTGTTAATGTGTATAGGAATGCCCACAGATGTTATAATATGTTGCGTTTCTCTGTCATTGTGAAGACAAGTGAGGAAATAAACAATAGGAGAAGAAGTTCTTAAAGACAAGAAAAACAAATATATTTTATTCTTAATATGTCACTTTAATTTTTATGTATTGCTTTTGTTTTATAAACATTTTGGTAGTAAATGGACTTATTCAATGTGGAGGTACAGTAATAAAATATAAGAATATTTTGTGTATAAAAATTCTATATACGATGTAAGTCACCATCGTATAAATTACGCAGCCTTGTGTTAAATGTGTTATAAAAACCTTTTCTTTTTTAAAAACTTTCAATAACTCATAAAACTTTTACATTGTGTGAAAAGATAGATAAAGAAAGTATTGCCCCTGTGGCGTAACCAACTATTATAGTTCGTTACAGATAAACCATGCGTATGTAATTAAATACTAATGGCCACAAAGGGATGGCGCTGTAACTCTAAAACTATGGATTATTTATGGTCTTCTACTTGTGCCTGTAATCACGTAGGAATAGACAAGAAGTGCCAGTTTTACTACCGCAGGTCGGTGGTTTTCTCTACTCCGGCTTCATTCCCAATAAAAACTGGACGCCATTATATAGCTGAGCTGAAAATGGCGTTAAACACCATTCAAACAGTCATACAAACAAATATCAACACTAAGGTTCGCATTCTAGTCTAAAGTGTTATAATATGGTATGGTCGAACCTTATAATTGACAAGGATTTGCCTCTTTATTGTCGGTTTTTTACCGGGAACTCCGGCTTCCCCCCTTAACAAAAACTGGACGCTATGATATACTTGTACAATTTCTGCAAGTGGCGTTAAACCATATAACAACAACCAAAAACTTATTAACAAAAATGATAGCAAGTCTTTGCTATTATATTAATCAGGCGCGTAATTATATATTGAAGGGCGGTTACCAAAATATCAACGATGCCATAGTAACCCCCTCCACATTTCCCGCCAGATGATAGGATCGTTATATATCAACTGGAAGAAATGAAAATTTACGTATCTAAACATGTTTTACATCGGACTTTTTCAATCCAGATTATTATTTTAATCATTCAAATCCATCTTTACCAGTTAATTTGGCGGTTTTAGGTCAAAATGTATTGCAAAAAATTCAGTGGTTTTAATTTTGGCGAGTGGGCAAAACCATAGAAAAAAATTTGGTCTTGCAATCCCGGATAACATGTGCTTGTGTATTTTCCAATTGGAACGTAAGTAAACAAAGGGACTACATAAGAGGGGAAGGAAACATGCTATATTTCATGTACAAAGACAGAAACTTAATTACGGATGTAAACTTATATACAGGATGGCATTTATCTGTTTTTCCTTGATAAATAATCTGAGGAGGAAAAAATTCTCCTAAAATAAAAACGATTTCATCCTTTTCAAGTGTTTAGTTTTCCAATGTTTTTAAACATATTTTTTTACAAATCTACCAATTTTCTATAAGTTATACTTGATAATTTTAATTTTGTATATACAGGTAAATTCACGTTGCATACCAATTTCGTAATTATGACAGATTTATTAATTGTGTGGTTTGATGTAGAGCTTATCCGCATGTTTATTGAACGGTTTAAATGACAGTTAAACGAGGTGTCAATTTGACAACTAGATCACAATCAGACATTTGATCTTTAAACAAAGGTAAAACAGATGAATAGATTTGTTGATTAGTCAAAATAATTTAAGACAATTTGCGCAGATATTGACCAAATTAGCCATAGGACATTAATGAATAGTTTTCTTAAATATTTCTTTAATTAACACAATCTTAGGTAATACCAATATTTGACAAATGACCGTGTTATTGATTAAACTGACAATACCTTTCGTCTACAAAACATTTTACCGGAGTTTCTAAATCATGAATTTTAGCGGTTTTTATTTTGGCGATTTCAGTTTGACCGCTAAAATACGCCAAAATTTGCACCCCGCTAAAATAACCCGCTATACAGTAATACCTTTAATTTTAAATTTTTATCCTGGGGTCACAATTTGAGATTTGAAATGGCCCATATAATCTTTGTTTCATTATTATTTATCCGATTTTGTTAAAACAGTCCTACTTGGGGTCATACTGTGATGTCCCCAGTGCTCGAGCTACAGCGCATCTCCGGTATACGCAGTGAAAAGGAAGTTGTCAGGTATATAATACGACACGTATTAGCTTTCCTAAAAAGCTAGCCGTCTCTAAGCTTTATTTTTCCTTGTGGTCAAAAATATTTTTTAATAGTAAATGGCAATATGTATTGTTATTGTTTTACATCGCTTCATTTTAAGTGCATAATGTTTAGATAGCCAATCAGGCAACCGTAAAATATAGGTTAGAGACTGCAATTGAAGCATGCACTATACTAAACACCTCTATATGCATCATACGTGGTAAGATAGTTGATGTAAACATTGTCAGTAAGCAGGAAAAGAATTAAAATTTGTCTCATAACCGAGTTATTTTCCCATAAAATACAAATCAGAGGCAGTATCCAAGAATGCATTGTTAGTTCCTAGATCCATCATATTCACCAATATAGTTGATGTAGACCTGTTCGCGAAAATGTTACGCTTCGGAAATTTCCGGCAATTTCCGTGTTTCTCTGTTTAAGTTTTATGATACACATTTTATGATAAACATACACAAATCAATGCCACTTTTCTTTTTAAAAAGTTTGATTCTTATCTTATTATATCATATTTTCACTTGACTCCCCCCTTTTTGCTATTGTCGCCGTGAAAATAGCAAAAGGAGCTAGCCAAGTGAAGGTATAATTTTAATAGATTGATTTGATTCCCTTTATCTTGCATATTTTTCCCTTTTTTATTCACCGTAATCGATTCGTGATTCCTTGGCTTGTTATCGAGTGGCACGAACCGCGGTCTGCCCATTATGATTGCTACCGTCCCGTAAACATGCGGTGTTTTCATCCCAAACTTAGCTCCCGATTTAGCAAACCATAGTGGGTAAAGTGTTTGCGGGGTACTACGTTCCTTGCGCGATAAAGACCCCTTTTGTAGGCTCTTTGCCCCCGCTATATTATGCTTAAATCTACGCGCCTACCAAACACGTCATACTATATCGGTGGAAGTCAAAATTCTGTTTCCGGTGGTCCATCACTTTTCCCATTATTTATTTATTATTTATCAACCAATAAATCAATCAGTCAATCAATCAATAAAATATTTTCTAAACTTATTATATTATAAATTAAATTATTTTTTAAATTTATTTTTCGTAATTACCTACATATTAAACCATTTCAGGTATCTTATTTTCATGGGTCATATTTCTGATTCCTATATTGTACAATGTATAGATATAAGGTAGCTGATTTTTCATGGGTAATAGTTTTATTTATCTTGAATATAATCTACAGGGAAGCTTGCTTTTTCAAGGATTATAGTCTTATTCCTCTATCATACAATACAGAAATTTCAGGTATCTTATTTCATGGGTCATATTTCTGATTCCTATGTTGTACAATGTATAGATGTAAGGTAGCTGATTTTTCATGGGTAAAAGTTTTATACACCTTAAAAATATTCTATAAGGTAAGGTTGCTTTTATTAAAGAATTATAGTTCTTACTCCTCCATCATACAATAGAGAGAAATAAGGTATCTTATTTTCATGGGTCATCTATATGATTCCTATGTTGTACTATGTAAAGATGTAAGGTAGCTGATTTTTCATGGGTAAAAGTTTTATACATGTTTAATGTAATCTACAGGATAAGGTTGCTTCTTTCAAGGATAATAGTTTTATACCTCTGTCATACAATACAGAGATATTAGGTATCGTATTGTCATGAGTCATCTTTCTAAGTACTCTTTTTGGCAATGTATAGATGTAAGGTAGCTGATTTTCAGGGGTAATAGTTTTATACATGTTTAATATAATCTACAAGGTAAGGTTGTTTTTTTTCAATGAGTATAGTTCCCCAGCATACAATACAGAGATGCAAGGTATTTCAAGGGTCATCTTTCTGATTCCTCTGTTTTTACACTGTATAGATGTAAGGTAGCTGATATTTCATAGGTAATAGTTTTATACATCTTTATAATATAATCTACAGGGTATGCTTGCTTTTTCAACGATTATAGTTCTTATTCCTCCCTCATACAATACGGAGATATGAGATATCTTATTTTCATGGGACATACTTCTGATTCCTCTGTTATACAATGTTTAGATGTAAAGTAGCTGATTTTTCATGGGTAATAATTTTATTTATCTTTAATATAATCTACAGGGTAGCTTGCTTTTTCCAGGATTATAGTTCTTATTCCTCTATCATACAATACAGAAATTTCAGGTATCTAATTCTCATAGGTCATATTTCTGATTCCTATGTTATGCAATGTATAGATGTAAGGTAGCAGATTTTTCATGGGTAATTTAATATAATCTACAGGGAAGCTTGCTTTTTCAAGGATTATAGTTCTTATTCCTCTATCATACAATACAGAAATTCCAGGTATCTTATTTTCATGGGTCATATTTCTGATTCCTATGTTGTACAATGTATAGATGTAAGGTAGCTGATTTTTCATGGATAATAGTTTTATACCTGTTTAATATAATCTACAGGGTAAGGTTGCTTTTTTTCATGGAGTATAGTTCTTGTTCCCCCATCATACAGTACAAAGATATGAGGTTTCTTATTTTTGTTGGTAATCTATCTGATTCCTCTTTTTTACAATGTATAGATGTAAGGTAGCTGATCTTTCATGGGTAATAGTTTTATACATCTTTATAATATAATCTACATGGTAAGGTTGCTTGTTCAATGATTATAGTTCTTATTCCTCTATCATACAATACAGAAATTTCAGGTATCTTATTTTCAATGGTCATATTTCTGATTCCTATGCTGTACACTGTATAGAGGCAAGGTAGCTGATTTTTCATGGGTTATAGTTTTACACATGTTTAATATAATTTGCATGGGTCATATTTCATTTACTAGTATGCATGGTTAATCGTTTTAATCTTTAAAAAAATCTACAGGGTAAGGTTGCTTTAATTCAAGGATTATATTTTTTTATTCCTCTATCATACAATACAGAGATATAAGGTATCTTTTTTCATAGGACGTCTTTCTGAGTCCACTTTTTAGTAATGTATAGATGTAAGGTATAGCTGATTTTTCATGGGTAAGATGTTTATTAAAATCTACAGGGTAAGGTTGCTTTTATTCGAGGATTATAGTTCTTATTAACCCATCATGCAATACATAGCTATAGTGTATCTTATTTTAATGTGTCATATTTCTGATATTTGTTATGCATAAATATACCGGTATTTTGTTAGGTAAATAATAACAACAACGTTACAATAAATGTGACAGTGAGTAATAGGTGAAAGTGAAATGTAGCAAAAGTAAGAAAAGAGAATGAAAGCAGAATTATGGAATAAATAAATAAACTAATGAAATAATCAATCTATTACTTTCACCTTTTACTTCACCTTCTTGAGGGTAATAATCAAATTTGTAAACCCGAACCCAACGGAAACAACTTCAACGAATGTTAATTTAAAAATACGAATGTCTCCCTCAATAAGAGATGGTCGTACTCGTTTATTATATTGTACGCCAACACTAAACATGTACATGTACATGTTATTTTAAAGAAATTTGTGTTGTTGTCATCTAAACTTCTGCATTGTTGACCTGTTTATTTTTTTTCACTTTAAAGTTTATTTACTGAGAAACAATAGAGTTTTTTCCCTTTTGTTTCATTTCCCCGGGAACACTATAGTTGTTTCCCGTTTGTTTCATTCCATTTCATTATGTCATAAAAGGTAATATAAACGAAAAAGTATAAACGTTGTGTTAGTTCCTTTATTATTTTGTAATGAACAACTTTGTCAGGATCGCATGATACGCCCGTCCGATGATAAGGAAAAGAGCTACACACTTAATGGGTGTATTATACTGGGGGTGGGGTACTAGAGGGGGTCCATTAACATGAGAAAAGAGAAAACAGCGAGCTCAAAAATCGCGAAAAAACAGATAACAGCTGAATCTCATCGAAGGGCAAAATAGCGAGAAAATTTGTACATTAGTCACTGTTTCCATAGTAACTAGTATGGGATCATAATTGTATTCCTCCTTTCACAAGAAGACCCAATTGCATTTAAAAAAAAGTGATGAATAAAATAAGTTAACAGATAACAAAGAAAAAAAATCTGTAAAACAGCTAACAGTGTTCTGATTATTAACACTAAACAGGGTTTTCAGGTTACAACAATTTCAATTTTTAAGAAAACAGATAACAGCTAATGGTTGAAAAACAGTTAACAGTTACTTTATTTAAAAAAAAAACAGTTAACAGACGTGTAAAAATGACCAAAACACGTTAATAGAAAAGATCTTCCCTCTATACTATCTCATCCTCTCAAGTCAGGGTTTCTGTGTCCGCACTGTCTCCATGTGGACAAAGAAACCTGACTACACTGATCATCTATCAATAACAACAATGTCTCAATATTTTAAGAAAATTGATGAAAGCTTTCCACAAACAAGTTCCATTACCTATCATTAAAAATCCGAATTTTACCCCGAAAAAGGAAGCTCTTATCCTCCAAATTAAACAATTTCCCAAAGATTCAAGAAAATTTGATAAAAACTGAACGTTTTTGAATCTGAAAACAACCCCACCCCCTTTTCATGCGATAAGTCCAATAAATCAGAGATTACCAACAAGTATACAGACTATGACACTAATAAAATAAACAAACATGTGCAGTTTGTAAAAAAATCTGTGAATCTTATTTGCAAGATACGACGGATGGACATTTTTATACCATAATACGCACGTCTGTCATGGGGTGGGGTGGTTCTGTCATTGACAGGTGTATAAAAATGAAAATGAAAATTTTTTAGTCCATTTTAAACTACATTTACGTAAAATTTAGGTACAGCTAGCATTTAAAATTTGGGTTTTTTATTTATTTGATCAATAAAAATAAATTAGTTGATGCATATATATTTTGTAATTATGCGATAATTAGGAGATAGTCAAAAACATACCCAGAGACACAATTCCAACAATCATTTCGCTCACAGATGTTTTCAGAGCAAATCTAAGGACACTAATAAATTATTTAGTAACAGAACCGACTTTATGCCGTTATGGCATAGTGGATAGTAAATAATATTATAAAAATAACAGTCATGACAGTTAATTAATTAAAATAGCAGTTAATTTATTAAAATAGCTCACACATATCTAACTCCACCTTACGGTGTAAGGGAGGTAAATCTCATTCATTTATGTCATACGGTAGCTTGTTTTTATGGGTAGTCAATTTTTAATAGCTCCGCGGTATTAAAATTTACTACCGTAGCTAATTTTCATAGGTAGCTCGATATTAATACGACACCGTCCCACCTCGGGAATCGAACTCGTGTCAGTTTATAACATCTATGGCTAATGCGCCTAGCATGTAAAGACAGAGGTGTAACCTCTAGACCAGATCCGTCCGCTAAAATACGGAGTTTCACTGGCCTAGTGTTACTTTTGGTTGAACATGTCATTTACATACACAATGTTTTTGTGCGACCTGAGCTTTAATTACAACGATTTTCATACAATCAGAATGGATCTGTAAGCAATTGTACAGATGCGTGCATATAGTTGTTTTTGAATTTCTATTTATAATTGTCTATTTATATTGTGTATGTAAATGACATGTTCAACCAAAAGTAACACTAGGCCAGTGAAACTCCGTTTTTTAGCGGACGGATCTGGTCTAGAGGTTACACCTCTGTCTTTACATGGTAGGCGCAGTAGCCATAGATGTTATAAACTGACACGAGTTCGATTCCCGAGGTGGGACGGCTCAAAAATCAAATCTGTGTGCACAGATGATTTTCAGAGTGGAAATTACAACGACATTGTTTGGTTAATTCATTAGACACTTATAAATATCATTTATCTTAACTATGTATCTTTAGTGCATTTCTAAAGATCCAATGTTGAAATACAATCAGATGTTGGGCATATATAAATAGACTATATATATATTTATATGTCATTATGTGTAGAGGGTTAAATAGAGTTCTTGTCTCTTGCCCAATTCAATTTATTTTGAATGCAACATTAATTTATTTAAAATCAAAATAAATTTAGCAAAAAAAATATTAAACATTTATCCCCGAAAAAATATGAATGCATATTTAAGAATTTGTTTATATATGATACGGTCACAAACATGGGAGGCTGATTTATAAGCACAAATCGTCTGGTTTTCTTCACGTTAATTTGGGGTTTCTAAAGATCCAATGTTGAAATACAATCAGATGTTGGGCATATATAAATAGACAATTATAAATAGAAATTCAAAAACAACTATATGCACGCATCTGTATAATTGCTTACAGATCCATTCTGATTGTATGAAAATCGTTGTAATGAAAGCTCAGGTCGCACAAAAACATTGTGTATGTAAATGACATGTTCAACCAAAAGTAACACTAGGCCAGTGAAACTCCGTTTTTTAGCGAACGGATCTGGTCTAGAGGTTACACCTCTGTCTTTACATGCTAGGCGCAGTAGCCATAGATGTTATAAACTGACACGAGTTCGATTCCCGAGGTGGGACGGCTCAAAAATCAAATCTGTGTGTACAGATGATTTTCAGAGTGGAAATTACAACGACATTGTTTGGTTAATTCATTAGACACTTATATGTGTTTCTTGTCATAAATTTAGACACAGACTGACCAACGAATGGCCTTAGTCATTGAGGGTCAATATAAATAAATAACGTAAACAATCATAACACATTGATCTTAAACTTTTTCATTTTAAATGAACCCAAAACTGTTTTTTTATAGTTGCTTCTCAGTCCGCCAACCGGGGACGTGCCGTGCTGTCACTTGGCTTTGCTCAAATATTCCAACAAGATGCAACCAAAACTATCAAGGTGACAAATTCATTACGCCAGACGCGCGTTTCGTCTACTTAAGACTCATCAGTGGCGTTTAACTCTAAATGTTTAAGATATTCTTCATTGGGAGATGGAATAATATTTTTTTCATTGGGAGATGGAATAATATAAGTCCACTGGGATCGTGTAAATATACAATACAGGCAGTTCAAAATATTTTATAAAGAGTCTAAAAGAATGCTGCTAAACCAGTACACTTATTTAGTATCGGATCGACAAACATGACGATACAGCATAAACAAAAAATAATAATATACAAGTCTAGAAGATTATGCAACGATACAAATGACGGTGTTTCTTGTCATAAATTTAGACACAGACTGACCAACGAATGGCCTTAGTCATTGAGTGTCAATATAAATAAATAACGTAAACAATCAACACATTGATCTTAAACTTTCTCATTTTAAATGAACCCAAAACTTTTTTTATATTTGCTTCTTAGTCCGCCAACCGGGGACGTGCAGTGCTGTCACTTGGCTTTGCTCAAATATTCCAACAAGATGCAACCAAAACTATCAAGGTGACAAACTTTCTCCTTTCCAACTTAACCCAAAATTTATTTATATTGACATTCAACGACTAAGGCCATTCGTTTGTCTAAATTTTTGACAAGAAACACCGTCATTTGTATCATTGCATAATCTTCTAGATACAAATGACGGTGTTTCTTGTATATGTTTCTACTATACAATAATTATATTAATAAATATGACAAAATTTTCGACCAACTGATGTCCTTCTTCAGTGTCAATATCAATCTATAATACACTATAAAATTTGGATATTGATACATCAGCATCCGGTGGTGATGTGATAGGATCTGATTTTATTGATCTTGAACTTTCTCGAATCACATCTATTAGTCATTACATAAGGGATCACTGTACAGTTGTATAAACCATCTTATCTTTAACTTCTTGATATTCATGAACTTATTATTTATATTTTAAATGATATTCATTGTTTTTGTTTATTCCATTGGGGTGTCCTTCTTCAGTGTCAATATCAATCTATAATACACTATAAAATTTGGATATTGATACATCAGCATCCGGTGGTGATGTGATAGGATCTGATTTTATTGATCTTGAACTTTCTCGAATCACATATATTAGTCATTACATAAGGGATCACTGTACAGTTGTATAAACCATCTTATCTTTAACTTCTTGATATTCATGAATTTATTATTTATATTTTAAATGATATTCATTGTTTTTGTTTATTCCATTGGGGTGTACAGAGCAGAGCTCTTTGATCCAGAATCTCTCTCGGGCCTCCCGTTCAGAGTCTCGCCACTTGCAGTTTTGCTCGATAATTAGGATTTTTATGTGATCAAAATCCTTTGGAGTGTGGTCGGGCAGTCTGAAGTGTTGGCTTACGGGCAGAAACTGTGTCTTAGTTAGGTCACTTCTGTGACCATTCAGTCGTTTGTGGAATGGCTGTTTGGACTCGCCGACATATTGTAAGCCACAGATGGGGCACTCAAGAATGTAAATGACATTCGAGCTTTTGCAGTTAACAGTAGTGAATATTTTGTACTGTTTACCTGTGACTTTGCTGTTAAATGTAGACAAGGGTTCCATATGTTTGCAACATTTGCTGCTTTTGTCACCACAAGACTGACTTCTGCCAGTGGCATTGTTGGGCTTTGCAATCTCTGCTCGTACCAATAAGTTGCGGAGACTGTTGGGTTGTTTAAACGCAACCATGGGGGGCTCTGGAAAGATTCGTGACAATCTGTGATTTTTTTCAATCGATTTCCAATGTTCACGAATGGTGCTTATTGTGTTTTTGAAACAAGGGTGGTAAGTTAGTACGCAGGGAACTCTATTGCATTTCGTTTTTTCTTTATATTGAAGAAGGGTACTCCTCGATGTCTGCTGTGCTTTTTGGAAATTCTTTTTGATGTTATTATTCCTGTACCCCCTTCTTCTAAGGTGGCCTTTTAATTTCCCTAGTCTCCTTTTAAACGAATCATCGGTGGAACAGATTCGTCGGAGTCTAAGAGCTTGACTATAAGGAATGCTCTTTGTCACATGAGAAGGATGACAGCTACTAGGTAAAAGGTATTGGTTGGTGTCTGTTGGTTTGGAATACAGGTCAGTGGGCAACTCACCATTTGCGGATAAGGAGCTGGAAGTATCGAGGAAAGATATACTAGATTTTGAGATTTCATAAGTAAATTTGATAGAGGGATGGATGTTATTGGCACGTGTGATAAAGTTTTGTAATCCATCATCAGTATATCCACTTCATATCAACATCATCAATAAACCTGTACCAAGATAGTGGTTTTTCAATAGACGATTGAAGTTCTTTTTCTAATTTACCCATAAATATGTTGGCATATGATGGAGCCATTTTAGTTCCCATAGCTGTTCCATTTATTTGCAAGAAATGGTCTCCATTAAAAGTGTTTTAGCACCAATGTCAGCATTGCGACTAAACATTCAGTCGGGGGATCTTTGACTGAACGACTTTCCCAGACCTCTCTGCATGCTTCTATGCCATTAGCATGAGGAATGTTAGTATAGATAGAGGTGACATCCATAGTGACCAGAGTGGTACCCGGGGGAAGGGTATTCAGGGCTGCCATCTTTTGTAGATAGTGGGTGGTGTCCTTCACAAATGATGGGAGTGATTCAACATGTGGTCGAAGATGGTAATCCACAAATTCATATATTTTTTCTGTCAGGTGGCCGTTAGCTGATACGATAGGTCTACCGGGGTTGTTAGGTTTGTGAATTTTAGGTAGAAGGTAGAATCTGCCGGCTTTTGGATTGTCTGGTGTTAGGTATTCTAGAGTTTTATCGTCAATATAGCCTAGAGTGTTCATTTTGGTTAACTCCTTAGTTATTTCATCACTGAATATCTCTGTGGGGTCCTTTTCTAATTTCATATAAAACCGGTCATCATTCAGTTGACGTTCAGCCTCTCGAATATAGGCAGATTTGTCCATAACCACAACCGCACTACCCTTGTCTGCTGGTTTGATGACTATTTCTACATTTGATCTTAAGTCTCTTAAGGCAGTTCGTTCGTCAGGAGAGAGATTGTCAAAATTGTTTGTATAGGATTCAACTGTGCTAATTATTTCTGTTTTAACGTTGTCTATAAATGACTCTAAAGTTGTGTTCTTACTAGGTTTGGGGACCCATTCACTTTTTTGACAAATCTATATTTGGTATCTCCTTCTATGTCACTACTGGAGTTCACCTCACAATCTTCCTCTTCTTTCTTCAAAGCAAAATATTCTTTAATTCTTAAGCTTCTGGCAAAATAATCCAATTCCTGGGATAGTTTAGTGCTGTTGATAGGACCAGGAACTGGACAGAAATTAAAACCCTTTGCTAGTAGAGATGTAAGATGGTGACTAGAGAGGTTAACAACAGTGTTGGAATCGTTGTTGGTTGAAAGTGATTTCCGTTTGAAGTGTCTATTGCGTCTCTTTATCTGCGATGGTAATGTGGTATTCTGTTGGTTAGGAATACCGTCGCGATTAAATTTCCGCCGTTGACGTTTAGAGAGGGTGCAACTTTGGATGGTGGTGATGTCATTTAGACGCTTAAGAATGTTTTCATATTCTCTTATCTGTAATTTGTTCTTACATATTATCATGAGATTTTCAAGATCAGACGATAGTTTAATTAGATGTTCTTCGCAGTGATTTTTCATAATCTGATACGTCTGATCTTATAAATCTCATGATAATATGTAAGAAATACAGACAAGAGAATATGAAAACATTATGGAATATCTGTGTCACAAATTACCATTGATTTGTTACGCCTGTCCTATCCACTTACCCTCAATACTGTTTTATTACTATATCCGAAAATGACTTATTGATATGTTTTGTACGACGGATGCCACGCGAGTTTCTTACCCTTGCTCAGCACCTGGCCTCACCACCGGTTTTAAGTGGGATTAGTGTCACACAGTTTCTGGTTTTTGTATTGTATTTCTGTGTTGTGCTGTTGTTGTCCCTACTTTTGTTTAACCATTGTTTTGTTGGTCCCTGAATTATTGTCTTTTGAATACTACTCGGTATCTTCGATTCTTAAAAAAATCAAAGACCAGAGGGTCTTCTAGGGATCACCTGGGATACATAAAATGGCTCAATGAACCGTATCATACTTTGGACAAAACTCCTTTAATCTCTAAACTGAACTTTGGGTTTTGTAAAATTTCAAAGAGAAAGGTCAAGGGATTTTTAATGCAGAATGCGTAAATGATTTAGCAGCCATCCGTCTGCGTGCTCGCCTGCCATCCTTTGATCACAATTTTAATAACAAAACAACTTGGTTAAAAATCGGTCATAGCATTAATACTTGTTTTACCTGTGGACGGCCGATGGGCCGATTGGGCATCAGCAAATCACTGTAAATAAATCTAATCACAAATGGCGGGCATACAATTATTATAACATTTGTAACTGGCATTGTTTTAAACGTATTATTAATTTATTTCTTTCATTATTTGTTTATTTAGATCTACGGGTTTATGAGTTAAAATTCGAATCAGTTATTGCAAATTTGAACAGATATGTAAAGGCTAGAGGGGTATATGCAAACAATTACAGTCGACAGACGGTAAATTTCATGAGCTACTAGGTGAGGAAAACTTCGTCTCATGACTGGTATTTTACACCCCTTCCAGTCTTCACTAGATATCTGTTTAGTTACACCGAATATTTTACTGCAATTTTTAATTAACGAATAGACACAAATTAAAGTTTCAAACAAAATACATGATAAAATTCAGTTTTTAACTTGCCTTGTGTAACTAATGTATCTATTGAAGACACTTCGGAAGTGCTCTGAATTTAAGGTTGACAAGCTAGAGAAAAAAAAAGTTTATAAAACATAAAATATAGATTTACCTAAACGTGTTTGTTTTGTAATAGATATCATAATATAGATTGAATATGGTGCCAAACTGGAACCAAGACCAACCATTTATCTTGGAGTATCATACATGTGTACACATTTAATGAAAATCATTTTGTACAATTAGTAAATGAGTCCCCATCTGACCTGCATACATTTTCATTACATGTCAAATTAATAAATAGAAAATAAGCAAACAACCAATCAGTTTCACGATTTCCAAACAAAAAATACAAACATGGTGATTTCTGAGTACTGGGAGTTGCTGTGGTCCTGACTAGGTAACTGGTTTATTTTTGATGGCCATAAAATTTGTATTCTCAAAAAACACGTATGAAGTTGTTTATATCTGAGACATTTTGTGATTTACCAAAATTCCTCTATTTTTATGTCGGGGGGCATTAAGTTTTACTCATGTCCGTCCGTCCGTCCGAACAAATTTCCGTCAAGCTTTTTTTCAGAAACTGTACATTTGAAATTTGGCAGGGTGGTTCATTATAACAAGTTGTACGTCCTAAGTGACTTTCAGAGCTGTCGGACAACTTCTTCCTGTTTGGGACTTCATTTGTACGTAAAAGGTCCGTCCGTATGTACGAATTTCCGTCAAGCTTTTCTCAGAAACAGTACATGAGAACAATTTGAAATTTTGGCAGGGTGGTTCAGTATCACAAGTTGTACGTCCTAAGCAACTTTCAGACCTGTCGGACTACTTCCTGTTTGGGAGTTCATTTAGCGGGGCCATCTGTGTCCCATGGACACATTCTTCGATTTTTTTTTAGACATTTGACAAGCATACGATGAAAATAAATAATAGATTCTTATTTAATTTATTTATTATATTTTCTTCTTATAACAAACAAGAATTATATTCAACATTTGGAAGCGTTAAACAAACTTCTACTCAATTTTGTGAATGATGATACTGCAGTTATTGAAAATGATCGAAAATGATTGAACGTTTCTCATTTGCAGCTCGTTTAGAATAACACCTAGTGGCATGTTCGAAATATCGGGCAAAGAGTCAAACTAATTTTTCACAGAACGGATGCTGTTAATCAACGTGTCATATGGCACGGCTGTCCTACAATGATCCTCATAAGAGTTAGTATTTCTTCACCTGTGGACTGATCCGAAGTTTAATCATTTTCATATGAGTGAACAATGGCAGCTGTTACAACTGCAAATAATAAAATTGAGGCTGACATGTTTTTCTTTTGAGCAGCAGAAGTATTCAGTTTTACACGCTTTGCTCATTCCTGTGTGCAGAAATTGTCACTATGTGTCAACTTTCAAAACCTGCCTCACTTTGAAGAGTAATATAAGTTGCTTTTATGCAATGATAAGTGTATTTGTTAGATAGATCTGCTTTTTGGAGATATTTGTAATCATACTCGCTAATGTGTTTTTTCGTAATTGTCTGTTTTCAAACAATTTTACCTCGTGTAGGACCCGGGGCACAGGAGAATAGGCCCATGGCTTCCTCAGCCTGCAGTAAGAGTCTGCTAACAGAGGCAACACTTGCCGTGTGTTGCGACCCTTGTCGATTACAGGACGGGATTTCAGTAGGCCGGGTAAACGGTCCCGATAACCTACTGAACCCTTACTTTTTCTAGACGGGAAATTGAGTTAGCCCTGACTTCAATAAATCGGCATGTCACGTCTTGTCCTTTGTTAATCCTTTATATTATGGCTTTTCTATTAAATTTATTTCTTTTTAAACTATTCCATGAAATGTATTAACCGGTTGATAGACAGCTTCCTTTAAGGATTTACAAAAAGGCGGTGGCTGAAGGGCAAAGCTTCCTCAGCTTTATAGAGGCAACATGTTTGCCGTGTGTTTCAACCCGTGTCGGTGCAGGAATGGATCCTGGTGGTTGAGAGATCACGCTCTGCTGCATCCATTAGTGCGGGTCAGCGGGTTTCGATTTTCAATACACCACTTTGGCCCTGACTTCAACTAGACGGGAGGCCGGATGGACCCTGTTCGGTTAATCGGTTGGTCACGACGAGCCCTTAACAAGCTTGTCTTTATTTTTCTTATTACTTGATTATGTCTTGTATATCTTACTAACTAACAGGCTGTTAAGAAGGCGGTGGCTTATGGGTCAATTAAGTAGACCGAGTTTCGAACGGTTGTATCGCCAGGTAACCCCGGGCATCGCCCCTGTTGGCACTCCGGATGGGTGACAAGGGTGGTGAACCGCATTCTTTTCATCATGGCTTCTAAAACATTAAATGTAACATGTCCAAAAAAAAAAGAAAAAATGACTTACCGCTTGAAGAGATTGTTGATGAAGATTTCTGGTTAAGATTCATTGTATTATCCAGCAAAGATCCCAGTAAACCAATAACTAAAGTCTCTCCATTTATTATTGAAAAAGTGATAAAAGGTTGTGCAGGAGATGTTAAGAACGTCACCAAGATGAAATCTGATGGTCTTCTTATTGAATGCAACAAAAAACACCAATCCTTGAACTTGCTAAAACTTACAAAAATTATAGATTTAAAAATTTCGGCCTCCCCCCATAGAACATTAAACTCAAGTCAAGGAATCATTCATTATCGCGACGATGAGATCTCGCCGAACTTACTGACGACGAGATCTGCACAGAATTACAACCGCAGGGTATTACAAAAGTTAAACGATTTATTGCCAACAGACAAGATGTTCAGGTTAAACTGAACACCTTCCTTCTAAATTTTAACTCTTCAACTGTCCCCCAATCAATCAAAATAGGTCTCCAAAATATTAAAGTCAGCGCATTTATTCCCAACCCTGTGCGCTGCTTCAAATGTCAGAAATTTTGACACGGAAAAGGACAGTGGAAAGGAACACACGTATGTTTTCGGTGTGCAGAGCCAGGACATGAGGGCTTTACCTGCACTAAAACTCCAAAATGTGCTAACTGTGGTGAAGCCCACATGTCCTCCTCCAAAGACTGTCAGCACTTTAAAAAAGAAAAAGAAATCCAAAAATTAAAAACCGAAAAAACATCACCTACCCTGACGCTCGTCGTCTGTACAGTTCGGCGAGCAATCCATCATCTTCTGTCACATCATACACCAGCGTGACGAAACGCATTTATGTAACATTTGAAACGCAAACTATGATCACCTGACCTATTGGTAAAAAAGACCCAGAACGACTTCAAGTTGAAACAACTGACAAAACATTTCATCCCGGAAATCTTCCTCATCTCAAACTCTACTTCTTCGGCATCAAATCAAAATAAAACATCAACTTCTTCTTCAAGCACCCCAAAAAATTCAAATGTTAACTCTAATTCAAAAGCAAACTCAAATAAAAAAGGAGATCGAACTTCAAAACTGCCTCGGGATCCCATTAAGATCCACAACAGGTTCGGAAGTCTAGATAATCTAGACACTACTATCTTGGGCGATCCCATGGATACACTACCCCCAGATACTGGATCTCAAAGTAGATGCCCTAGCATAAACCGGCGGAATAGCCTCAAAAAACTGTCAACTATTCCCCTATTCGCAGACCATAATGGGTACAATAATTCAATGGAATTGTCGAGGTCTTAAGATTCATTTTCTTGAAATTACATAATTAGTTTAAGCCTTTCTTCCTGTTGCATTTTGCCTCCAAGAATCCCACCTAAAACGAAGTGATAACATATCTTTAAAATACTACTCTATATACAGCACATATGTAGACGAGAGTGATAGAGCTGCTGGCGGCTCTACCATTCTTGTAAAAGATCAAGTTTTACATAGCCCTGTAGATCTCAACACTGATCCTCAGGCGGTTGCTGTAAGGATATCTTTAGATAAAACGATTACTTTATGTTCTGTGTATATCCCTCCAAATTTGTCAATAAATTTAAATCAGTTGAAACATCTTACGGATCATCTTCCGGCCCCTTATATATTACTTGGGGACTTCAATGCACACAACCCTCTATGGGGTAGTAACACAATTAACGACAAAGGTAAACTTATTGAAGGCTTAATGAATCAGGAAGATTTGTGCTTTTTGAATGATGGTGCCAATACATATTTACATCCTAGGAATGGATCATATTCGGCAATTGATCTAACAATAGCAGATACTTGTGGCAGTGATCATTTCCCCATTATACTGGAATCTCTTCATTCTTCTAACACAGAACTAACCGCTAGATATAAATTTAACAAGGCAAATTGACCCCTATTTGAAGAACTCTGTAAGGAGCGACTTCAATCAGAGACTTTTCATGACATCTCTTATCTAATTTTTAAATTTAATCAAACTCTTATTTCAATTGCTGACGAAACGACAAATCCAAAACATCATAGTAAACCGTGGCTTGATGATGACTGTAAGGACGCTATAAAAGATCGGAAAAAAGCTGAACGACGCTTCAATAAACATCCAACCCAAAATATTCTTAACGAATTCCGAGTTTTTCGAGCGAAGGCTCGCAGGGTAACGAAACAAAAAAGACGGACCTCTTGGCGTAACTTTGTTTTGAAACTAAATAATCATACCCCCAATGAATAAAATCTGGAATATGATCCGCAAAATGAAAGGAAAAAATAGCAAGACAAATGTCCATCATTTAAAAGATGGTCAAGACTTATTAACATCGGAATCGGACATATCAAACAAATTAGCTGAAACTTTTGCAAAACACTCATCAGCTGATAATTAGAATCCAGATTTTCAGCGAGTCAAAATTCAAAAAGAAAAATCCAAAATAAATTTTCAATCAAAAAATTTAGATTACAATAAACCGTTTTCTTTGGAAGAACTTAAAATGTCTCTAAAAAAATCACACGATACAGCATGTGGTCCAGATAATATTTATTATCAACTTCTCAAACATCTTGCACAGTCTTCTTTACAATGTCCTTTAAATCTTCTTAACAACATTTGGGAAACGGGTGACTTGCCTTCTATTTGGAAAATGGCTACCGTTGTACCTATTCCAAAACCAGGAAAGGATCACTCAGAAGCGTCGAACTATCGGCCTATAGCCCTTACAATTAGCGTCTGTAAGACCATGGAACGGATGATTAATGATCGCCTTGTCTGGTTTCTTGAATCCAATAACCTTCTCTCAAATATACAGTGTGGATTCCGACAAGGACGAAGTACCGTGAACCATTTGGTACGTTTTGAAACTTTTATTCGAAACGCCTTTGCCAAAAATGAACATGTTGTGTCTATCTTCTTCGATTTATAAAAATGTTGAAATTCAAGTGCCTTAAAGCCCTTGATATTTTAAAAATCGTATCCAACACTGACTGGTGTGCGGACACATTATTGAATCTATATAGATCGCTGGTTCGATCAAATTAGATTACGGTTGTTTTGTTTAGGGTTCAGCTCCCAAGTCATATATCAAAATCCTTGATACCGTTCACCATCAAGGGTTGCGACTATGTCTTGGAGCTTTCAGAACCACACCTGTTAATAGTTTATATGTAGAAGCAAATGAGCCTTTCTTTGCATCAAAGTAGAATTAAGCTCGGTTTGCAATATGCAACGAAACTTAAGGCTTATCCTACAAATCCTGCTCATGACTGTGTTTTGAAACCGTTTTATAAACAAATTTTTAATAATCATCCAAACAAAGTTAAACCTTTTGGCCTAAGAATTGAATCTCATTTGGAAAATTCTGGTATCTCTATAGATGAAATTGCCCCAACTGAAATTCCTCACAATCCTCCATGGTTAAATCCTAAACCAGTATTTATTTATGATTTGCGAAAACATTAAAAATCTTAAACAAAACCGATTGATTATTCAGCAACAGTTTGCAGAGATTAAATCTTGCTATCCTGATCACAGCTCAATTTTTACGGATGGATCCAAGGACGGTGATAAAGTCGCTTCAGCCGCGGTCTTCATAGAGCGAGTTGAAACTCTGCGTCTTCCTCCAGCTTCTTCCGTATTTAGTGCAGAAGCCCAAGCCATTCTTCTTGCACTTAAATTGTTGCCTCGTCAGTGGACAATAAATTTCTTGTATGCTCCGATTCTTTATCGTGCCTTCTTGCCTTTGAAAATAGCAAAGTTAAAAATCCATTTATTTTAAAAATTATTCAAATTTAAAGGTCCTTAGCAATTTTAAGTGAGTTGTTGTGTTTTTCTGGATTCCCACACAGGCACTTGGGGTCAGGATAATTTTTTTTTATGGAATAAAAAGCCAATAAATGAGGTTACAGTGTGTATTCACTCGTTTGGTAACTAGTCTGATATGTCTCACTGTGAAATATTGACCTCAGAAAAATAATAATTTTTTTCTTTATTATATAAGAACAAGGCATGAATCTTATCCAAGTTCTAAAAATAGCTCAAGTTTTATTTACTGGAATCCCCACGTTTTATTTAAAAAACATACTGCTCCAAGTGTCCAGTCAGGAATGAGCTATGTCCGTTTAATATTTTCTTGATAACTACCACTTAACTTCACTATGTTACATCGTATTTCATTAAAATTTTGTGTTTTCTTCTATCCAAGCGAACAACAGTTTTATCAGGACGGAAGTCACTTCAAACATTTGAGGGGAGATAATTTCCCGTACTTAGAGGGTTCCCGATACGACTGCTTTACATGTATAGTCTTAGTGAGTACCGTATGCGATTAATTTGGCGCGAAATTTAAAACAAAAGAGAAATAAGTCTTTATTATAAAACCAATATAACGTATGGATAATCGATGCCAGAATGTAAACAGGATTTTACATATTGAAACAAGAGTATAATTGCATGGTAAGATGCTCAAATTTTAACAGTGAATGTAAATTTACTCTGCAAAATTATCTGCCCCTTAATGTTTGAAGTGACTTCCGTCCTGATAAAAATTGTTGTTCGCTTGGATAGAAGAAAACACAAAATTTGAATGAAATACGATGTAACATAGTGAAGTAAAGTGGTAGTTATCAAGAGAATATTAAACGGACATAGCTAATTCCTGACTGGACACTTGGAAAAGTATGTTTTTAAATAAAACGTGGGGATTCCAGTAAATAAAACTTGAACTATTTTTAGAACTTGGATAAGATTCATGCCTTGTTCTTATATAATAAAGAAAAATTTATTATTTTTCTGAGGTCAATATTTCACAGTGAGACATATCAGACTAGTTACCAAACGAGTGAATACACACTGTAACCTCATTTATTGGCTTGTTATTCCATAAAAAAATTATCCTGACCCCAAGTGCCTGTGGATTCCCAGTCATGTGGGAATCCATGGAAACATAGTCGTTGACACGGAAGCTAGGAAAGCCTTAAATAATGACATCATCAACTGTAAACTACCTTTTACTGATTTTAAGTCCTTTATTTTAAAATATATTTATAGTTTGTGGCAGAGTGGTTGGGATCTCGAAGTTCATAATTAACTTCATGAGATCCAACCACTAATTCGCCATACAAATTTTAACACTTTTTACATATCGTAGAGACCAAGTAGTTTTAACGCGATGTCGTCTAGACGACCCATTATTATATTTTAAATGGTGAATCACGACCCGAGTGTGTGCTACGTAACAGTTCATGTACAATCAAGCATGTCTTGATGGACTATGTTGACGTGGCCCACATTCGGGAACGTTTTTATACTGTGGATTCTTATTTTAATTTGTTTAAAACCGTCGCTGGCGACAAAATTCTACAGTTCTTATAGGAAATTACTTTGTATAATAAAATATAATCTAATACTATTACTATGCTGTTTCATATTTTATAATTTTAAGCACGTTTTTTATTTGTTTTCAATACCGTTACGGTACAAATAAAAAAACGTGCTTAAAATTATAAAATATGAAACAGCATATTTTCGACTATAATCCACATGAGTTCGAATACATTTTATTAAGATCTGTAGATTGTTTAATAATACTGCATCATGCTGTCAGAGATAAAACTGCCAATATTCAACAAAAGGTCCGTGGTTTTCTCCGGGTTCTCCAGTTTCCTCCCCTAATAAAAAATGGACGCCATGATATTAGTGAAAAATTCGTAAAAGTTGCTTTAAACATCATTCAAACAAACAAATCATAAATACGGTTTGGGTTTCGAGTAATAATATTATCATAGGATATTGATCTATACAGGATGTATAATGACCAGTTTAAGTCCTCCTCTTTCCTGGAAGTTGCAGTGCCCAGCCATAGTCTTTAATCCAATTGTTTTCTTATCTTCGTATTATTTTCGCTTATAATTTTTGTACCTCCTTTTCCCAAAGCGTTGCTTTAATTGATTTAAGCCAGCTTTTGTGATCTTTAGGTTGGTTACTTGGGGTTCTTGAATAGCAGCGAGAAGTTTACGATATGTAAATTTATCGGAATCGTCAACACTATAAATTAGACAATTGTGCACGCTATTTTCTATATTTTTATTAGTATTGGGTGAACCAAACGAAATGTTTTCTATGTGTTTATTATAAAGATAATATGTACAAAAGTTAAAAATCAAGATAACTCTGTTTTAAAAACATATTGTTTGCACGACAAATTTATTGATTAACCCCAAACACAACTGTTGTACAAGAGGACAAATAACATCAACATACAAATATACAACAGTACATACCAATAAATGTTTACAAAAAATGAATTAATATTACATCTTACAGGTTTACAGCGACTTGGAAATATTTCTTAGGAATAACGCCAAGTTTCTGTTAAGTGCGGCAATGAACTAGAAGACATGCTAATTTGTGTTCATGGGGGTATTGTAACCCCAATCTCCACGCAAAGGATCCTGGGTATCCTACGTCAACCACAATCACCTCTGCCATACCATTGGTTGACATTGTGAGAGATATCTCTCATGACGTATACGCTTCGCATACAAACGCAGTAATTTTAATTTAAAACTGTGTCAAAAGTGTATAAATAAACTATATAAAAATAAATAAGATCTCGTGTATTATTTTACAAACATCATTCTTTGTTTACAAACGTTACAAGCAGACGACAAATGTAGTCCCGCAGTAAATGGGGAATGATGTGTGGCAGAGGTTATATCTGGGAACCAGTTATGTTCTCTGTGCCGGAGAGTGTTGTAACCCGTCTGCTGTTTCTGAAAGAAGTGCTCTTGGCAGAAGTACCTATAGGTTTATGACGCTTCAAAAAATACTTTCTTTGAAAATTGGTCACCAGCACGAATGTAATACAAATTGTGCATTTCATAAAACATAAAATTATGCTCGATTTCCTTCCATTTTGCTTAGCAAAACGAGGTGCAGTGTTAAACTCGCCGTTTCGTGACAAAATCAATATTTAAGGAATACTACAAATTCAAAACAGGTCATACGATATAATATGGTTTGGGCCTGTTTACTTCTAATGGTGTAAACAGACCCAAACCATATCATACGGTATAACCTGTTCAGAAATTTGAAATATTCCTTATAATTTAATTTAAATCTTGGCAATTTTAACGTTAAAACAACAACGAAGTACAACTATTAGAATAGTACGCATGACCAACGCAAGTTATATGGTATAATATGGGTTTATACATTTGAATTGACCAATCAGATTTCAGCCTACAAAGCAAATTAAATATTATGTAAATTAATCAAGAGAAAATTAAATTTATAAATTCAAAGTAGAGAATTTAGATAAAGCAAGAGAAATTATCAAACGAAAAAAATGTTTGAATATTACTTTCGGCTTCGCTTTTGAAAATAATGTCTAATCCACCATTTTCAGTTCAAAAACATAAATGTTTTATTTGATATCATATATTTTAATTTGCTTTGTAAGCTAAAATCTGATCGGCTAATTCAAATGTAGAAACCCTATAAGTTTGAGAAAAAATGTAATATGATCATTTTTTGTTGCTCTTGAGTTGGTCAACTTGGTGTGGATATAATTTTAATGTTTCATGTAATTGTTTATTAGTCGGCAGTTATCAGTCACTTTTCAATGTATGAATAGATGTTAAAATAATAAAGTTCGTTTATTTAAATAAAATTAAAGGCTTCAACAGATATTTTACTTAAATGGGTGGCATACACAAACTTAACATGAAGCACTTCGGGCTTTATTTAATTTGTGAGTGAGCTGGTCTTGTTCAAAGCCGATGAATTCCGCCAACAGCTTGTATTCCTATAATGACGAAATCAGTAATTTTACAAAGTACAACCTTCGTTAATTGACCTTTAAAGTATAGATAATGTCATTCATTTGTTGGCATATCACATATTTTAATAATAAGGAACAAAATTTAAATGAACTCCTATTTTTTCGACGACGTACGATAAAAGTTGTTAAAATTTGTTACTATTACAGGAACCGGAAGTGCAATTGTAAGCAATCCCGCCAAAACAGTTATACTTCCAATAAGTTGTCCAAACAATCCAACTGGATACATATCCCCATAACCAACTGTAGTCATAGTAACAACAGCCCACCAGAAGGTAGCGGGAATACTAGTGAACTGTGTAGCCTCTACATGTTCTTCGGCATAGAACATCGCTCCGGAAAATATAATTACTCCGATCCCCAAAAACAAAACAAACAAAAATAATTCTTTCACGCTTACTCTCAAAGTGTTTGCCAAGACTCTAAGACCCTCAGAATGTTTACTCAGTTTAAGAATTCTTGTGACACGAAAAACACGTAAAGTGGCAATCATATCATTATTGCCACCACATTTTCCTGTAGCTGCATACATGAAAAGAAATACAAAGTACGGAAATATAGCCGCAAGGTCAATCCAATTTATCAAACTTTTAAAAAACACGAATTTTGAAGGACAAGCAAACAACCGTAATATAATTTCAAGTACGAACCATGCTATACATATGGATTCTATAACTGAAAGAGCATGTCCAAAGTTTGGAACTGTCTTTTGTGTTTTATATCCATTGGAATCAATCAGTGTTACATTAATACAAGATATATTTCTATATGTAGGTAATGTTTCTGTGCAGAACGAAACCACGGATAAAACAATGAATGTTATGCTCATACCTGCGAAGACTTTGCTAAACAGGGATGTTTCCGGATATTCAAGAAATTCCCATATTCTTCTACGCATCTTTCCTTCTGGCATTGGACGATGTTCATCATTTTCTGTAATAAATCCTTCCGCCTTCATATATGAATTTATCACAGAATTTCCCATTTCAAAGAATCTTATTTCATCGAGAAAAACGTCATGTGGAACCTCCACTGGCCTGACCAGTCGTCCCCCACTCTGGTAAAAGAAAAGAATTGCCGGAAAGCTTGGTCGATGTCGATCAAAGAAATATTCACCCCTATTTGGATCCCAATATTTTTTACGCTTTTCTTCATTGCCTAATAATGTTTCAGGAAGTCGCCGAAGAGTTCGCATTTGAGTTTCAAATCGTAAACCACTAACATTTAGGGTTACCCGACCACATGTTTCACTACCACAAACATGTTCTTCACATTCCGTAAAATTGTGAGTCAAAGCGTTAATATCTTCTACTAATAACGGTGTTTCATGGGAATCCAAATACCCCGCACATTTCTCCTCATGTTGATGGATTTCATGAAAATTACTAGAAGAAGCATAAAGTTGGTTATTTTTCTCCGCTGTAGACAATGCTAGCACGTGCATAATTGTTTGTTACTGTTAATTGAAAAAAACACTACCACTATTCCAAATCTAACAGGTTACACAAAAATAGGAATTAAGTCCGTAATTCACTGATGCTAAAAATATGATATGCATGCTATTACAAGAAATGCTTCTTATCCTTTAGTATTATTAATTCAACGCCAATACAATTTTTATTAATTTGTTTAATCGCCTTTAAACATCTTTAAACGCTCGTATTTATTACTTTTTAACAGTATTTTTATTTTGTACGATTTACCTACTTTCTTCAATGAATAATATATTGAGTATATATTATATATAATGAATAATGGAATGAATGTTTTCTCACAGCGCCAATTAAGATATTAAATACACTAACACAGTTAATCCGAGCAACGAATGGAAATACGTTACGTTGATAATTTACTTTTTAATTGTCTACTACCGAAGTTTCATATTTAATTTGAATTAGCTGAAGATTGAATTAGTTTAAGTTTATTAGAGTTTTCTATCCTTTACCAATTCCAATGATAATTTTAATGATATTTTTAAGTCTTTTTGACAATATAATATACTGTTTATTTTAATATCAATAAACACAAACACGCACACAAATACTACATATCAAATTATAACAGGTACAATACTTTCTTGTTTCTGAGATGAAACTGTAAATAATTAAATAAATATATACCCATTACCACTACTTACACACGCTTTTACAGATGTACTATGTCTATCTTTACTATTGACCTATAGATTAATGAAGCTATATTTTTATATAACGGATTTGACCAAGTTGTCTGGACATAATGAAACAAGTCTACATTGGAAATACTGAGATATTGTATTAAACGAAAAGATCTAATAATTCTTGAAGGGTATTTAGAAAAATATCAGAACATGTTTCTGACAAATGTACATCATCTCCTTTAAATACCGTCCATTGTAATATATATCGATACGCAAGCCGTTTCTATTGCATCATAATAGTGAGCGTAACGCCATTTAAATCTTGGAAGAATTTCGGACCAAACAATTCTTACACTGGATTACATGTATTTCGTTTAATGTTTTTAATACGATTTCTAAAAAAACGCCTAAAAGGTACCCAAATCGTTACCACCTACATGTATAACAATAAAATCTGGAGAATCTTCGACTTTGGACAGATTTCCAATTTTATATATTTTATATAACAAATTTATATTATAAATTATATTAATATATCTTATATTATTAAATTCAATGTAAATTTATACCATATAAAATTCTATTGGAATGAATTAATATACGTATGTAGGATATAAGGAATTTGATTTCTATCAACCCAATATTTGTATTTGTTCGATTAAATAGCCTAACACTGTGCACAACCAATGCGAAAGAAATCAGCATAAGGTATGCCGAGCACAACAAAGGATTCTCTAAGCGAATCCCCTCCAAAATGATCAAACAAAGGCCCTCAAATTGCTCGTCTGAAAAGCAGATTTTGTAAATTTCTGACAGGACAAACATCATGTTCTGTTTTGATATCGTAATATTAGACCCTAAACCAAACTGATCAATTTTTGACGATAGTAACAAAATTTGTACAAATTTATTTGTTAAAACAACATTACCTCCTTGAATTTTATTTCCTTGTTTTATGTGTCTACCTTTGCAGCTCACTGTTTTTTACTGACCCTAAATAAACCAAAGAAAGAAAATGTAAATGCATTACGGAAAAACACGGAACAACACTGCTTCGTATTTTGAGATACAGATAAAACCACGATGACTGATATAAATCTTGAAAAAGTTTATGATAAAAATTCAACCCAGATATATAAAATTTAGCTGAAGAAGGGGAATAGCCTTTCATTGATAAATATGCAATATACTGAACAATGTGATCAAGTGGTATTGGTCAAATATCAAAGTTTCATCTTTTTACCCATTCTACGTGTTTACCTTTAAACGTAATATTATTACTCATTGTATACAAAGCAAGCGGACGAATTAATAATAATAATAATAACAATATCTTTATTGTCATATAAAAACAAAAACAAAACCAACTACATAATACTGACAAATGAAAAAGGAAAATATGAAAGTTAACTCTTTTTTGCCTACAGTTCAAATGACTGTTTTAAAAAGGAACCAATTTATTTCACATGTTATATAGACACTGGATTATAGAGACCATACAGATTTTTTTTCTATTTTCCATCCTAATTTATCAAATAATTCTAATCTTTTTTGTTTGTTTATATTACAATGTAAGAGGAAATGTACATCATTTTCTATGACATGGCAAGTTTTACATAGACGGTATCTTTCGGAGTTTTATAGGTTATGATCACTTAAACGAAGTTTTGTAAAGCACCTTCTTATAGACAAATCAAGACTGTATAAGTAAAATTCTTGATCAAGACTAAGTTAAAGATTTGTATATAAAAATAGCTTATTTGTTTCGTCATATATATTTTTCCCCAGTCAATCTCTTGATCAGAGGTTTAATAAGATACACTTCATTCATATTGTTCCAATTTTCTATCTTATCATATAATTAAGTATCATAAAATATATTTTTGATATATGTATACCAAGAATATGTACCTATGTTGTCAAGATATCTTGACAGTATAAAAGCTTCTTTTAAAATGGGATTTATGTTCTCGGTATGTAGTCTTGCGAAACAGATTAGTGACTGATACAATAAAATGTCTATTGATAGTCAACCAAGTTCGGCACTAGCTCCAGTGTAAGAAGCCGACTTAAATAAAAATTTACAGAAAGTGCACTTTTCTAAAAGGGCTTTATCAATAAAATTTAATGGGTCAACAACTTTTCCATTCTGTTTTCCTCTGATCTTTGCTCTATGGTGAGCCAGGTATCCATCCATGAAGGATTTTTCTGAGTTATATGTCAAGTCTGGACGTACTAAGTTATCAAATAGGTTATTTGAAACGTTTAGGGGAGGTTGCCAAGTGAATATGTCATTATAAAAATAAGTCTCCCCTTGAGAATAGCACTAAATATTTTTGACATTTGTTCATAAGGGAATATCCCTTTACAATTTGATGGGTCATATCTACTTCCAGATTTATGAAATAGTGTCAAAAAAGAATTATTCCAATTTGACGGATAAAATCCTGTTTTGAGTATCAAATTTAAAAAGCTGTGAGATCGAAGAAATAGTGACACTGCTACTATGTTTTATTATTTTGTTATTTGCTTCCATAACAACGTTCTTGTTGCTGGCCTTTTGATTGGATGACTCAGCAAGTACAGATGTGTGCGCGTGAGCTCATCTGTACTGGGTCATCTTTACTAGAAATCGGCCATTTAAGGAAGAATTTCCCTTCTTTAAATTATTAAGGACATTAAGGACATATTTAATTTCCTTAATGGATAAATGTTTATCTGTTTCTGGTTTGTAACTCAGATTCTGCTCCAGGACTTTTAGGTCATTATTTATTTTATATTTTTATTTTCCTCACTGCACTTTCCTTGATCTTGAATATATTTTGTTGTTTTATTAAAATCTCCTGAGAGTTCCTCAATACCTTCTCTGTTGTTCATCATCTTTATCATAGATTACAGGACTTGTTTGCTATATCGAAAAATATTGAATCCAGAGCTACTGTGGCTTCATCGACCCCCCAATGATCTTCTGAGAAAGAGTTTCTTTCAAAGTTTATAATATCATTTTTGCACTATATCACTCTATAAAGCATCATCAATCTCGTTACTCGAGTCTTCCAACCATTTAAATCCTTTAACTTCTTTCCGATTTGAACACATTGAAGAAAATTTGGGTTTTTCCTTATTGATAATTACATTTAAATTTGAGTGTGATCAGATAAATAGTGAACACTTGTGTAATAAAATAGAAAACTGAGAGCAAAAGATTTTTACTCAATATAGCATAGTCAACACAACTTACTCCCTTAGCAGTTAAACATGTAAATAAAGAAACCTAAAAAAATATCTCCCATATATCTGCCTTTCAGAATTCTGAGTCTAGAGGATATACTCATTTTAAATAATTTTTTTCCATGATTATTACATATTCTATCCTGGTTATTTCTTTTAGATAATTTCTAGGTAGAATATTTTTTTTCACTTAAATCATTTAAATTCAACGAATCATTAACTACATAATCCAGATAGTTACTAGGGCGAAAATTAAAATCTCCTATCAGTAGAATTTTTCCGATGTTAGCATAAATACTTATTTCGTTCCATAAAGATTCAAAGTCATTTTCATAGTAATTTGAATTGATCGGCGGTATGTAAACTGAGCACACATATAAATCTTTATATAAACCAAATAATTCTTTATCCAATTTCATCCAGAGTCTATGGAATGTGTTCCATTTTCTAAATATTTAATACCTTTTGCCAAACTTTTCTTGTAAAATATATTTATGCCACCATTTCTTTTAGATTTCTTCTTGTTTTTTTTTAGTTTTTGAGATAGATTAAAAAATCTTGTAATGACACTTTCTTATTAATACCTGTCCAAGTTTCTATAAGAATATTTGTCACTATTTATTTTTTCTAAAGAAGATTCATCATTTAATTTATCCCCTAGACCATGTATATTCCAGGCAGATATAGATAACCGATTTTAGATTTGTATCAATTTTCATGTATTAGTAAAAATCAGATATTTCTGAAATACAAAAAATAACTGAAATAACATAAAACTTGACATTAAAATAAATTCAGATCAGCTCAATGAACTTGAAGCAACCTAAAACAGATTCAATGTTTTGTTCTCCTAAAAGAGCACCTTGCCCCAATGATGTAATCATTTTAACTATCTCGAATGATAAGTATTGAACCGAACGTTTTTCCTGATCTATAAACTCTTGTACGCTATGACCAGGTGGAAATGATAGATGTGACATTAACCTCCAACCACCATAATTTTTCTGAACGACACCAAAGGTGACGTCCGCAGTGTGCTTATAGGTTTGACATCATAAGCCGACAAGGTCCTGCAATATTCAATTTACCTAAAGTTTCACTGCTATTTTCATCAGAAGACCTTACTTTTTTGAAATCATAGACAACCTAGGATCTTTATACTCTAATGGAAATCCTTGTTTTTCAGCATCGTTTGAATAGTTTTCTAACATTTGGACCAAAACGACAACTTAATAGGAGATTCACCTGTACTACAAGTGACCGTTATTTTGAGAGGGTTTTTTGCGTAACAAATGATAACTGCTTACCGTGCATGGTTCAGCTTATCCTCCTTTTGTAGTTCAAGAAGGGTACTTTTTGAAATCAACAATTATTTCCTTGAGATATTCAGCGTTTTGAAATATTGCGTTTTTTAAATTGTAATGGGGCGATTTTCCATACTAAAATTTGACCTTAATTAGAACGGAAGTGTACTTTAGGAACAATCGATTGTCGTCTATTCGAAATCCATCGGGTGATGTCGTATGCAGTTAAGGCGGGAAAAGTCTCGCGGTTTGTCCGGATACCATTGAACGTCACGAAAGCAGGAGAACATTTGTAAACAACGCTAGATCCCTTTAGAAAAAAAAATGGGTGACTTACTATATGTAAAATTTCGGTAGCAAAAGTCAACGACGATTTGGAACAACTAAACAACAGAGGCAAAGTATAAAACATGGACAGGTTCTGGTATCTAAATGTTTTCTACTGGATGTTCGTAATAATGTGAAATATGGTAAAATAAAAAAATACAAGCAAAAAAATTTTCCAAGGGAGTTTGGCATTTAGTATACGGCCCACATATCTTGACAAATATGTCTCACTATTGACATTTCTTGGACAAAAAGCAGGTCCTCGAGAGTTGTGTGGATTAACTTCACCACGCATATTTGATACTTGGGTACCAGCAAAAAATACTTTCTTTGCCCATTTTGATTTTTACCTTTAGTAACGGAGCAAAAACTTCAATTTCTTCACTGATCGATTTCTAAACTGCGTCTATGCATAATAAATGATATCACAAATGCAGTGAAAACGTTTTTATGTTCTGTTTTTCTTTATAAAGTTGTTATGAGCATTGTAAATAACAGAGCACAAACTTATACTTACCATGTCTTTGAGGCGGTTTTTTTACATACAAAAACTGCTTGCCGCGTTTGGTCGAGTTTATATTCCTTTTGTAGACCCAACTATCATATTTGAAATCAACCATTATTTTTCAGTTAAAATCAACTCATCTTTTATCATGTAACAATTTATTCAACTTTTTAATGTTTGTCACACTCATTCATAATTACATAGATATAAATAGATCAAAATAAGATTGTACAAATATGGCAAGCATGATAGGGATCAAGTGTGCCCCCAAAACCAACCATATTTATCATAAACAAAACTATGATGCAGCATTATTTTGAATAATGTGTTCATGTCCAGTATATTCCTCTTATAATGGGAGCACCGCGAAAGGTTCTGATTGTTTGGTTTTTTTAATAACTTGTGTATTTATATTGTGTTAATAAACCATCAGACGTTTATAAACAAACATTATTTATTTATACGTTAAAATCCTTTGGAGACGTCACTGACGTCAAACAGATTATATGTGAGGCTTTGTTTGTTTTATCAAAACAACATGATGTTTATTTGTTATTTTACACTTTTGTAATTAAAATTACGAGTATATATCAACAATGACTTGAATTGTGTGAGTTTGTGTTTTAATAATCACATTGAAACTGTTATATGTTAATTTAATTTTGTTGTTAGACGTAAGTTTGGTTGTTGCTTAATGCTGATGTAACAATGTAGTACTGTGTGCTTCTAGCACTTCCCGGGAGTCTATTCAAAACTGAAGAGGACCTTGCAATCGCGGTCGTAATTATACCCCAGAAAAGGTTACAAGGTAATAAGTCTCTATAATGACGTCACTCTACTTTTTGTCTCTATAGTAACAATAACATAAATAATATGTCTGCCACGTCGAAGTTGTGTTTGTTGCTGACTGTGCTGACAAATTTTCACGTACATTAAAGCACACTTATATTAATTTGGATCATTATTCAGTTAAACATCGGCCGTACACATTCGTAGAGATTTCCATTAATGTAAAACTTGTAGAAACTGGTAAATCGTTAGTCCAACGCTAAATCGCTCCATTACTGGGAGTGGAAAAACTGCCGTTTTATACTGAAGTCGTGTTAAAAACTTTACGTATGCATTTAAAACTTCTCATAATTGTGAACTTTGACATTATGAACTTTAAATGGCGATTTTTTGCGAAAATTGATATTTGTACCAATCAAAGAAACGGATGATTAAACAGTAAACATAGAAGTGTGATATAATTTTAAAAACTAGTATATAAATTGTTTAGTCAGTGACGAACACATCATAAAGTCAGGGACAGTTCGACGATCGTTTCACTCATTTTTAAAAGACTTGTTTAGTGCGAAGTTTATAAATACATTGTTTTCTATTTTGTTACACCATCATTATTTGTACACATCAGTTGAATAGCACTCAATATATAACGTGTTTAAATAAAAATACATTAAAATCACAATGTTGGTCTGCATTCAGTTTATGTAAATTTTTATTCTAAAACACCAGTTTCGTATTTTAAAATATAGCAGAAGATATGGAACAAACCACTTTTTTCCTCTTTGTTCATTATAACATAAAGTCAATACAAAAATTCCACCGATTTTTCTGGGATGCCATTTGGTGGTCTGAAAGTACTATATCACTTCCAAACTATATCCAAAATTTAGAAAAATTGACAATTTCTAACTCTTTTTAAAGCTCTGGAAGCATCCCTATCTTCAGGGATGAAGTCCGAAAGACTCTGAAAACAGGAAATTTGCAATCCTTTCACTAGACCTAATTACTCCTAATCCATTATATTTCATCAAATGTTTAATTTTAATATTTTTTAAGATCCTTCTTTGCAATAAGCCCAAAAGGTAGAACCAAAACAAGAAAAAAAAACAACGAAAAAAATTACAAAGAAATACACTATTTTATGGGGAACTACATTCGATGTGTTGTCGTTCCATGTCCATATAGATATATTGATGATGTCTTTTCAATTAACAACCCTCAAGTTCCGTTAATATATCCTTCAGAACTAAAAATTAAAGAAACCACAGAAACAGCTTCATCTACATCATTTTAGACTTAGACCTCGCAATATGACACCAATGGTAATTTTAGCACAAGAATTTACGAAAATCGAGACGATTTTATTTTCAGAATTATAAATTTTACTCACTTATGCAGCAATATTCCATCTTCTGCATACAGTGTCTATATTTCTCAACTGAGTAGGTATATGCAAAAGCTTAAACCGAGTATATTGATTTTTGCAAACGTCACCTATTTCATCAGGATAAACTTATAAAACAAGTTTACAAGATACAAAAGGACTCGTCCGCGCCTTTAATAAGTATTACTATAGATAAAACTTCCTTGTCGAAAAATATCTCGTTTGAAAATATGGTTGTAGGTAATTTCTCAGTTTTTGAATTTAGTGTACAGTGAATGTGCGAAGATGTTTGTTGGATACACCTATTAGTGACCAGTGGTAAATGATACCCATCTATTTTAATCAACTAACGAACTCACACTCTACAGTTATGAAAGCGGGATGTTTGGCATGCCATAAAAACCTGGTTTAACCCACTATTTTGAAATGCCTGTACCAAGTCAGGACCATGCTGTAGTCGCTTTATTTAAGAAATACTTCAAATTTCTGAACAGATTATACGATATAATATGGTTTGGGTCTGTTTACGCCTAATAAACCGCGAACGGTTTATGAATGGTGTAAACAGACCAAACCATATTATATCGTATAATCTGTTCGGAAATTTGAAATATTCCTTATAATTTAATTTTAACTATAAATCTTATTAATTTTTGCGGTAAAAACGTCGATGACGTCGTGGAACTATTTGAATTTTAACGACGTTAGAATAGGTCATAGGTCACGCAAGTTATTTCTTATAATATGAGTTGCCCGATTTGAATTGACTAATCAGATTTCAGCTTACAAAGCAAATTAAATTATTTTTGGTTGTTGATTCTGAAGTTCGCCGGTTTCTCGGACTTCAGTTTGTGGATTGTTTGACAGTTTCATCGGTTTTCTGTACTTTTTTATTTCTTTCATCTATCACTACTACAGCCATAAGACCATTTAAAACTCGTGTATTAAGTCTATCATCAATAATTTTTTATAGCCCATAGCCTTTATATACTTGAACATTGCTTAATAATACATGGGAATCAGCCCTTATCTTCATAAAAAGCTAAATAAGGAGTGTATTTACCTAATCCCATAAATCTCATGCCCTGTTTTTCACAACATTGATTCAAGAGAAGTCTTTAGTCCCCATTTTGAGGCTACATATTATACAGCTGACCATACCGTTGTATCAAAAAGCTTTGTAAATGTTGAAATAGTTATACATCCATTTGCTTTACATTTCGCTATAAGCAGACCAAGGACCATGCTTGAAGACGAAGCAACAGATTTAGTCATCTCATCATAGTTAATAAAAATAAACAAAGATATGTATACCTAGGTACGATTTCAAAACTTTCTTTGTTAAAACAGAAATAAAAACTAGTTCTGACAACAGATGGAGTCCTAAAATGCACCACTTTAGATTTGTTTAGGTTAACAGTGAGTTCATTTTCAGAACGATATACAGAAATTACATAAAGTTAAGTATTTTTTGTTAATCTGACTCATTTTCTGCTACAGGTACAAAATCATCTGCATATAACAAAATTGCAAGTTTTTCGTCATTTACAGAAATCACAACATTTAAATTATTTAAAACGTCGACTAAATCATTAATGAAAATGTTAAAAAGTAAGGGTGACAAAACACACAACCTTGTTTTTAAGCATAATTGACTCCAAACCATTCAGTTGAAAAACATGACTGCACACTATGATATAACGAATTAATTTAATTGCATTTATCATTTTACTACTTATACCTAAAACAATGAGTTTACAAAATAATAAATTCATATTTAGGGTCATAAGCCTGTAAAATCAATGAAGGCTGCAAAAACTGATAAGTAATAAATTTCGCGTTTTCTGCATTCAAATAAATGGTATATAGTACTTTTGTTTGCCCTGAAACCTTTTGTTCATCAAGCAGTACGCCGCATTCTTCGAGGTTTTTGGTAAGTCTTGCGTTTTACAAATAACAATAGAGTTTGTGAGAAGTTGAATCCAGCTTATTCCGCAATATGATAACGGATCTCTCAGGTCAGCTGTCGATTTCTTCGGGATTGGTGTGAATATTCCTTTACTCTAAAGATTTAGCACCCTTCTAGTGTCGAAGCACACATTAAATACCCAGCACTGCTACAGCGGTGTCGTGTTTGTATACCTCTACCGGAATTTCGTCGTATCCAGCGATTTCCCCACATTCTGCGTTTCTAATAACTTTAAATAAATAACACACAGTTATCTCACGATCTACGTTGTTTTTTATGAATATCTTTAAAAGAACTGGTTGCTTTATTTGAATTAGGCATGGTTTGAAAATCTGTTTTCCATTTATGAAGAACTATAATTGGATCTGAACTAATGGTGTCGTTATCTAACCGAACTTCCATAGGAATAATTTGGCGCATGTTGCCACCACCGACTCGGCCTATTTCTTCCAATAATTTTCTAGAATCCTTTTCCAAGTTAACAGAATCCTAGTAATTCCATGCTATTACACTGCATTGATAAAGATTGCTTCCATGAAAGGGCAGTTTGAAAACAAGAAAAAACCACATTTATTAGATATAAATTAATTTTTGGCACGAAGCATAATTCTGGGAAACATTGGGGAGGCTCTTCTTTAAGAGATATTCAGAATTAGTTATCCGCTGTTGGACAGTTTAGACTAATTAATTATTTATTAGCATCATCTTTTGCTTGCGCCATCAACATAGTTTGCAGTATTTTCAGATTTCCCACCACCTCCCAAAGCTGCTGTATAATGTGAATTATTGGATCTGTTTATGTTTTCAATATGCTTTACAATATATAAATGTACAATATTTGACAATATTTGTCTTTTGATAGGTTTGCTAATATTTCCATGTTCATATGTTAGAGGCGGCTATTTTTAACCCCTCGCCTTTTCTTGAATGTCGCAATATTTTTGCGTCATATGTCTCTTGTTTATTAAGGTCTTTCCTTCTTGTCTTTCTTATGATTATTTTTTTTTCTTCTTCCGCGGAGGTTTGCCAAAATGTGTCTGGACGTATCATTTCGATACTTGGTAACATCAATCGGTCATATCCGGAGATGACATGGCTCATGCTTTTAGACCGATCTATTTTTAGTAACAGAGTTATCTGCCCGAACACGAAAACCCTTGTTAGCAGGTAAACTCAGAAACCGTAACCGATTCTTAAAATCTGAAGTGTAGAAAATGTCGCTGGACCTATGGCAATGATTTGGCATGCAAATCAACTTCCTGTTTACGCGTTTTTGACCTGAAAAATGTCGGAACGCGTCAAAATTATTTTCTCAAAAACCGTAAGTCCTAGAGACTTGTGACCACCACCATTGATCCTAAGTGACATATGTTACATTCAAAAATGTCAAGGTCAAATGTCAAAAGTCAAAGTCAAAGGTCACCATAGGTCTTGTTAGCACTATATCTCACAAACCATACAAGATAGAAGCAGACAATAAATAGGGAAAATACTCCTCATATTAAGACCTTCATTTGGTACATTTGACCGAAAGCTGTGCGATGAACCGTTTTCGAGTTACTGCCCTTGACGCATTTCGGTTAATCGTTTTTTTGTTAAAACTTGAAAACGGTTAGAGATAATATAGCAAATATATGGTCAAACATGATCAGTAGGAAAAGAGCTTCAATTTGAGCCAAAGGTCAAAGGTCATAGGTCAAGGTCATACCATATGCAACAAGGTGACCGTTATAAAAAGTCCTTAGCAACCATATAGTTTTAGATTCAGAATGATGTACTTTACTGAAATATTTCATTTCATGACCGGAAGTTGCCTTTTATCCCTAGCAACCGAATGAAAGTCCTTAACAACCATATATTTTTTGGTTTGGGACCACTTTCTTTATTCAAATAACGTATTTTTGTGACTGAAATTGACGTTGGTGCTATAGCAAGACACAAAATCCCATAGCATCACCTAAATTTTCTGACTTTAGAGGAACAGTGGGAAAGACCTCACATTTGTTCTCTGAACAAATGTATTGACATTTAATTCTAATTTAATTGACAGTGTTTTTTTTAATGTATATATGCTTTTTAATTTGTTTGAAAATATATAAATGTTTGTAATGTGCTTTCAATTCAATACTGTGTTGTTTCTTATTGAAAATCAAACATAGCAGAAGTCCTGTACAAAACTTTACGGATACTGGATTCAAGGTGACAAAAATGTATTATATAAAGCCATTATAAAATTTAAAGACAAAAGTGAAAATATATTATCATTTGCCTATTGTGCCTATTATACGCAAACCACCAGGGTCCTCGGTAACCGAGTAGTTAAGGTAGTCATCTACCATTGATCACGTGGCCTGTTAACACTTAGGTTGTGACTTCAGGCAGGCTGTGTTCGACTTTTACCTTAATTGACAGTTGTTGCCAGTTTCTGCCGAATTCGAGATTTGTACATGGAACTGCGGCTTTTTCCACAAAAACAACACCAGTTTATAGCTGAAATATTGTTGAAAGTGGCATTAAACCCCACCCAAACCTGCGCGATTCTTTATAGACTGTTGTTTGTTTTTATTGTTAAAGAATGAAAATTTAAGTAGAATTTTAATTATTGACATCAAATAATTTACTCTTTTCATTATACATGGAATCAATCATTTACTATAAGAAAATTGACGTCAATACCAAAACAACATGAACAATTACTTCGACAATTATATACTAAGCACTTCTGTATATAAATAAAAATATTTTCTATTCATTTATTAGCATAAATTAAACAAAGCAATGAGTAACATTTGTTATATAATTCATCGGCGCAAACATTGACTAAAAGGACAAATATGTATATACACACCGATGCAAATAACATAATTTTGGCATTGTTACATATACTAGTTAAACAATGCGAGCCAGTATAGTTTCCTCGATATTTAGTAAACTGTTATTACATGTAAACGTTGTAATTATGGAACGCAGGCTTTTATACATATCTATACAGAAGGGTGTTAGCAAATAATACCAATCGAGAGATTAGAAACTCGAAAAGTGATACAAATTCATATATTTAAGCAGTGTAGTTGACTTTCATTTACCATGTACATTTTGGATCTTAACAGAACAAATTTAGTTCTTTGTAAGACAGTCTAACAAATATTTATTCGGTAAAATTTAACAGATTATTACGCCACATATGTAACCTTAACTTAAGACGAATTTCCCCCTTTTCTTGATGACGAACGATAAAAGTTATTAAAGTTTGTTACTATAACTGGAACAGGAAGTGCTATTGTAAGCAATCCTGTCAAAACAGTTATACTTCCGATAAGTTTTCCAAACACTCCTACTGGAACCATATCCCCATAACCAACTGTTGTCATAGAAACAACAGCCCACCAAAACGTAGCGGGGATACTAGTGAATTGTGTAAACTCTATATTTTCTTCGGCATAGAACATCGCTCCGGAAAATATAATTACTCCGATCCCCAAAAATAAAACAAACATGAATAATTCCTTCATGCTTACCCTTAAAGTTTTGCCCAAGATTCTAAGACCCTCAGAATGTTTACTCAGTTTAAGAATTCTCGTAACTCGAAGAACGCGTAAAACCGCCATAGATTCCTGTTCTCCATCGCATTTCCCTGTAGCGGCATACATGAAAAGATAAACAAAGAACGGTAAAATGGCTGCCAGATCAATCCAGTTTATCAAACTTTTCACAAACAAGATTTTCGAAGGACAAGAAAAAAACCTTGATATCAGTTCAAGTACGAACCATGCTATACATATGGATTCTATAACTGAAAGAGCATGTCCAAAGTTGGGAACCGTCTTTTGTACTTCATGTCCTTTGGAGTCAATTTGTGTAACATTAATGCACGATATATTTTTATACGTCGGTAATGTTTCTACGCAGAAAGAAACCACAGATAAAACAATGAATGTTATGCTGATACATGCGAAGACTTTGGCACCCCGTGATGTTTCCGGATATTCAAGAAATTCCCATACTCTTTTGCGCAACTTTCCTTTTGGCATCGGATGATGTTCATCATTTTCTGTAATAAATCCCTCCGCCTTCATATATGAATTTATCACAGATTTTCCCATTTCAAAGAATTTGATTTCATCAAGAAACACGTCAGGTGGAACTTCCATAGGCCTGACAAGTCGTCCACCACTCTGGTAAAAGAAAAGAATTGCCGGAAAGCTTGGTCGATGTCTATCAAAGAAATATTCACCCCTATTTGGATCCCAATATTTTTTACGTTTTTCCACATTCCCTAATAATGTTTCAGGTAGTCGCTGAAGAGTTCGCATTTGAGTTTCAAATCGTAAACCACTAACATTTAGGGTTACCCGACCGCAAGAGTCAACGCCACAAATATGCTCGTCACATTCGTATAGAAAATTGTGAGTCAAATCGTGTATATCTTCCACCAGCGAAGATGTTTCATCTGAATCAGAATTGCTCTGTGAATACTCCTCTGTCCCCTCATGTTGCTGCAGATAATGGTTAGAAACGTAGCGTTGGTTATTATTTGTCTTCTCCGATTGCGTTGTTAGTACATGCATGTTACTTGTTTGAACACTAATAAACAAAAAACATTCTCAAAAATCACAGAAAGTAATTTAAAAAATAGTCGCTTTCAAAATTTAGTCGTGCACAGTCTGGGCAAACAGTTAGAATTAATCCAGCACACATGAGAAGTGAATTTTTAGTTGCTTTCTTAATTCTTTGTAACAATTCTTCTCAGTCACATTTCATTCACCTTGTTAATCACTTGTTTAACTGTAAATTTCCGATGATTATTTTGTACGGTTATATAACTGACTTTCGTCAAGATATCATTTATTTACAATGGTATATTTGCTGTATAATAGAATGAAATAATTTATGTGGATGATCTCCCACAGGGACTATGTGTTAAGAAAGATAAATGTACTTAAATATTCTAATATATAATAAAAGAAATCGACAATATATATTTCGAATAGATTGATTAATGGTGTTTAACGCCCGAGCAGCAATATTTCAGCTATATTCAGGCGATTATTTCGAATAGATAATTTATTATTAAAATTTACTTGTAATTATTGTAACTTTTTGTATTTTATATTTATTACTACTTCTACTGGAAATAATAAATGACTATTTGAACTTGTTTTACTATTCCATAACCTTTTCATTTTTAGAGTCTTGTGGATAATTTAAACATTTTACATAGTCATGAAACGTAGCCTTTGTAAAACGACAATTTTATAAGATTTTTTAAATAAATTTCTCCAACGCTACCTGTATAAATTTAAAAGTTCTTCAGGTAGAATCAAAACCAAACCAGCCATTTTTGTATTTACTTAAGCTGCACGTTTTTTTTTTCTTAACATTATCTTTTTTTTGCAATTTACTTATTGTGCATCCTCCCAAGTCAGGGGTTCAGTCCGCGTTTGCGAAATGCTTATTGTGTATATTTCGTATTAAGTAATATTTTCTCCTCTTTCCGATACAGTTTTCGCCGCGTGCCATACATATTAATAATTTACTAGGTTATATTGTTTATCGTCCTTATAACTCCCGCATTACACGATAATAAAATTAATTTTTCATTCCCTCAAAAACCTGTAGTCCCTCCAGTCTACTTACGTTGTATATGATAGGAAAATACTAGCCATATTGTCGATAATATATTGAGAAATTATTAATGAAGATATTGAAAACATTTAAGTAACAGCGTCACCGTGTAAATATGTCTCTTTTCACGTCTATGACAAAGCATTAATTGTAGTAGCCCAATACATGCTATACTCTTGTACAAATCAAGATACAACTCGAAAGATTTCTTCTAAAATTCATACCATCACCTGCAAATTTTGAATTTCTCTGGCAAAAACCATGTTGTTGCAATTTCTCTGTTCGCGCGAATGTAATAATTTTCAATTCGAAGAATATTTGCACGATGGGATCTTTGTAGGTTTTTGTTCGCGTTTTACGGGTGCGACTGCAAATTCCAACAAAAACGGTCTCATGTTCAGAGATTGATTCTTCCTTTTTTATGCAAATTGCAACAAGTACCGGGTGCATTTACACGTACAGTTATCGTACCTTACCACCTCTCAATATAGTTCAGCTCGCCTTACTAATAGAAACTCTAGAAATTCCCAGGGTAGTGACGATACGGAATTACCCTTAGATTTCCGAGGATGCTATTACAATTGCAAACTAGACTTTCAAAAAAGTGACAAAGTTACATGTTGACTGTCTGTAATTGCTCCATGTAATACGGCTCCGCAAATCAAATTAGGAGATAACTGTACTGTATTTGAAGATTTTCAGGCATCAATTGGTGATTTGATGGTTGGAAATTGAGATTACTGGTGACGCGTAAGCGGAGCCAGGAAACGGATATTTCCGATCAGTTAAGGTTAAGATAATATCTAATATTTGGTCCAAATTACTTATTATAATTACTGCATTTTTGTTATGTGCAAAAGCGTAGTTTAGGACAATCGATATCTCTTAAACCTCTTGTCAATTAGCTGTATATGTTTCATGATGTAGAAGTATAAATGCCTAAAAACAATTCGCATTGATCCCGATACAAATTTAGTCGTACTTAGTACGAAAGCGAATTCAGACATTCCGATCGGGTCCTACTTTATTCTAGTCGATAAGAGCAAAGTTTTGTTCAAGAAAGGCGCTTTAATTCTAAACCATTTTAAATTTGTAATGAAATAATTAGCCGTGACCGTGACCGTCTAAAGACAAGTTTAGCTTTTCTAAAAAGCTAACCGTCTCTTAGCAGCATTACAAATTTTGTGGATTTATTAAAGTATCTGTTCTTTTGTAATTTATATGTAAGATAGGTAAACAATGTACATGTACCTTGTAAGGACATTGTTAACGCTAACCTATTATCCAATGGTGTTTGAGAGATTTAAATGCATGTCGTCACTTCACAAGTGCTTTTTAAAAAAAATAATTAAAGAAAAGTTGACTTCCTAAACAACAAATGTTCAAAATTAGCGGTAAAAATATGTTTTGTTTAATTTGCATCAATATCAGAACGAAAATAAAGATACAGAACATATAATTTTTTCCTAACCCAAACAGCTTTACAAAGTAGGGAGATTTTGGTACAATGTTTACCTTTTTAAAATTGTTCACTGACCAATGCATTGAATGAAATAGAAGTCAATATGTGGAACATAGCATCACTACACTTAAATACTGATTAACGAAAATAAAGATATAGAACATATAATTTTTTTCCAAAACAGCTTATAAAGTAGGGAGATTTTGGTACAATGTTTACCTTATAATTGTTCACTGACCAATGCGTTGAATGAAATAGAAGTCAATATGTGGAACGTAGCATTACTACACTAAAATACTGATTAACGAAAATAAAGATATAGAACATATAATTTTGTCCAAAACAGCTTATAAAGTAGGGAGATTTTGGTACAATGTTTACCTTATAATTGTTCACTGACCAATGCATTGAATGAATTAGAAGTCAATATGTGGAACGTTACATTACTACACTAAAATACTGATTACAACCCCGATTCGACCTAAGAATATATCGAAATTTCAGTACACATACTAGTGCGATCCTGACGTAAACCAATGAAATGAGAAAAATATTTATAAATTTAATTAACCACCCAATCAAGTAACAGAGAGTCATTTACTCCGAAGACTGATCGTCATTTGACTATTTATACCGTCTCCCACATGGGAGACGGTAATAAAGACAAGGGCTATAGCCTTTCGTTATTACCGTCTCGAGACGGTATACAGAGTCAAATGACGATCAGTCTTCTGAGTAAATGACTCTCTGTTACTTGATTGGGTGGTTAACTAAATCTATAAATATTTTTCTCATTTCATTGGTTTACGTCAGGATCGCACTAGTATGTGTTCTGAAATTTCGATATATTCTTAGGTCGAATCGGGGTTGTAATCATTATTTTAGTGTAGTAATGTAACGTTCCACATATTGACTTCTATTTCATTCAATGCATTGGTCAGTGAACAATTAAAAGGTAAACATTGTACCAAAATCTCCCTACTTTTTAAAGCTGTTTGGGTTAGGAAAAAAATTATATGTTCTGTATCTTTATTTTCGTTCTGATATTGATGCAAATTTAAAAAAAAAACATATTTTACCGCTAATTTTGAACTTTGTTGTTTACGGAGTCAACTTTTGTTTCATTATTTTTTTAAAAGCACGTATGAAGTGACGACATGCATTTAAATCTCTCAAGCACCATTGGATAATAGGTTAGCGTTAACAATGTCCTTACAAGGTACATGTATATTGTTTACCTATCTTACATATAAATTAAAAAAAACCCAGATACTTTAATAAATTTGTAAGCAGCTAAGAGACGGTTAGCTTTTTAGAAAAGCTTAACTTGTAACATTTAAAATTTTAATTGTAATTTGTACAACTTCCGCCTCCTACCCTGTAAATCTCTTCTGCGAGAGTTGGGGATTTCGAAATCCTGAACTGAATACACAATGTCCACAATTTGAAAAAATCCTCATAATGATTAAGATCATCTATAGTCAATGTTAAAAAAAAATTGGCCAGCATTGGAAGTTCATGAAAATGGTAGCTGGTACGATAACATGTCATGTAAATGTTATTTTCTCGTAGATTAAATTTAGAGAGTTTCATGCTCGCAAAGCCAAATTTTACGAAATGAGACTACTTTGACTAAGGGTGAACAAACTGTCACACTTAGATTTTTTCCGGAAAAGATTACATACACTTAAATTTAACAAGTCTCAATTACCCTTTAAAATTAAATTACAGCAATGAATTTCAGGGTATAAAATGTTACTTTCCTAAAGTTTACAAAAATATAAGCAATTTATATAATGCTGGAAAATATAACAATAGACAACGTTTTGAATAATGGTGACAAAAATGTCACATACGCAATGTTGCGTCAAAAATGTATGGTTAACGACGCATGTACTGTATTTCAACGGTAATTGAATTAAGTCGTTAAATAGCAATTACATCTAATTTTTAAACAAATATATATATATATATATATATATATATATATATATATATATATATATATATATATATATAGTACATATAAGAACACAAAACAAGAATCCGACTTCTAAATTTGTGTAAAAAATAAAGCTCATGAAAAACATGGATAGTATCTACATGACTATGCAGAAAACTATGGATGCAACGAAAAACAAGAAGTTCAGGAATTATTTTTCCAGCGGACCGAAGTGTCGATTCACGTTTCTATAATAAATAGCCAATCGGCTGTTGGCGTTGAAAGTTTACCAGCCTTCCGTAAATAATTACGGAACATTTATCATTTGTCCAGAAATAAAACTCGATCCGTTTTCATAGAAAACGGCCTAGTCATTTGTTTACGTTGTCTTTCTAAAGCGACGTGATGTTCCTCAGACAGACACAAACACCTAACGTAACGTCAATTGATTTCAACCTTCATTGACAAGGATTGCCAGATTTCTTGCTAAGGCTTGCTGGTTTTACCAGATTCCTGCGCCACTCCCCTTACAAAAACTGGACGCTATGATATACTATTAATTTAAACTGCTGCAAGTGGCGTAAAACACCATTCAAACAAACAATCCATCATTAATTTGTACTTTAATTGTGTAGAATGACATCAAATTACAATACCATATACTTCGTTTCTTTTTTCTATATAATTTTTCTCTAAAAGTAATGTCCGTGTGATTTGTTTTATATTTAATATTCCTTCAAATTTGTCTGGAATTTGCATGGGTACTCTCTTTGTACTGCTTTACTCTTGTTACACCGGGTATGTTTTCCATTGAACTGTTTACTGTCACAGCTCGTGTTGAAGTCACCAGCACACAATTCATTGTTGTCTTCCGGTCTGTAACAAAACAAGATATACATATATCAGGTCCTTGGTAAATGAAGGTGCTGCATAGGGGCTGGTACTACCCATAAATAAATTTTTTGTAAAAATGTTTGTGGCGGTATTTCAAACTATTTTGGGAATCGGTTAGTCATGTTTACTACATTTGTTCCTAACGGCTTTACATTTATTTATAATTTTACCATGTGTGTTCATAAAAATTATACGGAAAAAATCAGACGGCCGTTTGTTTGATCTCTGCTTCGTCTAAATAAAAGTAAGACTGACTATATAAAAATAAGTTTTACATTAAAAAAACTAATAAGTATATAGAAACTTTAAAAGTGCTTTTCAAAGTTATACTAATTATAAATTAATAAGCCTGTATATAGCTTGATGCATCTAAAGTTTAAGTAGTAGGCATATTGTTCTTATTTTCGATTTTCTGTTTACTTCTGAGTGCCATTATGCAGCCCATGTCTATGTACAGTTTAGTCAAAAATGGGAGGAAGGGTCCGGGGGTACTTCCGAGGCTCAATCTTTTACTTGTTGGGAGCTTCTTATGCATTAATTATTATAATTTTTATTTTGTCTAGTTACGCGCCTTGTCTGTTTGTACGTTTGCGAACTTTGTTATATCTGTACCTTTTATCTACCCACAATTCCTGTGCTTGATCTGTTTCTGCAGATTTGACGGAAGTTGTTGATACAGCTCTGTTCTTAGAATCTTTGTTGATTGGTGTTGGTGGCACTGTAGTGAGGAACCTGATTAAATAAAACAATTAAGATAAGATTTATTATAACACATTTTTGTCTGAGATTGAAAACATTTCAAAAGGAAATTTACTAAATGTGTAACATTTCCGTATTTGTTGTTGTTTTTTTATTTATCTAAAATTGAGAAATAATTATCTTTGTTTTACAACGGGGCAACCATTTCTGTCGTATTATTTTATTCCGATTGCCAGGGATACAATAACGAAATTAATGGTCATCCCGTTGTAAAACAATGATAAATTATAGTATTTGTAAATTATTTCTATTCTAAAAAGAGAATTACCGTACATTTATGATAATTACGTTCCTAGAGAAACATCATTTCTGCCATAAACTGGCTGTTTCGTCAATCTATCACACAATTTATCTAAAATTAAGAATTTATTTAGTCAAAATCTGAAAAAAATATCGATTTATACAACCTGTGTGATACAAAACCTTGTATCATCTATATATGTGATACAAGATGTACTTTTGTCGCAACTACTTATTGACGTCACAATGAATGGTAAAACCAATGACTCGTTGAATTAATTTTATTCTGTGAATGAAATATGACGTCATAACATGTGTGACGTTTGGGACTCTATTTTATAAACAAAGGTATCGTTGCATGCTTAATTTTAAATTTTAAACATTAGTGTTGTTTTGCCTTTTTATACTTAATACTTTCTAATTTTAGATAAACTTATTACATACATTTAAGTGTAGGTACAACTACCTGTATCACGTCTTGACAGTTGCATACATTTCGCATCCAACTCGACGCTGCGCATCTCGTATTGATACAAATGTATACAACTGTCTCGACGTGATACAGGTAGTTGTACCTACACATAATGTATGTAATGTGTATATATTGCAATAGATATACAGCGCGTGTCTCAATTTATAAGATCCATACGTCATACGCAATTGCTTTCCGATGGAAGTTACGGTTTTACATTGCGTGTTGCTCATACATTTTTTTACAACAAATGCAAGCCTTTGAAGCAACGTCATATTGAAATTATCAGTCTTCTAGCTAGCACACAGTATATATTTTTGTGTATTGTATTTTATCATGTTTAAAACTAGTTCGAAAACTGAAAAAATACTATTGTAAAAATAGATTTCAGGTAAAGCATATTAATAAAACGAATAAAATGCAGCGGATTTTGCACTTTCGATTTATTTTGATGACTTTTAATCGATGAAAGCTTAATATGCAACGAAACAAAACAAACACAAATGAGGCAACAAAGAAACACATTAAAAACAGTTTGGCCCTCTGTCATCAGTGATAAAGACTTTCAAAAAGGAGCCCAGCAATCTTGCATGTTCTTTGGATTCTGGATTCAATATCATTGATATTTGTTCTGTAATCGTCATATTGGCTAAAATTATTAAATTTTCTTTTAAAACATTCATAAATTTTGTTAGAACAGATTCTTTTAATTTGCATTCAAAAAGATAATGAAACTCGTCCTCAATTTTTTTTACATATTTTACACAATCTTAAATCTCTATGTATTTCTCTATATCGTTCTCACTTTGTTAATAAAGAATGATCACTTATTCTCATTTGACATTTGTTTCTATATTCTGAGTTGATACTTTGTAAATATTTTTTACAATATAATCATTAGCAGTCAAATGTACAAAAATATGGGCTAAAAGACTAAAATGATAAATCACCTTTTAACATGTAATTAACAATATGATCTACAACATATGTTCAGACAAAATCGTTCATCTCTCTAATGCATGAACTTAAGTGTATCACAACATGATAAGAACATCCAAATCAAACTCCTGATCATGAACTTTGCAAAGGCGTTTAATAAAGTGTAACATATTCTTGAAAACTTCTGCCTGACAACTCAATTACTACGAAATATACATAACATCAAGTAACAAACCACGTTATATCTTTATTCTGGAAAATACCCCAAAAAGTTGACAGAAAATAAACATCAGATCAAAATCCCAGTCGTATCAGGAATACAAGGTATAGTTTACGAGCAATCATAATCTCCAGAAATGACCTAACAGAATTTAATTAATATCTAACACATAGTAACAATAACGTATCATGCAGACTGGTTGCAGATTGTAGTAATAATATTGGAACTATACTATCAGAAAAAGACTGCGTTTACCAGATGACCTTAAAGATGGGAAAAGGACTGGGTATGACCGTCCACCCCAATAAACGCTACATTCCCATCATTACTTCCAGAACATAGAACATTTTGGAACGTGTAGACTCCATACTTTGTGTTCCAGTTACAATCCAAAGATAAGGAAAACAAACATACAGATAAAATCACTGCACAAGCATATAAAACGCATACTTCATTATCGTATCCTTAATGTTTAATCCAGCTCAATAAAAACCAAGCGAATGGGGTTTTTTTTTGTTTCAATTGTGTTTTGCCACTTTCAACAATTTTCCAGCTTAATTGTGACGCCTAGTATTTTTATTGGGAAGGAAGTCGGAGTACCCGGAGAAACCACGACCTTATGCAGGAAATCTGGCATTCCTTGTTAATTAAAATTGGATTCGAGTACACCCTGTCCTCAGTTAGACTCGGAACCGTTGACATTACCAAGCATACAAAGAACTTGATCGTCCTAAGCTGTTTTACTGATCTCTGTGTGGGTCCCTTTAACAACAACAGTACCAGCAAATCATAATAGTTGCAAAGGAGAACCTAACGTAATATCTTCCACAGACACCACAATACTGGCAGTTTCTCTTAAATCAATGACGTAGCAAGCGGTTCCACCTAAAATTGCTGGTACGGAAAACAGCACCAGTTTTTTGTACATTGAAATAAAAAATGATAGAATTTCAAAATACTCTTTACTTTGTGTGCGTTCAACATAATTCTTTTTTTTTTTTTAATAACTTTCAATATAAAACACGCAGCCGCTACGATCTCGCGTGCAACTTGGACAGGGACAAATAACAGCACATCGAAAACCCTTATCTATATTTAACCCTTCACAGTACTTATAGTATGTTTTTAAAAAACAATTTTATCTCTTTTTCAGCTGGTCAATTTACAAATTGACGTTTTTAGTCAGTCAATTACCCCCCCCCCGAGAATTCCGGGGCATTGAGGTTCCGTACTGGTGACATCTCCGACATCTCTTATGCTTATGGAAATTATGCAAGATTTAAACTGGGAAACACTTAAGGAACGTCGATTGAAAACTAATTACACCAAAATACAAAATTGTTTAAGACAAACTGCCGTGCTATATTGCACTCAAACCAGTGGCGGATCCAGAGGGGGGGGTCCAGGGGGTCCGGACTCCCCCCTTTCGTTTTGACAAGCATGGGGTCTGGACCCCTACTTTTGTGTTGGCAGTTTTATAAATGTTTTAGCATAACAAAATGACATTTTAACGCACATGTTTTAAGTGTCAGGAAATCGTCAGAATGCAGGATTTTACACCATTTCGTTCAGAGCTTCTGGGGGCCGCTTAAGGCCCCAGACCCCCTGCCGTAATACGACCTCTGCGAGGCCGGCATTCGGCCACCATGACAAATTTGGACCCCCCCTTTCATTTGAGGCTGGATCCGCCCCTGCAAACATACTCAACAGTCACTCAAAACCAGAAAAAAAACATTAGAATATTGTGATAAATACATTACTTGTAAAAAGGACTTGCCAATTTCTTTTTTCCTTAAACAATACAAGATTGTTACTGAAAAAAATATGTGTATGGCTAACATTGCCTAAACTTACATCAGTTTGGTCTGTTCGTATCCCATCTTCGCCAAAAACAAATCTGTTGGGCAATGTTTGGGTTGGATCGATACGCCGTGAATGTCGTAACTATCATTATGTCTGATCGCTTCTGGTTCTACTTTAGCAAATTTAATTTTTCTCATTTTGAAATTTTACATTCAAGTTACAAGATAAGGGCTGCCTCTCAGTAATGCGTTGGGATGCAGATAATCGTTGCGCGGCAATACGTCATACTATTGATGACGCTAAATTAGTTCGGTTGGACAACGTTACGTCTACTGTGCTATGTCCGAACTAGAAGTTAAAGCAACTACAGAAACAGCTTTATCTATATATCAGCTTTTGACTTGCACCTTAAATATGACACCATCTGTCGTCTTATCACAAGAATTACGACAAACGAGACGATTTTTTTGTTCAAAATTATCAATTTTCCTCACATATGCAGCAATATTTCTCCTGCAAACGGTGTCTATATTTCTCAATTGATCAGGAATACAAGAGCCTGCTGCGAGTGTACTGATTTTTGCAAACGTCACCTATTTCTTCGGAATAAACTTATAAACCAAGGTTACAAGAAAACACGTTGTTTTTACTATAGATACCACTTGTTTGAAAATATGGTTTCAGATACTTTTCCCAATTTTTGAATTAAGTGTACAGTGAATGTGCTACGATAATTATTAGATACACCTATTACTGACTGATGGTATATGATGCCCATCCATTTAAATCAACAAACCGACTCACAAACTACAGTAATGGAAGCTAGCGGGAAGTTTGGCGTGCCATAAAACCATGTTTAACCCACCATTTCTGTTGAAATGCCTGTACCAAGTCAGGACAGCTACTGTAGTTTCTGTCTTTTTAGTTGTTGGTTCTGGAGTTTGACGGTTTCTCGGACTTTGATTTATTACTAGACAACTTCATGACTATATAACTGCATTTACATTTTCCCGACACATACAATTAACTTTGCTAGCACAGTTCCGAGCTTAAAGACATTTATTATTACGAAAATCAACATAGACTGACCCTTTTATGGGATAAAAAACTGTTTATTGTCTAACTATAATTGATCTTTGATCCTTTGATCGTTGTGTGCGATATTATTCCATCTCACTCTACTAGCGTGGGATGGGCCCATCTCAGCTCGCTGTCAAGACGTCGTTATGTAAACACTGTGACGTCACAATGTTACAAAACAGCGATAAACAGATTATTTACGTTTTTTGAAACTCGATGCACTTTCTCGCCATCTCATCTCAGGGCTGTCGCCCTTCGATGAGATACGACGAGAAAATGCATCTCGTTTCAAAAAACGTTAATAATCTATAATTATCGCTATTTTGCAGTATTTTCCTTTGATCGTTGTGTGCGATATTATTCCATCTCACTCTACTAACGTGAGATAGGCCATCTCAGCTCGCTGTCAAGACGTCGTTAAGTAAACACTGTGACGTCACAATGTTACAAAACAGCGATAAACATATTATTTACGTATTTTGAAACTCGATGCATTTTATCGTCATCTCATCGAAGGGCTGTCGCCCTTCGATGAGATGTAGACGAGAAAACGCATCTCGTTTCAAAAAACGCAAATAATCTATAAATCTTTTGTACTGCTTCAAAACACACCCCCTTATTTTCCCCCTGAACGAGCATCATTTTCTGTGTTAACAAGAAATGTAAGCTTCCCACCCATAATGTTTTGGTGAAAAATTGTATTTATTTCATTAACCCGAGTAAAAAACTAAGATGGATATATAGCCATACCAACCGACCGATTGAGATTGATTTATTTATTTAATTGTATTTAACGCTGCCAGAACCGTTTTTCCCACTCCGACCATCTATCTAGAGGAGGTCTTAGGGACAGGTCAATATTTATTGGGGGTTGGTTCACGCGGAATGTAATAGGACACATATAACTTTATGCATGCATGTGGTGACACGAGAATACAACTTTTGTTATCTTCAGAGCTAATATTACTATTTTTTTTTCATAACAATATCAACAATGAACAAAAAAGAAAAATGGTGTTTTTCAGAGTTTTAATTCAAATATAATCGAACAACTTGTGTAACAAATATTAATACTAAATTGTAACTGTATAATTATTCACAACTTATATAGCATACACATATGAAGTAAGACATCAACTTTTTTCTATTTTAGGGGGTACGTTTACAGACAAACATTAACCAGTTCAAGAGCCTGATTAATAACTGGAATGGCAACTCTTGCAGATGTAGCTCCTGCAGATCTTAATCCTGTATTTCCTATTTATATTTGGCTCGTTACTTTTATGTTTTTATGCTTCATGTATTTTTTGTGCTTATGTGCTGTACTTCAGAGTTTTTTATGTACTGTGCTTCAATTTTTAGGCTTGTGTATGTCCTAGTGCCTATGCATATCTTTACATATAGATTTTAATTCCAAATAATTGTGCTTTTTATATTCTAACTCTGTTCTGGATTTTATGTTTTATTCATGTTTTCTTTGTAAGTGTTGTGCTTAGTGCTAATGCATGTCTTACCTATTGCTTATGGATGTCTGGTCTTTTAATTGTGCTTTATTACATGCAAGCTTAGTTTTATATATATCGAGTAGGTTTTATGTGTCTCTTTGTGTGTTATATGTACTGTGTTCTGTACTTTCTTACATGCTAACATAGTTTTATATAATAGAATGTTTTATGTGTCTAGGTGTGATTAATATGTATTGTTGTATCATGTATGTTGTTATTGTTTGTCGGTTAAAAGCTCTACAGAGCTTATGTTACTTGTATTTATAACCCGACTTCAAATAAAGTTTCTATGTCTATGTAGCACAATCTTTTTTGAAATGCACCGGCCCCCGCTACCGGTTAATATTGACTGGTCCCTTATAGATATCTGCAAAGCTATCTGCGTTTGAACATATTTAATCACTGAAGTCATTTTCGTGTGCATGTTTATGAGTGGCCGTTTAAGTCATAATTGCGTTACTTCTAACGCGTTACTTTTCTATCGCGTTACTTTTAACAAGTATCGAGATACTTTCAACTTCTATCGCGTTACTTCTTCAAAGTATCGCGATACTTCGTAAAAGTAACGCGTTACTTTTGTTTTTTATTTGTTTTTCATTTGTAAAGCGATACTTTTCAAAAGTAACGCGATAGAAGTTGAAAATATCGCGATACTTTTTAATTTAAAGTAATGCGATACAAATAACGAATTCTAGTCAATTCGTACCTCGACCAACTCGTACCCTACCAACTCGTACCTCTACCAACTCGTACCTTTGCATTATATGGTAGAATGAAAAAGAACACAATATGAAAATGGCTGAAATTATGTTAAACTAAAGCAATAAATTTGTAATATTTATTATTATTTATTATCATATATAGTATATATATATATATATATATATATATATATAGTATTCGATTCTCACTGCAGGCAGGGTGTACTCGACTCCAATCTTAATTGACAAGGATTGCCAGTTTTCCTACCGCAGGTCGGGGGTTTTCTCCGGGTACTCCGGCTTCCTCCCCCAATAAAAACTGGACGCCATGATATAGCTGAAAAGTTGCTGAAAGTGGCGTTAAACACCATCAAACAAACAAACAAACATATATAGTACAGCACTAATAAACTAACAAAAACAAAGCAAGCAACAAAACCAAAATGAACAATTCCGCCTGCATGTATTTGGTAGTGGAACTCTGCTGCCGACTAAGTTTAGATTCTGTGATCATTTTCAGTTTGGTGGGTAGAAGAGTACCTTCTTCTTGCAATTTTGGAAGTATGGCAAGTAAAACGGCTTCTTCTCATCGCCGGATTTCATTCGACGAAAATAGAGACTACCGGTACTTAGGCAAAAAATTTAAAATGTTGAATTGACTAAATATTATCAAAAACATTATTGGGGAAAATTTTAATTTCACATCTATTTTTTAAAGATCTATTCCTTTTTTCGATAATGCAATATCGATTGTTTCCGTATCTAACACAATTTCGTCCATTAATTTTTCAAATTTATCTCTGTTACTGAGTAAGTCCCTTTTGACGTCATCTTTGTATCTTTCGTTCCATTTATAAACATCACATTTTATTTTCTTACATGAACAAATATCATTCAGTTTTAAACCTTTCAGTTTATATCTACAATTAACGGTGCATGACAAGAGTGAGTTGAAAAGTTTCCAACAATAAAATTATAAATTACAGAGAATGTGACATTTGATAGTAACATGTAGTCAATTGTGCTACATCCATTTTTATTTTGAAATGAAAATTTGCCGCTTTCGACACCAAATCTACCGTTACAAACTCTTAGTCCAGATGTTTTACATAAGTTTAACAGTTTTCTACCAAATGCATTTGCAGGTTCCAAATCTTAAGTCACTCGTTCACACCTAACATTATCAGTTACATAATCTATTAAATGTTCACTATTCTGAAGTTGTCCGTTTATAATATCGTTTTCAATATAATCTAATTCTTGTCCTATTCTACCATTCAGGTCGCCCGTTATTGCGACCTTACCTAGTTCCAAATAACATTCTAAATTTTCCTGAATTACATCAAATATGTCATATTCATATTTTCTATAATATATATTTTTATCAGGTGGAACATAAACAGCACATATATAAAGATCTTTTGAATCTGACATAATATGTTTGTCTATTTTCTTTGATTCTTTGATTCTTTGATTCTTTATTTTCAGCTATATCATGCTATCAGCACAGCATTTAATCAGTTGTATATACGGATCTAACCATTTTCTGTATAAAACAACAACACCACCTCCGTTACATTTTTCTCTAGCTATGAATTTTGTTAAATAACCATTTAATTCAAACTGATTCGGACATTTAACCCAACACTCTGTAATATCATACTAAAAGAACTTGAAAAAAATCTCAAGCTTGAATAAAAACTGTGAAATTATTAACTACATGCACAAGAAAAAGTGTTCGTTATTAAAGGACATTTAAAAATAATAATTGGATCCCTTTCTTTGTAATTAATTGTTGAAAAAGCGTAATCTGTTTCCAAACCGCAAAATTTAAGTAAAAACTTGCAATTGTTATGGTGTGTTCTTGTTCTGCCCAATTTTTGAAAATAGAGGTAAAAAAAGTAAGTGGGCAAAACAGGAATTGTATTAATTAGATCTAATTAGAGAACAAATTTCCAATGTAATATTTGTGTTTTATGAGTCAGAAATTTATTATAAATAAATATCAAACATATATATGTGTCATTATTTATATCTTGTAAAAAGCATTTATTACAGAGAACATCATTTTTACAAACAATTAATTTTAAAAATTACTCCGAGAAGGAAACATGTTACCTGATATCATGGCATTTATATTGTAGATCTGCGTGAAAATGGTTGGACAAGTGTAGAAAGTTCCGTCACAGTAGATATAGTATCCGCGTTGGCTAGGTCGATTGAAGTTCTGTGAAGTTGCAAAGGTGATGATCCGTGAGTTTGGGTTCTCATTGTCGTCAAACAGTTGGACCCCTTTCTTTGTAATTAATTGTTGAAAAAGCGTAATCTGTAATGTTGGCAAACTGCAAAATATTTGTAAAAAGTTATATTTTTTATCTAATATACAATATATATTTTTATTAAGAACATTCTAAATTTACTATATTAAAATGCAAAGGTACGGGTTGGTAGAGGTAGCATATACGAGTTGGTGGGGTACGAGTTGGTCGAGGTACGAGTTGACCTGCACACCAAATAACGCCATGACATGAACGGCCACTCATACATGTTGCAAAGTCTATTGTACTGCTTGAACATCAGCAACTTTAAAATCAGGTTTGCATTAAATAATATGAATGATTTTGTATTCATTTATTAATATTAATGATTTTTTTATTTGTATATAAATTTCTAACATACACGTGATGAATAATTGGAGTATTTAATTTTTAAAATATATCATAATAAATATCCCAGTTAGAAATACCTATATGCTAAAATATTTCAAAAGTTCACAGTTGAAAATTTTGTTCGTTCTTCATTTGTGGAGGAATAAAGCGTCTCAGGTGAAAGATAAACCACCAGCCATCACGATGTTCAAGCAGACGCTTTTCATATATTTGTTGTTTTCATTTTGTATTTCACTGTATTCTCAGAATGAACAGTGCGATTCAAAGTCGGATGAACAAGGCGAAAAGTCATGCGGCTGTTCATTGAGCCGTGACAACTCAAAATACAAGGGTGATTTTAACGACGGTGCGAAAGCTGATATCGATCTAGAAAATGACCCCGTTCAGGAAAATGTACACACGGAAAGAACAAATCAGATGGTTTTTATTGAAGGAGGGATATTTCCTATGGGTACTAATAAAGTAGTTTTCATAGCTGATGGAGAAGGTCCAGAAAGATCGGTGAACATAAAATCCTTTTATTTAGACAAATATGAAGTGAGCAACAGAGAGTTTGAAATGTTTGTAAAAGAAACAAAATACAAAACAGAGGTAATAACAACCGTTTGAGCAATTGATTTCAATCCTTAAAAAGGCCTGATGTATTAAATAGTCTTTGTCAGTATACAACCTACAGGTTTATGTCTCTATTTGCTCTGTGTGGTTAATCAAAGGAAAGGAAAAGTGTGTCATTTCACCAAGATAAAATATGTGTAGTAATTAAATAAAATAAACACACTTAGGGTTAACAGAATTGTTGTACACCTCATTGTAACTCTGTAAGTGAATAACTTGCTCAGGTCAATAAGTGAGCAAGTCTGGCATTTGTTTTATTTATAACAATATGGATCAGTATATGAAAATTTTAACATTGACCTTAATATTGTGTCAGACGACACTATGATCTTATTACAGTTACCAATCATCTTTTAATAGAGAATAGAATAATATAAACCCTGAATAAAGTTCATTTGTTCATTCATGTCAAACCCCTTCTTTCAAATAATCACTCATGTATAATTGTAGGCAGCTTGTCAGATTTACCAACAGTTTTCATTGATGTTAAGGTTAAGACTTCTTGCAGTCATTCAATGTTGAATAATATATACAACAACAAATGTTCATAAATTCAAATCAATACAATGTAATATCTATATTTGTTCAGTCCCTACTTAGTTAATACATCTTCAGTTCATAATACCAACAGGGGTAGACCTATATAACTGAGTTGCCATTCTTCACCATTCTTTTGGTCCTAATTGCAACTACACTCATTTAAAAATCACAGTTTCCTCAAAACCATTTACAGTCATAGATCTCTGCTACACCACAAAATTCTCTTCCTTTTGCTTTCCAGACATACACATAATCCTTGTAACCACTCTTGTTAAGCACCCCTTTCGAATTAAATTTTTTTTACTGTGCTTTGTGACACATTAAATGCTTCCAGATTCTTGGTTGATGAGTGGTCAAGTTAATTGGTCTACTATTGATCACATGTTTGTCAACACTGAGGCTGCAGGTTCGAGTCACACTGTGGGCAGGATGTTCTTGACTCGAACTTAACTGACAAGGATTGCAAGTTTCCTTACAGAAGGTCTGGAGTCTCACTTTGTACACTGGCTTCCTCCACAAATAAAGACTGGACACCACAATATAGCTGAAAGATTGCTGAAAATGTTGTTAAACTCATTAAAACACAAATACATTTTTTTTTCAATTATATATTTTTACAATAATATCTGTGCAGTGTTATAAAAAGAGACCACAATATGATAGAGCTAAACCACATACCATAGGAGTCCATATAATGATCTCATAATAGCAGTAGTCAAAATTTATTGATACCATATATGAACAGCTTAATTTTTGTATTTGATATGCAGCAAAGTCAAAGCCTTCACTAGAATTAGTGTTTAAGATTGAGGCTTCATCTCTTCTCTTAGAAAAGAGTTGTTTTGTGTATTCCTTATATTCCCTACATATACTGTTTTCTCATTTTACTTGCATTGACATGCACATTGTTACAATTCACATTATGTTTGTAGTGTTTGTTTGTCCAATTTTTATTTTGAATTAAGGCTGAAGTAAAGGACAGGCTTTTTTTAAATGTCAACATAAAAATTAAAGTTATAGTAAATGTACTCTAAGAATCCCTTGCCATCCAATGTCTTTTTTAAAAACATTACTGTGAGCTCCATTATATAGCAAAAGATTCTCTTACTAGGTACCCGGTACTTGGTTTCTCACGCAGATGAAAGCAAAGTTAAACAATTATTATAACACATCATAGGTCTTAAGACTTGTAAGCTACAACATTATATTTTTCAGGCTGAAAAGTTTGGGAATTCTTTTGTGATGGATAAACATGTCAGTTCTGAAACATTAAAGAAAATAAGTCAGCAAGTATGAAAATTTGTATAGTATAGTTATACAATTTAAGCTGTATTTTATTTTTTATTGGCACAAGTGCATAATTTAGTACATCTGTATCATGCCAGATTGAACTTCTTTTCTTAATTTTAAACTCTATAATTAAATGAAATCCGTAATATTATTGGAATATTAAAAATTTGGTAGTTTAAAGTTTGGATTGTAAGGACTTGTGCACTTGGTATTTGGCTGGCAGACTAAGAAACTGCTTGCGATTAGAAAATATTGAACATTAAGCTTAGAGTTGGTAAGTTAAGGAGTAGTCAACGTGGGGCAATGACTGATCAGGTTGGGGTTAGGATAGTAAAAAATGGTCAGTTTGGGATTGGAAATGTAAGGACCCAGCAGGTATGGATAGGAATGGTAAGGATAAGGCAGCTTGGGGTTGGGATTGTAAGGAATGGGTTGTTAGATGTTAGAGTAAGGAATGTTCAGCTTGGAGTTGGGACAGTGAGTGATGTTCAGGTTAGGGTTGGGATATTGAAGACCTTTCAGCTTGGGGCAAACATTATGTAGTCAGGGTTTTTCTTAGTTTATTTTGCATTTCATATATGAATCTTATTTCTTCATTGTTTAGTTGGCTGTTATGTACAACTGTTAACAAAAAATTGTCAAAACTGCATTGTTTGAAAAGTACATTTGTTATTAAAATACATAGGTGGCAGCAGCTCCATGGTGGATACCAGTAGATGGTTCAGATTGGAGGCATCCAGAGGGACCAGACTCTACAATTAAAAATAGGTGACATTTGTATGTTAAATGTATCAATATAAAATGAGCAATTTAATAAACTGAATTTCTAATTCTGTAATTGAAAACAAAAAAGCCTAATGTCAAAACATTTGAAACTCTTCAATATTTTATTTTAAACGACCAATTTACCTCACCTTTATAAGTTTAGGATACATTTTTTAAAATTCCTTGTTCATCACCTTTGTGTCATAAAGTTTAATAAAACAATGAGCACTTAATTGTAAACGTGTCAGTCAAATCTTGTGTTACAAATTTGGTTCAAACCCCTTTTTTTCAGAATGGATTATCCAGTGACCCATGTGTCATGGAATGATGCCATAGAGTTTTGTAAGTGGGCAGGGAAAAGACTCCCTACAGAGGCTGAATGGGAATATGCTTGTAGAGGTGGTAAAACTGATAGGTATAATTATATAATTTGTCTGTAAATCTTCATAACATACATTTTCTTTTTCATTTGTAATTAATTATTTTTTTCATCTTTAGAATGAATATTGTTTGTTTATTTAATGGTGTTTAATGCCACTTTCAGCAATATCATGGCGTCCAGTTTTTATTTGGGGAGGAAGCCGGAGTACCTGGAGAAAACCCCCGACTTGCGGTAGGAAAACTGGCAATCCTTGTCAATGAAGATTGAAGTCGAGTACAACCTGACTGCAGTTAGAATCGAACCAGCAATCTCAGTGTTGACAGACACGTGATCAATAGTAGACGAACTACCTTGACCACTTGGCCACCGAGGCCCCCCAGAATGAATATTTGATTAAATCCTTGATCTCTTTATATTATTTAACTGGTCAATAGTACATATGTAATACACAAACAATATTGCTGTATTGTCTATGTATGGGGATTAGAAATATGATGTTCTATTAAGCATTTGATACCCATGTTGTTTTGTGCTGAAAAAAATATTATCAACATGTATGTAAATACATTTTTTTCTGCAAATGTAGCCAATGAATGAAGGGGAAAAAACACTAATCAAATTCTTTAAGATTTTCTACTAAATTTGTATTTTTTTAATGAGCTCAGTAAGTGCAACTTGACCGACATCATATTTATCCAGAATCGTACGTGACAGGCCTATGTTCTCTCAAAATTTCATGACCTCTTTAAAACCTTCCAAGAGAAAACCAGCTTCCGGGGTAAACCCCACTCTAAAAATAGCACTTTCTTTTCAGAAAATCTTGGTATATAGGTCATGTAGTGAATGTGACATAAAACATACTAAACACCATTTGAACAGAGCAGGTTAGGACTCAAAAATTCTCCAATATATTCACCTTTCAGAAAAACTTTTATTCATTAAAATCCAGTTAGTAGTTTTTAATATACACTAAGATAAACAGGACTATTTTGTTTGTAAGTACTATTTTCTTATATATTCTAAATTTGATTGGTCCCTTTTAGTGTCTTGACACCTAAAAAAGGAATAATTGGGCTGAATCTCCTTAGTTTGGTCCTCCACAAAATTTGGCTTTATTGGTTATTGTTATTGACAGTCACAATTCATGATTGAATATATACATACTGACACCTTACACAACCTTTGCACAATGGTGTTTGAAATGAATAGCACTAAAATGAAATGAATAGCACTAAAAATACAAAAATTAAGCAAATGATAGTAAAAGAATTAATGTTAATTAGATAGGAAAGTCGTCTACATATTCTTGTGTCATATTATACAAATATTCCATGATTGTGGTCCATGTATAAGAGAGAAATTTGGAACATATTATATTTTAACATGACTGTAGAAACACATACTAGATTAACATATTAATGTGTGGAACACAATCTTGTCAGTAACAATTTAAATTCAAGTTTCATAAATCATGATTTCCTGATCCATCAATGTCACTCGTGTATGGGAAATTCACAGATAAAACCTGAACAGGCATGTTATATTGCCTGATGGTGTGGATTGAGGATTTTCTTATAAAAAGTAGTGAAAATGTCATATTTTTAATATTAAACTAAATCTATCTTTAAAATATTATATTAAATTTATTATGTAAATTTTATAAGTTTAGAAATAATGTATATTATTACAGACACTTTTGAAAATTAAACAAATTTTATTATTTATTCAATTTAAAGTTTGATTGTCAGCTTAATATTTTACAGATTATTTCCCTGGGGTAACAGTGTAAACCCTAAAGGCAAACACTGGATGAACATATGGCATGGTCAATTTCCAAATGAGAATACTAAGGATGATGGATATGAAATGACTGCTCCTGTAGGTAAATTTAGGATCCCAGATAAAACTCCACCTATCCTCCTCCAAAAAACAATGGATGCCCTGATATCATATAGCTCAAAAAGTTTTGAAAATGAAGTTAAACAGCATTAAAATAAGCAAACAAAACTTTATATAAGGTATATATATTAGTATAAACAAAGATCTATAAGCCAAATGAGGACATTGTTGAAATGCTTGCAACAAGATTGTACTGTTTTTTTTTTCCTTTTTTAAGGTAACAGAATTTCCAGAACAGAATAACTTTGGTTTGAAGAATATTATAGGAAACGTCTGGGAATGGACACAAGATTGGTGGGAAACACAACATACTCCAGAGTTCAAAGATAATCCTGTAAGTACATTATTGTTTGCTCCTCTGACTCCATGGATCATGTGAATTGTTGCTCTCAATTGTCATCTTTTGTGTCTGTTAACTTTTACAGTTCAATATTCTTCTCTAAAACCACTCAGAATTGTGTCAGTTTAACCAAACTTGGTTTCAATGTATATTTGATGGTCCTCTTCAAACTTTATGTTTTTTATTCCGATTGGAAATAAAAAATGGTGCCTACCTGATATATTAATTTAGATATGGATGTACCAGATATATGATGTTTACTTCATTTGATCTGCATTCCAAAGTAAACCTTTTTAAAGTATCAGTAATAATGTTGTTGAATTTACATAAACTTTTATCCTAAAATTTAATATTTAGAGATCATAAGAAAGTGTATGATGTACACATTATATGGAATAGCTCTGATGAATGAATGTTTTTCAAAGATATCAATGTGAATGAAAAGTTTTTAAATTTGGTGTTTAATTGTATTACAGACACTACCATATTAATTTTGTCAGCCATGAAAATATAGTTTTGTACTTCTCTGCTTTATTTTTTGATGTGTAGGATTGCTAGTAAATTAATGTTATTGTAAACTTTGTAAAAGAATACAATTTATATGTATTTTGAAGATACAAAAGTGGCAACTTACTGCACTAAATGATATTCAGAAAGAAGGTGTAAATTTTTTTATCAAAATCCATTCAATTATATACTTAATGATTCCTGGCTTACTATTTACATAAATACAAATATTATTATTTAAAAACATTGTTTTATAGAAAGGTCCAGCCAAAGGAACAGATAAGGTGAAGAAAGGAGGTTCATTTATGTGTCATGAGGTTAGTATTTATGGCTATACATTTTCACTTATAGTTGTTTGTTAACATATTAATGATAGGATCAATGCACTTATTTTTGAGATCTTAGCCATTGAAGTTTGGCTTGAAACATGTTTTTCTTTAATTTTCAGATCTTTGTATTGGCAAGTTATGTTGCACAAAAGCCACAAAAAATATCTAGTATTTCATTATATTTTTCAGTTGGCTTTTTATATTTGTAATGAAATTTTATATCAACGTACTTAGAATGCTACAAGTTGTATGTCCAAAATTAAAATTTAAAGTCCTAATAATTTGGACTTACTTACTTTAGAACTTTTCAAGTTGATTCAGAACCCTAGTTTAGAAATTTGAATAAGATTTTTTTATATTAGAAGCGGGCCAGTTGTATTGCACCAAAGAAGTTATATTCATACTTTTGCGACGTTATTTTGAGATCTGGTCTATATGCCCCATGGAGTATTGTGTATAAAGAATTGTTATCATGTAGTAAGGTTAATCTTTGCTTTAATTTAACTATTTCTATTTGTAGTCTCAGTCTACATCTAAAGATTTTAAGTTTCAAAGTTACAAACGTTAGATCTACATGTATTTGATCTCAAATAAAACATACAAGAAAATTACAGTAGTTTACAGATTTATATGTGATGTATTAAAAATTAACATGTATGACCAAGTATTGTGATGAATAATATATCATTTTAGATAGATTTGATGCATGGTTTTTCAATTCTTTTACTGGACCTTACTGGGAGGGTACTCAGTGCCCCAGCATGTCCCCAGGTGAGCCCCTCTTGTGTTGGAAGGGGAAGGGGGGTTGTCATGTCAAAATATGGAAAGCCTGTCAGAAAACTGTATTTGGTGACATATTCGGAGAGTCCCATGCTCCTGGAACAATAAAAACCACTTTAATAAATGTCCATAAGAGTAGGCTAGTTAATCATTCTTGTAGACTCGGACTTGTTTCTATTTCAGTCATATTGTTACCGATACAGATGTGCCGCTAGAAGTCAGAATACTCCAGACACTTCAGCATCAAACCTTGGAATACGTTGTGCTGCAGATAAACTGCCAAATTACTTACAACAATGATAAACATCTACACATTGTTAATTTTTCTTTTGACCAATGTTGCATGTTTTTGGTGTATTTGCACTTTTTTAAGATCATCTGCACTATAAATTCCAAAAAAGTATGTTATGGGTGTTCTAAATAAACCTGGGAAAATGGCTGCAATTGCCTGTTTTCTATGGATTTAAATTTTAACTGATCTTATCAGTTCTATTCATTGTTTATAGTTACATACATGTACTTGCTAATTTTGTATAAATTTCTGTAACATTCAGTATACACATTTTTTTGTTAATTTATGAAATTTTTCACAAACAATGTTGACATTGTGTTTTATACATTTTTATTGTTTTTAACTAAGCCATTGTTCTGTTACACCCTTTTTATATGCCAATCTGTGATGGACATATGGTATTCTAATGTCTGTCTGTCGTCCACATATCTTGAGCATGTCACAGATTTCCTAAAACTGCACACAGTTTTTATGTTGGCCTGATGGTCTGTATACTTATTGGTATTTTACAAACACTAGTCAGCTTGGGTTCTACATTTCTTCATTCAACATTTAGTTATTGAAAAATGAATTCCTTGTATCAGAGTATATTGAGGTATATTTCAAGAAATGGGTATTTGATGTGGGTTATTTAAATTTTTTTTAATAGTCAGTTTTATTACATTAATATATTTAATATATGCTACTCCTCAAAAAAAAACATAATAAACTTGGTTGTTGTTTAAGAAAAATGAAACAAATACACTATTTAAAGTATTCAACTAAGTTTTGAAATTTTCTACCATAATATACTTGTGGAACATTTAAAATTTTCATATTTTGATTTGTCTTGATATATTAGCTGAGGTTTTACCTATTTAAATATCAGGGCTATTGCATTTAATAATCTTTTGTGCTTTAAGAAGAAATTTGTTTATTTGTGACTTGTTGTGGTTTATCAGTGGTCATTACATGTTAGATACAGTGAAAACATGAAAACCTATCAACCATCCTACCCTACCTACATAATGTTTAATTAAATATAATTAAGATTTGTGCAATACTTAATTAATTTGTCTCATTTTTGATAAGTCAGCCCAGTTACTAGTCACATTTCTGAGCTGACTTTGTGTCCCATAAGAATAGTATGGTTCACAACTTCACACATGCCTATTCCAGAAATTACCAAACTGGGAGTGAGAGATGGAGAAGTATTATGCATGGTCGTAAAATAGGTAATCAGTCAAAATTACATGGTGTGGGCAGTAAAACTCGTTTCTCCAAAACACCCTGTCGAATTATTTCTACACAAGCCTAGAGCAGATGCTGTGATGTTTTACACTTATCTTATTGCTTAAATAATTGTTTAAGTATAATTTTGAAATTTTTCATTTATTGATATTTCTTTATATAAATTATATATGACAAATAACAGTTTCTATTTACAGTCCAAAAAATGTACTGTTTGTACAAAATAAAAATAGACAGTGGCATCACACATTAATCTTATAGTGTATATAACTTTTTCTTGGTTGTGTATTATATTTTGTAATTTTTTAATTTTCCTCTTGTAAAGATTGTACACCAGAAAGTATTTGTCAGTTATATATATGACGTCAAAGGGTGCATCTCTCCATGACGATCAGTTTTTTTTCCATCCTATGATAGAAAATATTTTCCAGCCAATCAAAAGACAGTATTGCAAAATATTTATTTAGCAATAATTAGGTGTCTTTTATACAAATTGCCAAAGCATTACTGTACGATTTTTAAAAACTTTAAAATATATTTTTATGTTTCTATCTGGAATGATCATAAAAAGGAATTGCAGAACAGGATTCCTAATTGCTCTAAGAATACACTACATATGAGTGCTTGATTATGGGTCATACTACTTTTAACATAATTCAAGAAAAACATTACATTGATTTTGTTTATTGATATTAATTTTTTCAACATAAGGATATAAACACAGAAATATGCAACCACTAGAATGTGAGATTAATGTCAGGCTAAATATAAAAACAAAACCTTTATTACCGGGGTAGACTCTTTCATTAAGTCATATTGAGTTATAAAAAATGTATGTTATATTGTTGAGAGTAAAATTGCAGCCATTAAGAAAGACTCAAGTGTTTTGTCAGAGATTTTTTTAGTGTTGTGGAGCGGTCCGTAGAAATACTGCAAAGGACATCCTTTGTGCACTAAGGACTCTGAAATGCACTAAGGACATGATAACATCACTAAAAGAGCACAATGAACATGTTGTATCAAAGAACTTATTACAAAGAATACAATTTTTAAAAAGGACCCGCTGTGGAGTATGGAAGAGTGCAGTATGAATTCAGCTCTCGAGATTGACAAATGCTTAGTTACTAGTACTAAACTTGAATTGAACAACAACAACAATGAAGTAATCAATGTTTGTTATTACTACATGTGTAGTTTTCTTGTATGTTATGATTATAATGGTGCTTTAATGAAATAAACTATGCAATTTAACCAAAACTAGTTAAGTAAACACACATGGTCATGAATTTACAACTATTGCAGTTTATATTTGAATACACGTGATTGACCCTCATAGGTTATATGATAATGGTCATTTGTAGGGGGAAATTATGATTTTAATTTTGTTATGAATGGTGGAGATGTACACATGACAATTTCAAAGTTGTCAGAGTGTTTTATTTTTCAGTTCTGTCCCAGCACTCCCTACTTTTCCAGTTTGCAGTCGAAATTTTCTGTCAATTTGTCTATCCCATTTTCCTAGTTTTTTTTAACTTGTTTTTGTCCAGAATATGGATGAAATATGGTTAAAACATTCAAACAATAAACATTTCTGTTCTATTTACAGTGGGTACGTATTTGTATATCCCATGTACACATGTTTTCATGTTATGAGGAAAAAATCATTTAGCTTGTTCTATGCTACATAAACCCAGGAATACTAGTCCCATGGTACAGCCAAATGGTCTCGTCGAATAGATTTTTACTAAATCTGAACTTTCACACTCTGGATGACAAAAATAACTTATAGTCATGTATCACTAATATACATGTACTAGGTTTTTAACTTGCGATTTATAATATAATGCATATCATCGTTAATTTTTGTAGAATTAATATTGTATCTGTTTCACTACTATGGGCATAAAATTATCACCAGTGGTATATGAATGAGAGTTGGTTAATTTTTCTAACAACTTTTTTTGCCTTTCTATGAAATTATTCAGAATAAATTGCATCTAACAAGCAAAAGATTAAGGGATGCCTGTGTGAAGTTTCATTAAATTTGGTTGAGAAATAGGCTAAACTGTTCATGAAACCAAAATTTGTTAAACTCAAGACATTTAAGAATGGATGTAAAAATTATTCATGTAAAATATGATCGATTGTTTTCTTAATCTAATTCAGATATTAATTTATTATCAATCTAGATTTATATTGGCGATCCGATACTTAGTAAGTGTATTGGTTGGTAGCTTCCTTTAGACTTTATATTTGTTAAACTCAAGACATATTTGTACATTTTTTTCGTTGTATATATATATACCGCAAACAGGATCGATGTAGAGCCACTCTGCATTTCAAGGCTTGTGACTTGCAAGATAAAAATATCTTGGCTGCATTAACCCCTCTCCAAAAATTTATGATAATCCAATTCAGTGGCAAATAATATTCATTAAAGCTATACATATAAGAAAAATGGGGCAGCTATTAGTGTACAAGATATAATCAGTAGTTTTACAGTTTTACAATTCAAGATTAAATGAACCCTCTGACATTTTTTTTTTTTTTGGGGGGGGGGCATTTCGGTTATTTCGGAGGCATTTCGGTAATTCGAAGTATCGCTATGGGCAGCAGAGATGTACGCTACATATATGAACAACTAGGATTGAGAATTGTATCGTCTCCCTTGTCAAGTTTTCAAACATCAAACTCAACACAAGAACATTTCTGTTAAATTATTAAAGCGAAAACGTCAAGATTGTATGAGTTATGTAATGTAACTGTCAATTTGACCATATGTCGATAATATAATATCTGTGTACCTGGGACTTGTATAACTAATTTGATTTATAGGTTCCTGCTTTCACTGAATTATTTGTATTAAATGAATATTATACCGTTTACAGTGCTTAAAAGAGTAATTTAATAATATAGCTATGAATTTGTTTATTTATTATTTATTGGATAGTTGATTGATTACATAAAATCAAGTTCACCAGGGACAGTATATACTAAGTATATTATAGACTGTCTCTGAGTTCACTGAAGACAACGTATTTGATTGCGATTGACTAGACCAAGTTGCGAAAAAAAAGATCGCATTATGATTAACTTTAAGGGATGGGTTGAAAAATTGGAATTATTCTGTTTTAATATTCTTTAAGACGAATAATCCCCCGAAACTATTAGTCATAATTAGGTTCGATAACTCTATGTTTTAATATATATTTTTTCCTGTTATCAATTTATTTATTTTATTAATGGAGTTTCTACTTTATTGATTTCCCCGTGGCATCATTATTTTTTTATTCTCAAAAACTATTACTATATAGTTTATAATTTAATAAATCACGTAAAATTTTTAATGATTTGTGGTTACCTGATAAACATTTGTGACATACGTGTTCTTTAGAACACCTTTACTTAGATTTCACTAACCAGTATAAAATTCATAAATGTAACATAAGTTGAGGTTTAAGGTAAATAGTCTTCTTTTGTTGTTGGTTGTAAGTTGTACTTCTTTCTACATTAAAGGAACTATCTCCCCTGTTGTAGTCATTATTCGACATAATAAATAGATATTGTTTGTTGTCATGTTGTCCTTATTTGTACACATTATAGTTCTCAGGGTTCTCCACACTTTTTAGAGTAAAAGGCTGAATCACTAAAGTAGAAGGCAGGGGGTCTGGGGGCGGCTCAAGGCCCCCAGTGGGGTTAAGAGGCAGTGCCCCTATAGAGGGTCCAGGGGGGCTTCGTCCGAAAATGGTTTTAAGCTATTTTGAATGTGATTTGGACACCTCTCCTGGCATGAGCAGACAGATAAATGTTTTCACTGTTAGAGTGAATAAAAGTATAACGTAACAGCTTTACTTTATTTTAAGTCTATACATGTTATAAGACGTCGTATTCTGAGCGGAAAAAAAATCCCATGTAATTAATTTATCCAAACACCGGTGGATATCGTAGGTTATCACTATTATCATTATTTGAAACTTCGTAAAAGGTAAAAGACATATTACCATCCTTTCTTACCATCGGTTAGTTTCTGCCTTTTAGTGAAATAGTCTGTAATATTTTTATTTCCAGCTACCCGTTTATTCATTGCAGTTTTATACACCGGAAACGCATGTAAAACTATACCGGTGTTGACACAAAGAAATACCGTAAATTATATTTTGCATCGAACGCGGACCTCGCCGAGAGCACCATTAAAAAAACGAACACGCTATGAGAAAAACAAACTTCAGCTGCCGATTTCTCTACATTATAAAGATTAAATTTTCATTCATAATTTTTTTAGCAATAGGTAACATAAATTTGGCAAAAAAGTAGCCGGTCAAAATACAAAAATACACGGCAATATAGCCGGCTACCGGCTTCAAAGGAAACCACTGAGTTCTTATCTTATATAATAGTCTTCTTCTGTTTGTTCAAGTTGTACTTCTTTCTACATTAAATGTATTATCTCCACTGTTGTTCTCTTTATCCTACAAAACAAATAGACTGCTGGTTTTCATGTCTTCCTTATCTGTACTTGATGTAAATTATCTCCCCTTTTATAGTCCTTATCCTACATAATAAGTTTGAATGCTTTTATAATGAATGTCCTTATTTGTAAATTATCTCCCCTGTTAAAAAGTCTTTATCTTACATCATAAATGATCATACATAGAGTTTTGTTTTTCCTATTTGCTGTATCAGTACCTAAAGTAAATTATCTCTCCTGTTAAAGTCCTTATCTTACATAACAAATAGACCTTGATTTTTTGTGTTTCCTTATCTGTACATTTGATGAATTATCTTCCTTGTTGTAGCCCTTTCCCTGCATAATATATAGGCTTCATTTTTGTTCTGTGTGTTGTCATTATCTGTACATTAAGTGAATTATCTCCCTTGTAATAGTTGTTTTCCCACATAACGTTTTTAGGTCTCCTCATTTGTACTTTTCATTCCTGACTTTATCTAAAGTTAATTATCTCTATGGTTATCATTCTGTACCTACATCAAAAATAGGCTCTAGTTGTTTTCATGTCCTAATATTTATGTTGTCCTTATTTGCGCAATAAGTTAATTATCTCCCCAAGTAAAACGAAAAGTTTTGATATGGATTTTATGTATCAGATTTACTATAGAAAAGACATGGGAACTCAAAAGAAGCAAACTTACTGATTTTGACTCGTACAATTTTACACGTATTCGATTTTTTCGTCGTGAAAAAAACCATTTGTGTAGAAAAATAGAAAATTAAATAAAGCTTTAAAATTTGCCGGTTCCAATGTTATTCCCTTAGAGTTTGGAAGATTTCATTTCATTTAACTTACATTTTCGTTCAAATTTCTAAAGAATCTATTTTTGATCGATTAAAAATCATACATCGAGAAATTGATCAAAAATAGATTCTTTGGAAATATTCTATTTTATACTTCCCTTATAATGCGAAAATACACTGCTTAAACTATATGTTAACAATGTCCGTTTTATCGAAAAGCAAGCAAAGAGGCATTGCTTATTTTGCTATTAATTCGACAGCTTTTATATGTTCAGATTCCAAAAAATGAAAATTTTTACCATTTTGTTGAAAACTGTAGCAATTATAGATAATTTAGACGGTAAGACCATTACCGTTAAGTACAATCATAAATATAATTTTGCAACTTATATTCCATATATAACGTACTCTATTAAAACCACTAATATGCAGGCATTTCATGAAACCATAGACTTAACAAACAAAAATTATAATTGGTAACGTAAATAATGCAGATGCTTTCAAGATAACAAAAAAGCTGAACTGTTGTGGGCAGTCAAGTTCACTTTTATGGCCTTGCTGTTTTTATGTGCAATTTTCCAATTGAAATGATACAAGAGAATTACTCAAGGTAGGAGAATTATGCCTATGGATCGAAATGGCAGGTGCATGTTTACATACCTGTTGTTCAGCATCATAATGTTTGAAATGTTTCATTTTATGTTGTAATCATAATCAAAAGAGGAATATATATCGACAGCAATCTATTTTATTTCATTTCAGAATTCACGAGTATTGGTAATGTCAATAGTTTTAATCGTATACTGAAACATCCTATAGATACCACCAAAAACGAATGATTTTAATGAATTCATTGAATATGCTATGGAAAAAACATCAGCTTTTGCTTATAGAAGATATAATGAATATGGAAGAAAAATCGCGATACTAAATGTCATTCTTACTTGACTTCCCTTCTGTACAGTCGTTTTTTTCCGGGAAATCACGCGGTATTAAAGCAATCTAAAAAAAAATGATGTCAAATATATATTAGATCGGCTATAATTGTGACGTTTTAGGATGCGGATAGTACTTAAAATAGCGGTAACGTAAATATCAATATAGTATGTTTTCACAAATGAAACTGCATTGCTACTTTATCTTAACTTCGTGACAAATGAAAAAAATGACAGATTACGAAGGATGTTTTTATCTGTCAAACCTAAATTTACTTTCCATGTAAACTGCAACAATATTTTTTTTTGTTTGACACGTAAATATTATTCCTTTTCATAACTTTTATCAACTTGGTAAGACAAGATGAAATTGTCCACTTATATGATTCAGTATAGCGATTTTTAAATTGTAGAATGTTTAGTAAAAGTAAGAGAACATATAAGTGTGTGTCATTTATAACAATGGCATAATTTATCGCTGTTTCTGAAACGAGAAGAATGCACGTTTTTGAATGTTGTGACAGATCAAGTTTGAAATTAAATTGCCTACGAATTTTCCACACACGTTTAAACAAGACTATTTCTAAAATGAAATTCGTTTATTTCTCACTAGTTCTCATTTGTTTTAGGTTTAATAGCAAAGATATTTAAAAAGAACCAGAAATCAGAAAATAGGTAATTAGTTGACTATTGTGACAGTAACGAAAATATCGTTTTTCAAGGTTAAATGTTATTTTTTCGCAAATAAATAATATGCATACTTTAAATTATATATTTTCTATTAGTTTGTTTCATATAGTTCTTGATATGATCCTAATATTTAACATTTTTACTGCTATGTTAAATTTTGCTGTGTTACACTGACTTTGCTTATAAATTGAGAAAATGTGATTTTTATCTTTCCGCGCTTTGCTCGAGTCAGTGGCGTGTCCTAACCGTCATTGTGTTTTTATCTTATAAAGCAAGTCAAAATGGTGCACATTTTGAAAAATTAATAACAATTAACCGTATTAACGTGCATGTAATTAATAATCTTTTTACGTCTACTTTAAAAGGCAACCATTTGAGATATTATTTGTTGAAAGATGGAAGATGTAAATCGCAGTGAAGATAAAAAGGGGGAAACGAGTGGAGAAGAAATAGCAAGACGAAGTTCATTAGGAAAAACGTTTGAAGAATCGCAGTCTCAGAGCGTATTGAAAGTTCAGCCTCACTCCCAGGCTCAGATATACACAAATGAAAACTCACTGGACGATTTTACTACTGAGTCTATTATAACTCCGACAAAGCGCAGAAAAATACACATGACATCCGAAATGTGTCAAACGTACTCCAAATCTGAAGAAGGTTCTAAAGGGTTAGCTATTGGGAATCAATTTCCGAACAAGGATATAAATCTTGCACATTTGCATCCGAGGCCAAACAGAAAGAGAAACAGAAATCTGTCAGATGATAACAAAACTCTGAATAGTAAATCTGTTCAAATTACTCCAAATAAAGTTACTGTCAACCCAGAAATGACATATTCTAGTAAAAGCGAACTTGTTGCTTGTTTTAAGGATGGGAAGCTTGGTGGATTCACATCAGCAGCAAAACTACACAATTACAATCCAGATTTGTCCACTCTTTTTGATGTAAAGCCACCAGTTTCCATGTTAAACATACCACAAAAAATAAATAGAACCTCAACTTTTGTTAAAGATACAAACCAAAAGTCAATAACAAACTTTTTCACCACTACTTCAAACCAAAATTCAAGTCATTCACCTTCAGGACAATCAAACATACAAAAATGTGCCAGTTTTTCAAAAAGTACAGTAATTGAAATCTCTGACAGTCCTTGTTCTACTCCCGAAAAGTGTGCAGAAATTGATTATAGTACCCCTGTAAAAATGTATTCACCAATAAAAAGACTTGAAGGGTCATCAAATATCTATGTTACGGATGCCAGTCCATCTGGTTCTCAGAAATCAGAATGTGAAAAAAAAAATTATCAGACAGGGAACATGGCTGTGAAGCAGTTGTTTGAAGGTCAAAGACAATATCAAACATCCAAGGTTTTGCAAGGAAAAGGTAAAAAGTCGTTAAATAAAAGTTCTAGGAAATCTGCTATGAAAAAACCTAAACAGAGAGTCCAAACTATCAAGCAGGAGATAAGACTAAGTGTTGGTAATATAAGTTCAGAAGATGATGAAGTATTATGCACAGCAGTTGACCTAGCATCTGAAAAATATGGCTTACTAGGGTCTGATTCTAATTCCAAATCTTCTGAGCAGAAGTACAAAGCACAAGTAAACTATTTTGATCTTTTGCCAGATGAACTGTTAGAGATTATTTTTGCACAGCTTCCTATGTTAGATCTATGCTTGAACAGTAACAGAGTTTGTTCCAGATGGAGTCAAATAATATCTTCAGAGAGGGTAAGTTTTTACTGATACTTGTATATGTACCAAGTAATTCAACTGATTATGAGTAGTCTGGTGTTTTGCTCACCAAAGGCCTTTTTGTTAATTTTCGGTTTCAGTCGTGAAAAATTAATGTTTTTATCTTAAGGAAATTAAGGAAAGATTTACTAATGTAACATTTATAATGTTAAACAATGATAACTAACTAACTAACTAATCCTCTTCATCCCTGGTGGGACATAAGGCCACGTTAAACAATGATGATAGTTAAATTTTGACAATAAAAAAAATCTAAAAGCCACTGAAATACACAAGATTTTTTTAAAGTTTAAAGATCGTGTCTTTCGGGTTAGCGTTTTCTGATATTTAAGAAACAAATACTTTAAAAAAATTTACGTTGCAGAACTGTCCAAAAATAGAATATGATGACTACAATTAGTCCAGAGAAGGTATAAATTATTTTGATATCTTCTTAAAATGTAAAAACTAGCACTTTTGTACTTGTTCATTATAAATGTCAAATAAATAATATGTATCATCATTATACTTGTGCTTTTTTATTTCAATGATTACATTCGGAACTAAATTAACGATATTTAAACTTTTCTGTTTATCTTTACCTGAAGTTTGTTCCATGGAAGAAGAAGTATTATAAATTGAAGAAAAATTTACCAGGAGCAATGGCTGAAATGAAGAAGATACTCGTGGCAAGCAACATGTGTAAAGCTGTAGACTATCTTACTGGACTTATAAGGTTTAATATTAAAGATTGTACTATACTATATAATTATCTTATAAAGATAGAAATTCTTAAATTTTTATCTAAATAAGTTTGTTTACAAAATAATTGTAAATAGCTGGTTATTAGTTTTTTCGTAAAGGGGAGATAATTTTGTGTATAAGTGTTGTAAACTATTATGAATGTTTGAATTATGTTCTGGGCACAAGTTTACATGTAATAGGCTCAGATTAGGCCAGAACATGGATTTGTTAATTTTAAGAAAGTTGCTTATTTTAGCTCTTATAATTATGGCCTATTATCTCCTAAAAACACATAATTTTTTAATTGAAAAGTTATTGTTGAATACTTTCCATTGATGTCAACTGGAATTGATTAGGTGTCATTTCATTGTGATTAGTTTCAAACAAACTGTGCAACTAAAAGGTCAATGAATTACTATATTTTTATTTTCTGCTTTTGTTAATCCAGGGATGACACTTCTATAGTATTTGGGTAGATAATATCTAGGCGATGTGTCACATACCATGGTTGCTGACCTTTGACCTTAGGTCACACTATTGCTTTCTGAATGACAAATTCATGTCCGGGCTGTAACTTTTTAATCTTTCGAGGTAGGCTTTTGATATTTGGAATTAGGTAGATAATATCAAGGCGATGTGTCGCATACCATGGTTGTTGACCTTTGACCTTGAACTTGACCTTAGTTCACATTATTGCTTTCTGAATGACAAATTCATGTTGGGGCTATAATTTTATTATCTTTTCGAGGTAGGCTTTTGATATGTGGAATGTGGGTAGATAATATCAAGGCCATGTGTTGCATAACATGGTTGATGACCTTTGACCTTGACCTTAAGGTCCGTGGGGCTTACAGAGATTGGTACCATCTTACTGATATCTAGTTGTCTCGTCTGCAACGAAAGTCGCTGGAGGCGAGACATATGTATGGGAATCCGGCGGCAGCGTCGTAAACACTTGACATCTTGCTTCATATATTTGTAAGCGGAAACCCTAGGTCCATCAAATTTGGTCCAGAGGTAGCTTATGATGAGTACTTGCCAGTCAGTCACCTGTCACCTGACCATGACCTAAATTTCACTGTCCAGCGACTACGTTAAAGTTTTTGGGTTACGACGGTTCCTCTGTAACTACGCATGGTAGGATGACAATATTTGGTGTATAGGTTGCTGATGACTAGTACATGACTGTCTGGTAGGTGTCACCTGACCTTGACCTCAATTTCACGGTCCAGTGACTACGTTAAAGTTTTTGGGTTACGACAGTTCCTCTGTAACCACGCATGGTAGGATGACAATATTTGGTATATAGGTTGCTGATGACTAGTACATGACTGTCTGGTAGGTGTCACCTGACCTTGACCTCAATTTCACGGTCCAGTGACTACGTTAAAGTTTTTGGGTTACGGCAGTTACTCTGTTACCACGCATGGTAGGATGACAATATTTGGTATATAGGTTGCTGATGACTAGTACATGACTGTCTGGTAGGTGTCACCTGACCTTGACCTCAATTTCACGGTCAAGCGACTATGTTAAAGTTTTTTGGGTTACGGCTGTTCCCCTGTAACCATGCATGTTAGGATGACAATATTTGTTATATAAGTTGCTGATAAATAGTACATGACTGTATGGTAGGTGTCACCTGACCTTGACCTCAATTTCACAGTCCAGCGACTATGTTAAAGTTTTTGTATTAGGACAGTTCCTCTGTAACTATGCATGGTATGGTGACAATATTTGGTATACAGGCAGCTGCTGATATTTAATGCTATTTACCTAATGCTTATGACGAAATTTATTTTCGTTACTGATGCTGAATGCAGGCGAGACATTTTTCTGTGTCCACACTTGTTTTTAATTTAAAATAGGATATTTTTTTTTCTGCTTCCGGTAACATTTTCCCAATTTTTTACCACATGTTCTAAGGAAGTTATACTTTCTTTTTGCACCATATGGTTTTTTGAGTCAAAGTTGAGAAATTGTCATCTTCAAATCTGGTGCTGTCAAGTTTCGTTCTTTGTGATTAGTTTTTTTTGTTTTGAATGATGTTTAATGCCACTTTCAGCAATTTTCAAGCTATATCATGGCTTCCAGTTTTTATTGGGAGAGGAAGCCATAATACATGGATAAAACCCCTGACCTTCAGTAGAAAAACTAGCAATCCTTGTCAATTAAGCTGGTAGGCGAGTACACCCTGCCTGCAGTGAGACTCTAACCTGCAGCCTCAGTGTTGACAGACCACCGGATCAATAGTAGACAAACTACCTTAACCACTTGGCCACCAATCAGGTCAACATTCTTATTCTTGGTTGGTGCAATAAAATCATGGATCGACTGAATCACCATACTACAATAGCTTTGTGAATTGATATGTATTGGTTTTTTTTCTACATAAAATTGAGTGATTTAGAAATAAAACTGATATGTATTGTCAATTTGATGTTTTGATTTGTTACGTCTGATACTGAAAGTTGGTGGGTTGAAGTGGAAATTTTGAAATTTCATGGGATAACACCTTCTGTAACTTTTTAGACTTATTGTTCTACAGTAAGTTTTATATCATTAGTATTATGGCTGAGTTGTTCTTTTGTCAGACTTATAAATTCATGATGATCTTTACAATCCAGCTAATCATGAGTAGTTGTACTTATTAGATATTTCCCCAATACACTGCTTTTAGGTACCAAATTTCCCAATTTGTGTTGTGGGGGACCCATTAAAAAAGTCTAAAATCATCCATGTAATTAATCCATCAGTTTTCTTGCTCTTTTATGTAAAGGATGATTAAAAGGTTTTCATTTACAGATATATGAAGACATTTAAGCCTATAACAGCAGGAAACATGATACAGTGTTTACAGAGACACAGAAAATATGAATGGGCTAAAGCTTTAATGGAGGAAAGGCTCACAGATTGTTTAATTCAAAAGGTAATGTTGAGAGTCTCTATAATAGAGAGAGTACTGGGTTTTAATGCTAGCACACAGAGGTAGAAGACTAGGTTTACAAATAGTTTTTTAGCACTGAATTTTTTGGAATCAGAAATGCATTTCTAACTGCAGTCCATTTCCTAGCATTTCCTAAAATTCAAAAGATTATTAACAAAAACACACAACTTATGAAAGAATTTTAAACAAGTTCTTGATGATATCTTATAAAAATATGGCAATAAAACATACATTCAGTCAGGTTTATAGTGAAAAGTTTTGTGCCAAACAAACACTTATTAAAGGTCTAAATCTCATATGTGGAGAATCTGGCAATTTTAATTTTAATTAGTTTACCACAGCCTGTTCTGAACCCCAAATTAAAATTAGGCACTTTATTTTGTCTAATACACATCACAAATTCAACCATTACTAATATTGCCACCAGTCTTACATTTACCAAATGTTTGGGGTATTTCAATGAATTCCATTAAAATATTTGTAGATGTATTTTTTATTCAAAGGAACCACACCCATGGAGTTGTATTGCTACACTTGTTATAATATCTCAGACTGTATATGATATTCAGGAGATAATCCAGTGTTTACTGGTACCCTCATCACAGTGTTCATCTATAGAGGTCCTTGAATGTCTGTACTGCATAGCCACCTTTCTGTATGCCTTCAAAATGACACAGTCCAATGATGTTTGGAATGGGTATGTTGTATTTTACATTTAACATGTTTAAGGCAAAAAATATAAATACTTGATTTGTTTTTAATTTTTCATCTCCCATATTTTAATAATTCTAAGTTATTGATATACATGTATTCCTGCAATAATACATGTAAGTGCTGTTTTTTTTTTTTATTTCCCTTACACAGAGTCTAATGTTGAATGTCTGATAAATCATTGCAAATCACCTGGTACTTTACCAATTGCCCTTTCTCTCTAAGTATTGGTGCTTTATTCACTGATTATTGATAAAAGTGGTAAATTCAATATAGCTAAAAAAACATTTTATCCTTCAGGACCTTAAACATTTACACACATTTTTTTCAGTTGATATTTTCCTTTAAAGTAAAACCTCATAAAAAAGAAAATTTAATATGTTGTTCTTCAAATAAAAAGAAAGGAAAAAATGAAAGGGTGTAAAATTTTGTATATGGGGCTGCCCTATTTACAGTATGTACTGTGAGATTTTATGTTGTGACATACTGGTAAGAGTCATCTTCACTATAGCTAAGTGTTACGATCTGGCCCCCCTCAAATAAGGGTATACTTTATCCAGTAAAGAATAATCCATGTTGCCCCCATATTGACATTATTTACCACAAGATTATAGGTTGTGACTTAAAAGCCTGCTTTATCCAGTAAATATGATAAATAATCCAGTTCATAAATTTGTTTTAAAACTTATATAATTAATTAGAATACATGTACATGTATAAAACATGGGGAAATGTCTAATGAACAGCTGACAACATAAGATTATCAAATACATCTTAATGTAAAAGTACTTTTAGACACAATTTTAACCTCACATGAGCATCACCTTGCGACGGTTGTCTGTTGTCCGTCGTAAACTTTTTCAAAAATCTTCTTCTCTGAAACCACTTTTTCAAACTTGGCCACAATCATCCTTATGGTTCCTAGTTTCAATTTGTACCCAGGGTGTTGATCAACAGACAAAGATGGCTGCTGTTACTAAAAATAGAACATGGATGTCAACACAGGTTTTTGATCATTATCTCAAAAATTATAATAGCTATAGAGAAAATGGTTTTTTAAATTGATCAGCACATTAACATCTTCGCTAGCCAAGGGTTACGATCCGATACTCTTATCTTCAAGATGTATCGGATCGTAACCCTTGGCTAGGGAAGATGCACATTAAGGACTACTATAGTTGCTATTAGTGTGAAGTTGTGTATTGGCTTCTTTTAGGAGTTATAATGAAGACTTTTGACAAAATTTTTGGTATTTACAATATAACTTGGAGGTAGAGTGAAACTGTAAATGGCAAAATTGATCAGCAATTAAAGTCTTACAATTCACTTCATTGGTCTAATATTGTCAGATGACTCTTAAAAAGACAATTTTTTACGAATTTTTTCATTTTTGTCTTGTAACTTAAAAACCATAACAGCTAGAGTGAAACTGTTAATACTAAAAATGATCATCAATAAAAGCCCTAGCTACAATTCACTGTATTGGTCTGAAATTGTCAGATGACTCCTTATATGAGTTATTGCCCTTACATGACCATTTTTTTTAATGCAATTTTTCTTTTTTTTCCTGTAACTTGAAAATTATAACAGCTAGATTGAAACTGTAAATTGCATAAATGATCAGCAAAGCAACGCCTACAAATCATTGCTTAATCCGAAATTGCAAGGTGACTCTTTAAAGGTGTTAAAACTATGAATTAGGACAAATAATCAGTTTTTGTGTTATAAATTAGTCTATAACACACCTAGAGTAAAACTAAATTTTTAAATTGCCCTAAATTTAAAAGAAAAGGCCTACAAATCATTTAATTAATCAGAAATTGTCTGATGGCACGTTATAGTAGTTATTGTACTTAACCAAAATTTTTGAAGAAATGTTGAGTTTTTGCACAGTAACTTCAAAACTAGACTAATCTGAAACTGTAAACTGCAAAAAATAAAATATAGCTGAAGTCATTTGGGTTCCAGGTGAGCGATTACAGGTTCCTGGGAGCCTTATATCAAATAGAATTTACCTAAAAACATAATTGTAAATAAAAGATATATATAATGGTTTTTAAACATAAAAGATTGATTGATTGATTGGATGTCTGCTTTACGTCCAGGGAGCAGTATTTCAGCTATATTCAGGATGGGAACAAGTTAACAAACAATAAATCAACGGAAAATCGGGTGGGATGGGTCACAGGGAATACAATTTTGACTGCCACTGGAAAAGTATGGAGTTATGGGTAGGGGCGGAAAATTTAGCCTTTTGTAGCAGCTACAATGAGCCTACTTTTTTTCGAAATCTACAAAAGGGGTCTTTATCGTGCAAGGAGCGTGGCACTCTCCAAACACGTTACCCACTACGGTCTGCGGTTGGGCTTTGCTGACAACGCCCCCCAACGAGAGGGTCCCCCCTATCCGCCACCTTGGGACGTGCTTGGCTGCTCTGTGGGTCGAGCACAGGGAACCCTCCCAGTATGGTCACAGTAAACATAAAAGAAAATACCATAGTTAATGATGTCTTGAAATGGCAGTTGTACTTGGATGGGAAAATGTTACAGGTAAACAAACAGGATGTTTATTGCAATTAGGTAATCATTTGACACCAACTTCGAAGTATGAATATTCAGACATTTTTAAAAGCTAAATATAATAAAGGTTAATCATTAAATTCAAAATAAGAATGGTACACCCTTCTCCTGCCAATTGCAAGGACATGTATGATTTGATACATGGAAATATAGAGCACAGAATGTATATAAAACTTGAATACCTTAGATGCCAGTTCACAGGAAACGTAAAAAACAGACATGGTGACACAAAAATACACAAGTAAAATTTTGGACATTGTGTTACACAATCACAATAAATTTTACTGGTAAAAATAATAAATGTGCTAAACATGAAGTGGAATTTTGATGTGCGAAAACCGAGATTTTAAAAAACTAGTATTGCATCTAATGACCGTTACTTCTTTAAAAGTCAACTTCGCAAATATTCTGTATAAACAAGTTTCCTTCAGTAATTTGCAAAATCTGATTACATGATACAAGTTGAAAATAATAATACTTTAATTTTCAATAGTCATATTTATTGACAAAATTTCAACTAATATTCCAGGAAAAATGAAAAATGAGATCACCTAAATGAAGATCACCTTACCAACTTCCCCCCTAGCAACATTCTGCATAATGATCTTCGCATATGAAGTTGTTGCTGTTGTGGTCTAAAGTAGAAGTCTTTAAACTGGTGAACTACTTGATACACAAGTTGAATTTATTGCTTAGATTAGGAATATGAAACATAATTTTGCTAGAACCTTGTCTTATAGTACGTGTGTCACGTTCTGTTATTGACTGTTTCGCGTTATTATTCCAATACTTTAACATACTTGTCAAGTGATCTCTAGTATCGCCATCAAATGATGAGATAGTGATAAGATGGCGGACATCCATTAGTGCATTTTTTACGTGGTAAATTCACTGTAGAACTATAACTGTAATAAAACTTCAAAAGGCAAATGTGTTTCTTTTTATTGGAAGAATAAAGGTTTTCATTCTTTTTTGGTGAAGTTCCTTGTAAACGTCTTTAGTAAAGCTGGAATGAAGACATCAAGATATGCTCCTTGAAATATCATAGTTTTTTTGAAGTCATTTATCTTAAAAAGATGCTAAATAGTAAAGTTTCTTTCAGTGTAAAAACCTTCAATTATATTTAAATTGAGAACTTTTTTCTTCAGAATCCATTACAGACTATTTTATGCCTTATACTTGTATGAGAATGCATCAGCCACCAATCTAGGAGACCTACAGAATGCTATCACATACAAAAGTGGTCAGCAGAGTCTAATGAAGTACAGGTAATTGTAATATTCTACTTGTAGCTGTCAACATGTACCTCTATGTACTTAACTGTCTTAGAGGTGTATGTGAAAGTCAGAAGGTGCTTTTTATTCTACTCCATTCTGCATAAAATTTTAACTGTTTATTGACTATACTAGTAATTGTTAAAAACTTGGTTCTAAAATAATTATATATCTGTCAATGTTTGACACTACATCCTTTAATAACAAGTAATTCAGAAATAACCCTTAATATTGAAAATTTTAATCTAGTTGTAAATCTGTAAGGGTTCATCCATAATTGTCAACATTTTTGCAAGTTAGTAAAGAGCACTCTTTTTGAAAAACCCCTCTGTCCCTCCAAAAGAGTACATCAACATGCTAGTCTGCACATGCAGGGTTAATAATTGATATATTACATAGCCATACCTTGTTGTAATTGCTTCAAATGTCTATTGCAAATCATATAATAAGAAATTGTTCACAATTTTCAGGCTTTACAATATAGTAGTATAATTCAGATTTTCAATCAGCAATTACCTATGTCACCAGTATGTATCCAAACTCCTTATTGTTCCTGGAATCTCATCTGGTAAACAATAAGCTTAATTTTAATGTTGAAGAGTGCATGATTAATTTTATCATAAAACTATATATATATATTGGAGTGAAAGCAATAACCAACCTGGGAAAATATAATCAACACAACTTGAAAGAAATTAAAAAATATAAGCAAACTACTGTAACAGTTTTTTTGCCTTTCTTCTGTAAGTTAATGGTTTTGCTTTTTTTGGTGCTTCACCAGCTGGTCTTTGTTTGAAGGATAAAAAACATTTACAAAACACATTCAAGGACAGCATATAAACATTTTGTCAATCAGTTTAACAGTCAAAATTGTAATGGCCAATCTTGTCAATCAGTTTAACAGTCAAAATTGTAATGGCCAATCACGATATGCCGTAATCAGGAAGGAAAACAAAGAACCTGCATTCTTTGTTTGCCAACTTAATTATGGCATCTCATGGTGGACGGTTACAATGTTGACAATGAAATGAGTCTCAAAATGTTCATGCAAAATCCTGAGATGTTTGTAAATAGGTTATTTATCCTCAATTTTAACCAACTTAATTTTTGGAGGGTCAAGCAGATTTAGATATGTAGTGTAATTGTAGAGATAAATGCAGCCTAATCGGTTGCAGAATGGAAGTAATTCTTTAGCTCAATCGGTTAGAGCGCTGACTTCAGACCCAGAGGGTGTGTGTTTTTAATCCTACAGGTACCATTGATGATTTTCACAACAGATTTGTCTTTCCAAACATTAGCATGACTTGGAATTAAGAATCTTAGACATTGCTTTAATGACCGAGCTAAATCGATATTTAAAGACGAGGATCCTATGAGGTGCCTCAAAATTCCCTCCATGACAAATATGTTGTTGTTCCTGCAGACAAGGCTTCTAACAACATTGTGTTTGTATGCAAGTCACATTACTATGAATGCCTCATTAAAGAACTAGGCATTAAAGATAACTCTGGTAATTCCACATACAAATGTACCACATTTAAAAAAGATAAAATCCTGTCTTACCAAAAGTTCTTCATGACTTTTTTGAATATTAATTACCACAAAGACTCAGAAGACTTGTATTGGACTCCTAAATTACATAAAAGTCCTTACAAGTAAAGATACATAGCAGGCTCATCTACATGCTCTATCAAAGACTCGTCGGGACCATTGTTGTAGTTACTATATTTTTGGTTGTTGGTTCTGGATTTGCGTACTTTGATTTATGGATTGTCTGTTTGGACAGTTTCATCGTTGTTCTGTGTTTTGTTATTGCCTTCATTTGAAAATACTTCAAAAGCAGAAAACAGTTTGGGAAACTTTTCTGGTATAATTGGAAGTTAAAAACAAATAATGTATGGAAAAAATGTTGAAATTAAAACCCCCTCCCCCTATTATGTGCTTTGAAAACTTGTGAAAAATGTTGACAATTATGAATGAACCCTTAAAATGTAAAGGATTTACTTTTGTAATATAATGAAGCTAATTGTTTATTTGCAGAGAAAAAATGCACATAGATTAAAGCTGTGTTTATTTCTGTCAAAATTATATTCTCAATTCTGTTGGTTTGATAAAAACATAGTCACTGTGCTAAGAGATTTTCATGTCATAGTGTGACAATTTACTTGTATTGAACAGACAAGAATTTTTTGCCAAAATTTCAAATTAATGTAATATAATTTTATAATGACACTCTTTTGCCATGAAAACTTGCTATGTAAATATTTGTTGCTATGTTCTGTAAATACATTGGTCTATTGTGAATCGAATCCTACAATAAAAAACTTGACATAATGGATAAACTGAAAAACAGCTAAAAGTGGTGTTAAATCTCAAACAAACAAACTATTGTACAGTAAGTAAACAATAACAGATCATGGTCAGTAATGAAATGATATAAAATTACTTGTACATTAAACAATGCTACTTTATGACAAGTGCAGAAAAGTGCCAAACGATTTTTTATGATATATGCTGTTTTCTTTTAGTCGGTCAGATACCACGGTTAGAATGACCCATGAACAAACACGAATTGTCAGTTACAATGTTCAGCCAGGGGAAATAATCAAAATTGTAGCATTTGCAGGTGAGTTCTAGGTTGATTTTGATTGTTTACATTGTAAAATTATTACTATTAATAGTATACAATGATGACAAGTTATGATAACATTCGATACCCTCCTGGTTGTACATACAAAGCTAGCTATTACTGATACAGGGTTTCTCAACCAGAGTAGAAATAGACATCTAAATGAATACAGACTCAACAAAAGCATTAGTGGACATATGTTTTTCAGTTCTAAATATTTACATTATGTATGTCTTTTCATCGATATCTTAGATATCTATTGGTTCAAACCTTTAGAGATGACATAGAATCTTTCTTTGCATTTCTGTATGAAATCGGTAAACATGAAGAGCACATGCTTCCTTGAAGACGTCCACAGTAAACAAAGGACGCTAAGTAGCTTAAATCAACAAAAATACATTGTTCACGATTTAAATCAGGACCCTGACATTTTTATAGTAAGTCAAATGTAAATATAAGAATTAAATGCATTATTTTCATTGACCGAGCACATTTTCATCATGAAGCACTACCACTTTCATACATAAATGAAACTTCAAAAGAATGCATCAAATTCTTAAATGGTTCAAACAAATATAAAATTGTCTGATTAGATATTTGTGTTGTGTAACGTTCAATGACATTATTTCATATGATGATACATGCATTATAAATGAACGTGTCGCAACTTTAAATTTGATGTTTTGTGTTTTCTTATTAGGAACTGGTAAAACCACAACGTTAGTAAAGTATACTAAAATGAGACCAAGTATGAGATTTCTTCTTGTTGTCTACAATAAGTAAGTATACTGCAATAATACTCAGTATAAGATTTCTCCTTGTTGTCTTCAATAAGTAAGTATACTGCAATAATGCTCAGTATGAGATTTCTCCTTGTTGTCTACAATAAGTAAGTATACTGCAATAATACTCAGTATGAGATTTCTCCTTGTTGTCTACAATAAGTAAGTATACTGCAATAATACTCGGTATGAAATTTCTCCTTGTTGTCTACAATAAGTAAGTATACTGCAATAATACTCAGTATGAGATTTCTCCTTGTTGTCTACAATAAGTAAGTATACTGCAATAATACTCAGTATGAGATTTCTCCTTGTTGTCTACAATAAGTAAGTATACTGCAATAATACTCGGTATGAGATTTCTCCTTGTTGTCTACAATAAGTAAGTATACTGCAATAATACTCAGTATGAGATTTCTCCTTGTTGTCTACAATAAGTAAGTATACTGCAATAATACTCAGTATGAGATTTCTCCTTGTTGTCTACAATAAGTAAGTATACTGCAATAATACTCGGTATGAGATTTCTCCTTGTTGTCTACAATAAGTAAGTATACTGCAATAATACTCGGTATGAGATTTCTCCTTGTTGTCTACAATAAGTAAGTATACTGCAATAATACTCAGTATGAGATTTCTCCTTGTTGTCTACAATAAGTAAGTATACTGCAATAATACTCAGTATGAGATTTCTCCTTGTTGTCTACAATAAGTAAGTATACTGCAATAATACTCAGTATGAGATTTCTCCTTGTTGTCTACAATAAGTAAGTATACTGCAATAATACTCGGTATGAGATTTCTCCTTGTTGTCTACAATAAGTAAGTATACTGCACTAATACTCGGTATGAAATTTCTCCTTGTTGTCTACAATAAGTAAGTATACTGCAATAATACTCGGTATGAGATTTCTCCTTGTTGTTTACAATAAGTAGGTATACAAAAATGAGAGCAAGTAAGAGATTTCTTCTTGTCTACAATAAACAAGTATGGGGTTATACTGCAATCAGACTCTGTATGAGATTTTTCTTTGTCAACAATAAGTTAGTATACTGAAATGAGACCTCCCTGTTGTCTCTACTAAGTAAGTATACTGAAATCAGATCATCCTTTTGTCTACAAAATAAGTAAGTTCACTAATGCAAAATAATGCCAGGAATGATATTTCTTTTTGCTTTCCTGTCAGTAAGCCTAATAAAATAATATCAGGTATGATGTTTCTCATTTGGTGTCTGCAATAAGTCAGTAAGCATTCTTCCATGTGGATGACTTTACGTATTTATGCATGCTGGTTTAATACAAAGAAAACAAAAAGAATGTTTAAGTTTTGTTTCAGCGAAAACATACATAATACTCAATTTGAAGAATGTTTCTGATTTTGTAAGGACTTACAGATATGATATCTTAACAGGAATCAATATGTTATAGGTCGGTTTGTGATTATGCTAATACACAGTTTCCTGGAAATGTTGTGTGCAAAACGGGCCACTCGTTGGCATTCAGGATCACCGGCAGAAGGTTTGTACACATATAAAGGATTAAAATAATCTGTCTACAAAACATTCTTTACAGTTATTTCTGTTGTTCAAAACATTTTTTTAAACATATGTATATATGTTGTAGAGGACTATATGATTGAACATCAGTTTTATTTCTACATTGTAATGCTAGATATTTTATGAACATTTTTTTGTCCACTTATCTTATGAAGCTAACAGACCTCTATTTTCTTGGATAACTTTACTATTGACATTGATGAATTTTATCAGTGACTGACATATTTTGATTTAGTTCCATTATTTATTGAAGTAGTACACTTAACTAAAGATCTATTTTCTGTATTTTCTTTATCAGATATCAAGCTGCCAAAAAATTGGGAAATCTAAAGGTTTATCCAATAACTCAAGCACTGGATCCCAGAAAAGGGGATAATTTGTTCATTAGGGCAAAATTTGTTATGGATACAGTCAATACCTTCATTGCTTCAGCTGATCCATGCATTACGACAGACCATGTTCCTAATAAACGGATGGACGACAATGGCCAAATGACATACATCGATTCAGAGAAGAAAAGTGTAGGTTTATATTGTCAAATAGAGTGTCTTAAAAATTTGAAGGGCATAGGTGGGGGTCTCAAATCACATTGCACTTAGTAATTATACCCTTGCTTTGAAGATGAGGGGGTTTACTGGTTTATGCCTGTTTGTCCGTCCTTCCATCCTTCCTTTCATCCTTCCATCTGCAACATAATGTTCATAACAGTTTTCTCAGCAACTAGTATCATAACCATTTGAAATTTTTTATGTGACCTTACCATGTGGTCCTTTATTGGGAGTACCAATTTCAGGTCTGTTGTATATCTACTTCCTTAGTCAATTTTCAATATTAGTGGTCAATGGAAGATATTTTCGTAAGAGTTTTCTCAGCAACTACTTATCACAACCACTTGATACTTCATGTGACCTAACCATGTGGTCCTATATTGTGAGTACTGATTTCAGGTCTGTCGCATATCTTCTTCCTGTTCACCAACTTAGTCATTTCAATAATGTGAATAGCTGTGCTATACTGAGTGAGCAGTAGCTCACAGGTTCCTAGTTTTGTTGAAAATTTAGTTTCAGGAAGAGTTTTGGTTTTGGGTACATTAAAATAAGTTACAAACTACAGTTCAAAGAAACATTTCCATCAAATTGTAGAGCTTAAAGATTAAGTTAGTCTTTGGAGAAAAAAGGTAGACAAGTTTGCATTTTTTATTTAGTTGTATGCCAGAGATGCTGAATTGATATGGAGTAAGATGTTGGATTTTAATAATAAAGAAGTATTTATGACTCATGATGGATACCTGAAAGTTTACCAACTGTCCAATCCTAAATTACTGGACTATGATTGTATTCTGATAGATGAGGCACAGGATATGTCTCCAGGTAAATAAATTGTTTGTTAGAATGGGGTGCTATTCCACTTCCCAGCCATGTTTCAGCAATATCCCAGTGGTCACCATCCTCTAAAAAATTAGGGAGGAGTTAATTCGCCTTGGCAACAAAACAGGGAGAAGTGGGACCATGATTGGGAGACCAGGAAACAACTATGGAAGAAGTGAAAGAGACCATAAAAATACTTAACTCTTCAGTTGTAACATACTTGTTTCTTTTTATTTACATCAAAATGATGTTTATAATTGTGGTTTTCCCGGATTATTTCTCTTCGGTTTTTAAACAATAACACACACTGATTCCAATTGTTTTTTTTTTTTTGTGTGTGATTATTCATGGTTAGCAATAACATCAACCACAAACAGAACATAGCATTACCATAAATTATTGAAAAAAAGCATCACCAGATATAGCAACTATTTTCCTTTCTACTTGTAGCCATACAAGATATTCAGAAAGAAAAATAGCTGAAGTAAAAATTAATGTAGACATAAACCCCCTACAAGGAGTTATTGTATACATTTGAATGTTTCTAACAGTTTGTTATGAACATGTTTATCTGGGCAAAAATTGCCAAAGAATATAAATAGAATAACAACCCAGATATTTTTTGTTCACCACACTTCCACTTGCACAAAGCTGTGCTGAAACAATCTGCTTCATGGACACTCGTCTACAAAAATTATCATGAGGTCAATAATGACTAATTATCTTTATTCTCTCAGTTGCAGCTTATATATTTATCAAAGAAAATCATTAGAAAATACAGTCGAACTTCAGTAGCTCGAACTCGGATGGCTCGAACACCCGGGATTTCTCGAACACCTATCAAAGTACGAAACTTTCCCCCTATATAATCAATGTTAAAATTACTTCGATTTCTCGAACACCGATTTCTCGAAAACTCGAACTAAATCAGCAGTCCCAATACTAAAAATCCATTGAAAAAGCCATGAATAACTCGAACTAAAATTATTGACAGCTTGCATGACTAATTGGTCGTAAAAGGTGTAAAGATCGAAGCCATACCTGTAAAAAATGCCAAGCTTGATCTTTAATGATATAATCCCTAATAAATATCCTAATGTCATCAATTTGTATTTATGTACTCCTTTGTAGGCAAATTTGTTGAAGTAGTTTTTAATTAATTAAAATATGCGCCAATAAATTGCTATCAAATCCGAATCGAGGTCATTGACACAATTACGTAATGCAATAATACTTATCAATCCTCGTTCACAAAATCAGGCAAGAAATATAACAGTGAACATTTTTATTTTAATAAAAACAAAAATACGTACTTAAAAATAAGATTTATATATGAAATGCAATGAAGAAACACAATTTTATTAATCCAAAGTTACACAGGAAATTAACTGAAATATATAAACCGATATCTATTCCGGTTCGCACATGAATCATTTCCGGACATCACAAGCCCCGGTTTCTCGAACTCCCGATTTCTCGAACTATTTATGTCGGCCCCTTCGAGTTCGAGCCATCGAAGTTCGACTGTATAATATATTTTGAAAGAACTTTAGTTTTAAGTTTGTTTATCTAATGGTTAGGATTTTGCTTTTTTGGGCAGTTGTATTGTACGTTTTTTCCTTTTTATGCCCCCGCGACGACATGTCGGGGGGCATTAAGTTTTACTCATGTCCGTACGGATGTACGTTTGTCCGAACAAATTTCCGTCAAGCTTTTACAAGAAACCGTACATCAGAACAATTTGAAATATGGCAGGGTGGTTCAGTGTCACAAGTTGTACGTTCTAAGCGACTTTCAAACCTGTCGGACAACTACTTCCTTTGGGACTTCATTTTTGTCTCGCCTGCGACGAAAGTCACTGGAGGCGAGACATATGTATGGGAATGCGGCGGCGGCGTAAACACTTGACATCTTGCTTCATATATTTGTAAGCCCAAGCCCTAGGTCCATCAAATTTGGTCCAGAGGTAGCTTATGATAAGTACTTGCCAGTCAGTCACCTGTCACCTGACCTTGACCTCAATTTCACGGTACAGCGACTACGTTAAAGTTTTTGGGTTACGACAGTTCCTCTGTAACTACACATGGTAGGATGACAATATTTGGTGTATAGGTTGCTGATGACTAGTACATGACTGTCTGGTAGGTGTCACCTTACCTTGACCTCAATTTCACCGTCCAGCGACTACGTTAAAGTTTTTGGGTTACGACAGTTCCTTTGTAACTACGCATGGTAGGATGACAATATTTGGTGTATAGGTTGCTGATGACTAGTACATGACTGTCTGGTAGGCGTCACCTGACCTTGACCTCAATTTCACGGTCCAGCGACTACGTTAAAGTTTTGGGGTTATGATAGTTCCTCTGTAACTACGCATGGTCCATGCAGGGCTTTCAAAAGTAGGCCTACTCTCACCAAAAGCGCCGGCTACTTTAATGTCCAGAAAAGTAATAAAAGTTACAAAAAATATGTGTCGTAATTCTCCTTATCTTAATTTATCGATACCGGTAAATATCATTAGCATTGCGGAAGTAAAACATGTTTATTTACGCTAAATTTAGATGAGAGATTTACCATTCGCTGATTGGTCGTCTATAATTAGGGTTGATTACTCGGAAGGTTTCATCAGATATGGACGTTTATAAAACGAAAAGACCTTGAGGTGTTCCGAAAAATTAATAAAACACGAGATGTTTGCATGAAACGATCAAATACAACCCTGTTTGGTTTTGGTTTTAAGAAAACCCGAAGAGATCACACGGGTATGTTTAAAAGCAACAGAAACATTGAATATGAAGTTTATTTTTATGTTACCAGTTACCAAATCTGTAAAAACCGCCTTTATCAGGTGAACCACTTCCACAACGGATGTGTCGGTCCTAATCTTTATAAGCTGACTTGCGTCGACTAATATGTGCACTTAAGAAAATCTCCAAGTAACAAACGGAAATATGATGTAATAAATAAAATAGAATAACAGTTGACACTTGTTACTTGTTGTCTTTTTTATAAAGCCCGGCCCACGTGGCCCAAAATATAATTTCAGCGAGACAGAAAATGTACTACAAAGTAAAAATATGAAACTCTCTGTATTGTGTAAAATGTGAGAAAAAGATGTCCATCTGAAGGACTTGTCTTTCATGTCAACTGGGTTGAAAAGGGGGATGCATCCCCAAAATATATCTATTTGGTACACTGTATCTGCCCAAATTGAAAAAAAATAAATAAAATAATTTGCATTGAATTTGCTGCTTGCTCTATTGCAAAAACGTGAAAACTGCTGACAGTCAACTTTTATTTTATAAATGCTAATACATGTCAATAACATCACAATCATGTCAATAGAACAGAACATGAAAAAAAATGTTTTGATAAACATGATAAAGAATAGAAACCAAACAATTTTGAATTAATACACTTTAATACAACTTAATTCTCAAAATGTTGTCTACTTGTCTCAAAACATCAAGCACTGAAAGAAAAAGCAACAATGAACATTTCAAAATTTGAAATCATAATAAATTGAATATACAACCTAAACTTGGCATCTCATTTGTTGATATGAGACATACAAATTTCTAAGAAGATTTTAAAAAATTTTAAGTAAAAAAGGGTCACTTGAAAAACTAAAGTTTAGTTCCAGGAGACCCCCAGACCCCCGGTAAATAGGCTCCGAGCAAGCTCAGTGAAACAGCCGGCGTTGCCGGCCGTCGTGTGTGGTTGCCTACTTTTTCTTTTGGAGACACCTACTCTAAAATTGGTTGGAAGCCCTGCATGGTAGGATGACAATATTTGGTATATAGGTTGCTGATGAATAGTACATGACTGTCTGGTAGGTTCCACCTGACCTTGACCTCAATTTCACAGTCCAGCGACTACGTTAGAGTTTTTGGGTTACGGCTGTTCCCCTGTAACTATGCATGGTATGGTAACAATATTTCGTATACAGGCCGCTGCTGATATTTAATTCTATTTACGTAATGCTTATGATGAAATCTATTTTCGTTACTGATGCGGAATGCAGGCGAGACGTTTTTCTGTGTCCACACTTTTTACGTAAATACGTCCATCCGTATGTACGAATTGCCTTCAAGCTTTTCTAAGAAACCGTACATGAGAACAATTTGAAATTTGGCAGTGTGGTTCAGTATCACAAGTTGTACGTTCTAAGCAACTTTCAGACCTGTCGGACAACTACTTCCTGTTTGGGACTTCATTTAGCGGGGGCATCTGGACACATTCTTCGATTTTTTTTCACTTCCCATAATTAGAGGTATCCTGGAAATGAATAGGTGGTGTGTAATCCATTTAAAACATGTACATTGTTTAAAAAAAGTTAAATACACAAATTCTTTGCATTTTTTATTGGAATAAAATATTTTATCAAAAGGTGTTAGTCTGTGTGAACCATATCTTGAAGTACATTTTGTTAAACATCCAGATTGACTTTAGGGAGATTGTCTGAAATAAAAGGGCAACTTTGCTTTTGAGATGTATTATGGTGACTTCAGGTCCCAGAATGGTGACTTTGTCGACAACTTCGAAAAGCATGTTGAGCCTTGTATCATAGTATTTAGTTTTATTGAGGTAGGGAGCAAGAGTACTTGTGTGAAAAAGCCCAACTTCATCTAAAAACTGGCAATCCTTATCAAGGTATTATTTGAGCTCACCTTGCCCAAAACTTGAACTCGCAGCTTTAGTATTGACACATTGTCAATCACTAGTAGATGACTACATTTACTAAACCAGTAAATCAAACCAAATTAAATATAACAGAGAAGGTCCCATACGTAGGAAATTAAAATAACAGTAAAAAACGAGACAAACAGTTGACATATGTGTATATACTCTCTAAACATTCAAAACAGATTCAATTATTCATTGACTTGCCAAATGTTTTACTTTTATCATTGCATTTTTTTTTTAATTTCAAGAGGGCGTCTGATAAGCCAAAGGGTATTGTTGACACTGGTGCAAGTAACTCATTAGTTTTGTCTCATCCCTTTTTTAACCCCAAATGATAACCAGGTTATAGAAATTGTTGACCATCCTGTGTCTTAGAACTTAGTCATGAAGATTGTATTAAAATTCAACCAATTATAATTTGATGTCAATAAATAAGTCTGAGAACATGCTGAGATGGTATCATTGTATCTAAATGTTATATAAATAAGTCTGAGAACATGCTGAGATGGTATCATTGTATCTAAATGTTATATAAATAAGTCTGAGAACATGCTGAGATGGTATCATTGTATCTAAATGTTATATAACCCTTTAAACAAAAGCCCTTTATGATAGCCCAAAGTCATGTAAATTTTTCCATTTTTCCATTTTACCAGTTTTTATTGTCTGGCAGTCCAAATTACCTGCTTATTGACCAAATTACACTTCTAGCTGTATAAATGTGCATTGACTTATTGTTTGCTAAGTTTTATTCATCCTGAATAGAGCTGAAATATTGCTCAATGTATAAATGTTAAAAATCAATTGGTATTTTTTTGATTGCACCTTAAAATACTATATCAAAACTTTTCCAGGAAATAAAATGTTTTACAAATATTTTCCATGGTTTCATTGTTTCTAATTTCAGCATTATCAGATATTCTGTTGAAACAGCCACAAGCCAAGGTTTTAGTAGGAGATCCACACCAACAGATCTATGCATTTAGAGGAGCAGTCAATGCTATGAGTCGTGTTCCAGCCACCAATATATTTTACCTCACACAGGTGTACAATCAATATTTTTGTATAATTATATTATTGTTTTTTTTTTTAATTTTGTTTAACAACACTTTTAGCAATTTAAGCTACATTTTAGCTCTATCATGATGTCCAGTTTGTATTGTGGGAAGGAAGCCAGAGTTCCCCGTATAAAACCCCTTACCTGTGGTAGTAAAACGGGCAATCCTTGTCAATAATATTGGAGTTGAGTACACCCTGCCTGCAGTGAGACTCTAACCCACGATTATATTGTGATACTTTCTCATGTTCTTTAATTTAAAAGGACTTATTAATTAAAAATGGATGTTGTTGGATCTCCCATGTGACTTATCGGTGAACAGGTGAGATGCAAAGTAGAATTTTAATTAGACTGTATATCACAGAGAATGGATGAAACAAACCTGTGTTCAGCCCGTAACTTTGTTGTTTATTGACAGATCATAAAATTATGTGGCTAATCATAAAATTTTGTGGCACAAGTGATCACCACAGGACGAGTTGTGCAATTTTGGTCACTACCTTGAAGTTCAAGGTCACATTGCAGCATTGTAGCAGATTAATTTCTCACTCATAACTCTGCTGTCTTTCAAGGCACATACCATCTGTATTGTGCAACATTCATGTTGTCAAGGTTACAGTGTCACCTATAAGCAATTCCTAGCGACCTTATGTTGTTGTTTGAGATTGGATTTTAGGATCATTTGACATCAGTGAGCATTCATCAGTTTCACAGATTTTTGTTTTATTTTGAGCAATAAATGTTTAATAAAAGGCTGTTTTCTGCATGCTCTGGCAACTGATCTTTCCATTCAACTCGGTAGTTAATTTTTTTTATAATTTCATGCAATTAAGGAACAACTCGATCCCTTCCACTGTGTGATTTGGTTTCTTTGTGTGCATGTAAAATTTTTGTTCTAATTATTTTTGTGATACTTATTTCATGTATCTTTTTTAGTCTTTCAGGTTTGGACCTGAGATAGCTCAGGTAGCCTCTTGTTGTTTAGAAACATTAAAAGATGAAAAGATGAAGACTCTAGTGGGAAATGGAAAAAAATGTAATAAAAAAAAATAAAATTCAGTAGAGTAGTAATAGAAATAAAAAGCTTTCTTGACGATCCTTATAAAATATGTTTCTATCTACTTGGTTCTATAATTCAGAAAAATATACTTTGGAATTTTTGAAATCATGTGTTTTTTTTCTATGAAATGGAGTGAAGCGAAATTTAACAAATAAATATATATATGGTGGGAAATACAAAAGTTACTGGAACACACCAATATCTTTTCATTCTAGAGCAGATGTAAGTTTTGTTGTAGTGTGAAGACATAGTTTTTTATTTTCTGTATTACCTATACACCATCTTTCAAATACCCAGAGGAATTGTATGCCAAAACTGTTAATACAAAAACAAAATAAAACCTGGCTGATGTAAAATTGCAGAAGAGGCATTAAACCTCATCCAAACAACAACCAAAACAATAACATGCTTCATTTGATCTCATATGATTTAACTTAAAAGACATGCTTATTTCACTTGATTTATTGATGGTTATTGGTTTTAATTTCCATTGTAAAGTTATTTGTCATCTATATATGATGATCAGCTGGTCAGTTACCTGTAAATAACAATCAATGCTGACCAAGTATTCAAGGAAAACTGTATCCATTCTGGATGTACTAGTAACTTGTTTACCATTTTTTACTTGTACAGTCTTAAGATATGTGTATTTGTTTTTTGTTTTTGTTTTGAATGGTGTTTAATGCCATTTATCAAATTTTCAGCTATATCATGGAATCCAGTTTTTATTGGGGAGGAAGAAAGAGTACCCCAAGAAAATTGTCAATGCACCCTATCTGCAGTGAGACTCAAACCCGCAACCTCAGTGTTGACAGACCACGAAATTAATAATAGATAAACTACCTTAACCACTCTTCCACCTAGGCTACAAGTAGGGTCAGTTAATGCTATGTGGAGAAATTCTTTGGTAAATTCTAACTAGTACACAAAACAAGAGGATAATTATTCAGTCAGTTGGGCAAAATTTTCCCCAAAACTGCTGGAGTAATAAGCTGCAATCACTATACAGGTAGATAAAGCCAACTACCATAGAACCTTGAAAAGTTGCAGTTTGTGGAGTTATATCTAGTTATCTAGAGTTCAACTAAACTGAGATTAGGCTGTGATAATATGATGTGATGGAGACACGAATCCATGGTTGACAATTTGGTACACTGAATTGTAAGATGCATGGGTATTATCTTGTTCTGGCTAAGATTTCAGAAGATTGAAAAATTTTTATGTTTTGATTTGTTTATTTAATTCACAGTATTGTATTGATATTTAACAGGCAAAATAACAGGTGAAGCTGTTGGTCAAGTAGCTATTATCTGTAGATGTAATTTTACTGTATTTAATGAAGCTGTTAAGAAATGTTGTTACAGAGACCAAGATGTCAAGATAGCTTTTGTTGGGGTGAGTTTTATATAGGAACATCATGTTTAAGAAAAAAATGGTTAATTTTCCCATTATAAAAATATTTTATTTGAGCAAATAAGAAAAAAAAACCACATGCTGGTCCTTGCTTTTATTATTTTGCCATTTATTACTGGACTGAAATTCATTTAAAGAAACAGATGAAATTGACATTTACTAACAGCTTTTGCTGTGAATACATTCTAACACAAAGCAAAAGAATTGTCTTTTGTTCTGTATGTTTACCTTAATCTGATAAATGTTTTAAATAATGTTTCAATTGAAGTTATTTAAGAATTGTTTTCATTTGTGGGCTAGATTATTGGATATAGATAAATTTGGGTCGGTTTATATAGAGAGTAAACCTATCCAAAATCATCTATTTTCAATAATCTAACAAACAACTGAAAATAATTCTAATATTTTAAATTCAATATAATAAAAAGAGATAAGAACAATATTAAATTTGCAATCAAATAATATCTGCAAACTCACAGTATTTAGTATTGTCACTTGTTGTTTGCGGAAGAATAAATGTAGTTTATTATGAAGTCATCAGTCAGTCACATGCTAAAATACCAAGTAAGATTATCAAAATGGACATCATTGCTCAGCTGTAGAGTATATACAAGAAATTAAAATGTTTACAGGGAACTGACGGTTTTGGTTTTCCAGTAATACAAGATATCTACACACTGATGTTATCAACTGAACAAAGGCATAAGGGTGAGTTAATGTAAAATTTTCAAAATTTGTAGACTTTTTAAAATAAAATTAGCATATAAATTTAAGTTATTTTTTATTAAACGTACATTTTTCCAAAAAGTTTCTATTTTTGTTTCACTATTATTTAGTATTTGTAATACTACATTTCATTGTCTCTATATAAGTTTTGACTTTTGTTAATATTTTGACATTATTTTTACATCAAGCTAGAATAAGTGAAGCGGTCAACATTTATAGAACTGATGAGGGTTATTTTCATAAGCTGTTATTTTCATTGACTAGCTTGAATGATTCTCGTCGGCTAGAGAACAGCAATGATAAAAGAATGAAGTAAACACCTAAAATCAGAACACATCACTGTCTTCAAACATGTTAACAAATATAATTGACAGACAAATGCTTTTTAAGCTAAAAGAAGTATAATTCTGAAAACTTACATGTTGTCCTTGCAGCTTGACAAAAATGTAAAGTATAACAAACAGTCATAGACTTGGTCATCAGTCAATGACTGATCTGTTGGTCCACTATCTTAACTGTTGCCCTCTGTCTTCAGTTTCATGCCACAGTTGCATCTCTATGGTCCAACACATCAGCTCTTGACATATGACCTATTCGATAACTATATAATGTTTGTTCAGCTTTAATATAACCAATACACTAAATCCTAGACAATTCATTAGTAACAAACAGTGCACAATACAAGGAAACTGGGGGATGGGACATGGCACATTTATTCCCTGAAACATAAAAAACTGGCCAAAAAATCATGATTTCACATCTGATCCTACTTAGTGAAACATAAACAATTAAAAAATCTTTCATCACTAAAACCACTAGACCTACAAGTATCAAAATGAACAGAACTTCTTAAAAGTTTTTCTGTTTCAGTGTTATTTCCAATATCTCAATTTATAAACCAAGGCTACCATTATTAAAAGTAGAAAATACAACACTAAACACTTTAAAATCACTCATCGAGTAACATTGTATCTGCCATCTCACACCCATCTGCCAACAGAGATGGCTTAAAACAAATCATTGTCAGGTAAAAACCATATGCCCAAATTATGTGGAGGCCTTGGTGGCCAAGTGGTTAAGGTAGAGACCTTGGTGGCCAAGTGGTTAAGGTAGCTAGTCATCTACTTTTGATCATGTGGTCTGTCAACACTGAGGTTGCAGGTTCAAGTCCCAATGTGCACAGCTTGTACTCAACTCCAGTCTTGCCAGTTTTCCTATTGAAAGATGGGGAGTTCTCTCCAGGTACTGTGGCTTCCTCCCACAGAAAAACTGAATTTTGTTGAAAAATTGCTCTAAGTGGCATTAACACCATTATAACAAACAAAACAATGCAATTACAGCTCAAAATGGCTTATTAGAATGAAAAATAGAACAGTAGTGCTTGGATTAGAGATCTACATGTCTTTTCTTTAGCCCATTTTATGTTGGTTTCAGAGGGTAGAACAATACAGAATGAACTAATAAAAAAGTTTCCCAATCTTGGAGAGCTAGAGAAATATGCTACAAAGACTCAGGATAGTGAACTGTTGGGGAAGATCAAAATAGTACGAACACATCATGTCAATCTGCCGAGTCATATCAACAGAATAATGAGTAAATGTGTCAAAGATCTCAAAGCTGCAGGTAATGTGAAGACAGTTCAAGATAGGAAGTTTGATGTGTCATATATCACATGATTTATAGTATCACATGATTTATTCAGTGCATTTTTCTCAACACACTTTCTTTAACATCTTTGGAAAGGCAAAAAACTTGACCCACTTTCATAAATTTATGCTAAGCAAGGGCTTTGCACCCAGACACAGCACAGGTTTCATTTTGCATCGTCTTTCTTAATTTGTCCCATTTCATTTAAATGTTACAGCTTTCAACTGAAAATATCCTAAATTTTTAGGAAGTCTAATAGATTCTGAAAACAGGAAATATGTCTTTTTTAGCTCACCTGACCCGAAGGGTCATGTGAGCTATTGCCATCACTTGGCGTCCGTCGTCGTCCGTCGTCGTCGTCGTCGTCGTTAACTTTTCTTTAAAAATCTTCTCCTCCAAAACCACTGAAGGGATTGCTTTGAAACTTTGCACATATCATCAGTAAAATGTCCTCTGCCAAGTTTGCACAAATCATGGCCTCGGACCAACCAACATGGCCGCCATGGCTAAAAATAGAACAGGGGGGTCAAAATACAGTTTTTGGCTTATAGTTCAAAAAGTATAACAGATACAGGAAAACCAAAGAGACCTTCCTTCTTCAGCATCAAAAGCTCTACAAAACACTCCATTGGGTCAAAGTTGTATGACGACTCCTTGTAGGAGTTATTGCCCTTTAATTGTCGAAATTGATGATTTTTGCCATTTTTGCCTCAAAATCTTGAAAATTATTAGAACTAGAGAAAAAGTAAGCATTGCTTAATTGTTCTGCTCTATGATGGCTACAAAATTGGCTTTAGAGTCAAGATTGTCTGATTAACCGTTTAAGAGTTATTCCCCTTGAACTGTTTATTTTAATAGGTTTTAATTGATTTTTTAAAATCTTCTCCTCTGAAACCACTGAAAGTACTGCTTTGAAACTTTGTACAAATCATCCATCAAATGTCCTCAACCAAGTTTGCACCAACCATGGCCGCAGATTAACCAACGTGGCTGCCATGGCTAAAAAAAGAACGGAAAGGGGGGGGGGTCAAAATACAATTTTTGGCTTATAGTTCAAAAAGTATAACAGATACAGGAAAACTGAAGAGACATGCCTTTATTGGCATCAAAAGCTCTACGAAACACTCCATTGGGTCAAAGTTGTATGATGACCCCTTATAGGAGTTATTGCCCTTTAATTGTCAAAATTGATTATTTTTGACATTTTTGCCTCAAAATCATAAAAATTATTAGAACTAGAGAAAAAGTTAGCATTGCTTAATTGTTCTGCTCAATGAGGGCTACAAAAATGACTTTAGGGTCAAGATTGTCTGATGAACCATTTAGGAATTATTTTCCTTGAACATTTTTTTATTCAATTTTACTTGATTTTAAACAATCTTCTCCTCTTTAACCAATGAAAGGACTGCTTTGAAACATTGCACACATCATCTTTAGACCTCCTCTACCAAAATTTTGCAAATCATGACACCTGACTACCTACATAGCTATGTTGGCTTAAAATAAAAGAAATGAAAAGGGGGGGGGGGGGGGGGGGAGTCGAGAGAGAGTTTTCGACTGATAGTTAAAAAAGTATTACAGGTACAGCAAATTTGAAGTGGACCTCCCTTATCCCTCTAAGCATCAAAAGCTGCTCCTTATCTGAGTTATTTCCCTTAAAAGGTCAAAATAAATGATTTTTGCAGAAGTGTTGGGCAATTCCTTATAGCAACGAAAAGCTGGATAAAAAAGGGTTGTTTGGTTTCAGGTTCAGGTGAGCGATACAGGCTCCTGGGAGCCTCTAGTATTGTTCCAAATTATTCTAATCCATCATAATTCAGCAAGTGTTTAATTTCACAGTCTTCTTCAGACTTCTTTTAAATAAGCTCAAAAGTACTCCAAAGCAAAATCAATAGCATTGAAAAAAAATATGCAAAGAAATCGGCTGTTCTTATTGAGAACTAAATTCTTGGAACACAAGAAGCAAGGGCATTAATTGATGTGTTAGTCCTAAAATGGCCATTGAAATGGAAAAAAATTTGAGAGTTTAAAATAGCCTATATTTTGGTTTTTTTTGTAGATTTTATACTATCTACTGCACATAAAGCCAAAGGTCTAGAATTCAGTACAGTCAGAGTAACCGATGATTATGGTGTTAATCCTATACTTCAGATGTTGTTCCAACATATACCAGAAATAGCTCAAGCTATGCCACCCAATGCTAGTGTGTAATTTAATATTTATCTAATGTATTTATTGTGTATCAATTGTAATCTCCATGACCTCACCTAACAGTCTGGAAAGTACTGGTATTCTTATCTAAAAGAGATTATAATAGAATGATAGTGTTTCCTTTTATGAAGGTAGTAATGGTAAACAATGTACTGGTCATGGTTGATAACCAGTTTGTTAATCCTTACACAATCCTTACACAATTTTTCAGGGAAATCCAACTTGGTCTGCTGTAAAACTTTGTCATGATTTTCATGTAGAATAATCAAATGATGTTATGTCACTACGTGTACATTTCTTGTACATTTTGCAAGTTGTGCTAGATAACAGACTTTGTTGACAAGGATAGCCAGATTTCTTGCCAAGGTCTAAGGTTCTAAATAGATACTTCAGGCTCCTCTCAAATAAAAATAGGAAGTCATGATATATATAAATGAAAATTGCTGAAAGTGGTGTAAAACCCCCATTCATGCGAACTAAAAACAAATATTCCATCTGTTTGTCGATATGTTGGTTAGTGGCTTTTATAAAATTATTTTTGCAGTTGTTTTGATGTGTACCATTTTAAACTGCACAAGTATTTGTAAATATAGACCAGAAATATTGTATAACTTTCATGGTGTTATTTATATCCTTCAAGGGTATCGGGTATCACTAGAACTTAAAAATGAGCAAAAATTAATTTTAGCTATCAATGATGTCATAAATTAGATATATCTACTAAGTGCAATACATTTAAATATTGCACACTTAGTTTGGTTACCTAAACAGTTAATATCTCATTGCTATATTATATTTAATTTTATTTATTTACTAATTCACCTTTGAATGTTTACAGGGGAAGTCAATATGGATGAGGGTAATCTCCTATATGTAGCTGTCACAAGGGCCAAGCATGCTTTACAGATGTCTCCAACATTGAAAACTATTCTCTCCTTGTGTGGTGTGAGTAATTATATTGTTTGAAATTAAACCACGGAGATAGAAATCATGAGAATGTATTTTAAGTGCTGTTAAATTTAAATATACATGTCATTGAAGGAAAGCAGTTTATACAGTTGTGTGTCTAAACCTTAAAAATAACTAGAAAAACTGTGATCAATGCTCACTAATTGATACCCCACTTTCCACCCCAAATTTTCTTATCAGAATGTAAAATATCCGATGCATGATCACCATATGTGAAAAAGCCTGAAAGTTTCATCCAATTTCATTCAATGGTATAGATGGAGTTGGGGAAAAGAGATGGGTACCCTCCATGTAAAAAAGATGGAAAAATGAAAGTATGGAAACCCCTACTTTTCAAGTAGGCTTTTAAAAATATTGCAGAATAAGTAGATTTTAAAGTATTAAGTATCAAATAGAATAGCTCTATACTAAAAGTCACTTGGTCTATGTTGAGGCTTTTTGTGTGACAATTGAAAACTGCTTACAAATTATGCTCCTTATGTAGATCAAAAATGTGAAAATTGAATTCAACAATTATTTTTTTCACAGTTATCAGTGTTTTAAAATGCTGCATTTTTTTCATTTTGATATGGTGATTTTTTGTGGTAACTTTTGACCTAAATTACAATGGAAGTGTAAGCTAGGAGCAAGTATTTGTTGTGTTTTCAAAACTTTTTAGGAAATGTCATTTGTGGTTGAGGCAGGAAAAAGTCTTGTGGTTTGTCCAAATACCATTTTGTGACAAAATCAGACGAATTTTTGTAACAATGCAAGGTCCCTTTAGAAACAAACTTAGCTGACTTAAATATCAAATTCCTGTAATTTTCATAATGCAAGATACAATATTAAAACAATGAAGCAAAAAACTGAGCACACTAGGAAGCAGGGGGTGGGGAGGGGGGGGGGTGATTTTAAGTATAGGTTTTAAATGCTCCTGATATATGACTGATATCTGTTTCTTTTAAATTAATGCAGGGATGGAACAATATTTCTTTCCACTTTACAATCAATGTCATTTTATTTAAGTTAAAATTTCAATACATATCACCATTCTAGTAACTCCTGGAAACTGCTGTTCTACATATTAGTAATGACAATGTGTACCATTCCAAAGCTTGTGTGATGACTATATTGTATTTGTATTATTTTACTTTTGTGTGGTATAACTATTTTATCTAAAATTAAGTTTGTGTTTTGTCAAAATCTGAAAATTTAGCAATTGATACAACCTGTGAGATACAAAAAAACCTTGTATCATCTTTATATGTGATACAAGATGTACTTTTGTCTGACCTACTTTTTGACGTCATTATGAATGTTATATTTAATGATTCCATATGACAGTGATGATGACTCTTATTCTTTGAAATGTGACATCATAATGTGTGTGGACTATATTTTATGTAAAAATGCCTCGTTGAATGTTAAAATTCTAACATTTTAAACATTCAGTTTTGTTCTGCATTTTTTATACTTCTTAATTTTAGAGAAACTTATTACATACATTTAAGTGAAGGCACAACTACCTGTATCACGTCTAGACAGTTGCATACATTCCGCATCACAATTTGACAATATGCGTCTCTAAGTGATATGAATGTACACAATTGTCTTGACCTGATACAGGTACAGAGTAGTGCAAAAAGTATTCGTCATTTTTGCGACGTCAACAACGTTATCGTAAATTATCCTACTGAATAAAAGCAAGGGTTAAAACAAAACAAGTAAAACTTCAACATCGAGACTTACCTAATATTTTGTCAAATGTCCCTTCAACTTAATAACCTGAAGAATTCTCTTTGGAATAGACTTGTACAAGCTCTGCACGTAGTCAACTGTTATGTCCGTCCATATTGCCTGTACTTCACGGAAAAGATCAGCGTTCGAATTTATCCTACTCTTCCTACACTGCAACTTTCTTTTAAGATACAACCATATATTTTCAATTATGTTTATGTCTGGTGATTGTGCAGGCCATGACATGGATTTAATATGGTTCCTGGCAATGTAATCCATCGTAGAACTAGAGCGGTGAACCGGAGCCTTGTCATCTTGGAACAAATAACTTCCAGTAGGGAAATGCTGAGCTAAAACTGGCCACAGATTGTTTTCTAGTATTTCTTGATACTTTTCTGAATTAATGTTACCTCTCACATCAGAAATTGTGCCAACACCATTAAATGTAATGCATCCCCAAATCATGGCCTCATACTTCGGTTTAACATTTGCCGACGGTACCAAGTCCGGTCTCCAGCCCTCACCGCATTTCCTCCACACATAGACTCTTTCATCGTGTCCTATCAATATCTTGCTTTCAACTGAAAAGATAACTTTCTTCCAATGCTGCTGAACTGTCCACCATCTCTTCTCACGACACCAAGATAAACGCTTCTTCCGTTTACCTCCTTTACAACCATTTTTTTTCCTCAAAACCCTTCTTTTAAACTTGTTTCTATGCAGATGAAACTGAAGTGTTCGCTTGGCAACAGGTTTTTCTCGGTTCTCGTTGAATTTGGTGGTGATATCTGCAAGGGTGTCCCTCCTGTTCGTCTTTACAATCCGTTCCAACTTCCGATACTCTCTCGGCGTCTCAAGTTTTGGTCGACCTTTTCTTTCCATGTTCTCTACTGTCCCTCTTTGAAGAAATCTGTGGATAAAACTTGATACAGTAGTTCTAGGAATATCTAACAACTTGCTGATCCTCGTAATAGATGATCCATCTTCGTACAGTTGAGTTATTACTGTTTTAACATCAGGACTTAACTTTGCTCCTTTCCGACCCATTGTTTCGGTAAAAGTGCAAAATGTTATCACATCTGTCAAATGACGTCATAATTTTGCGTCATTTGTTTGTGACGTAACCACAAAGGAATGTGACCGTATCCTTTTGTTACTATGACGTCTATTTATACAGTAGTCCCCCTTTTATACGATCCCCTCGCCAGCGACCACCCGCCTCATCCGGCCAAAACCCTGATGCATTAAGTGTTTCTAACGTAAAATTACCTCTCGCGAACGACCACCCCTCAAACGTGACCAGCGACCACGTTTTCTTGACACAACAACGTAAATTTCCCTCACGAACGACCATTTTCACTGACCGGATGTTTATTTTGGAATTCTCGAATGGAACGTGATTTGGTTTTATTATCGTAAACCAGTTCGGTAACAGTTCAACAACCGGTAAACAAAATGTCGAAATCGCATAAAAGAAAGATGTTTAAGCTGGATTAAAGGGGAAAACAAGTAGGATATTGTAGATCAGTTTGATTTCGGCATTACGGAAACGGGTTTCTTACAAGAAGACTGAAAACTTGTGAAATATTTTTAGCAATTTGCCGACGCCGCCATATTGACGAATACTTTTTGCACTACTCTGTAGTTGTACCTACACATATGTATGTATGTAATGTGTATATATCCGTGTTAATCAGGCTAAGATTTTTTTTATTATACTTTGCTACCTCAGTTGTGGACAGCTTAAGTTTTGTTGCATTTAAAAAAATTAAATAACTAGATCTGGGCCGGTTTCATAAAACTTCTCAGATTTGAGGATTTCCTCAACTTGTCCTCAATTCAAAAATTGACCAATCAGATTGCTTGAAAATTTAAATTTCAGGAAAAACTCAGATATTTGAGGAAAATCTCAATTTGAGAAGTTTTATGAAACCCAGGCCAGATCCAAAATCAATTGACCAGAACATGTATAGATTCATGTGTAGCAATTCAAATATTGTACTTCATACAAGGTAATGCATTGATGGATTGTTAAACCAAACCCCCCAAAATTGTTTAAATCAATTGTAGGAAAATTGTACCTTCCCAAGCTTGTCCTGTTATGTTTGTTATAAAGTTGAAAGCTTATCGATCAATAATGGGCACACATTTCAGCTGGAAAAGTCTCTTTTGTCAGGTGCCTTTAAAAATCATATAAATCAGAAATCATTGAATACAAGTCAAAACATTCATGAAGGGGATGCAGGACACATCCACCATTTATTGTGAAAATTTCAAAATAGATAGAACATTTATGGTAAATTTAATTATAATTTCTTTCATTACATGTATTAAATCTTAATTTTCATAAAATTTAAAATAATAATGAAAGTATTATACCTTTATTATTAATGGTTGAAATAAGTTTGTGCATTAATGAGTTCGTTATTGGCTAAAATAATGAAAATGAAATTTGTAACAAGAGAGGTAATTCTGAGCAAAAAAAAAACAGTTTTAGCACTTTTTGACCAGTTATTTCCCAATGGACATAAATTTAACTCAGAGACCCCTGTTTTTCTTTCCGTCTCTAAAATAATACCAATTTCTTGACATTATATGAAAAATTCTAGAAAATTTAATTGGACATAATTTTTGTAATCTTTATTTTAGTGTTTTTAGCTAACCTGTCGACTGTGGCGGTGGTGTTGTCGGCCGTAAAATTTTCACATTTCAGTCTTCTTCTCAAAAACCCCTTGGCCAATTGGAACCAAACTTGGCAGGAATGTTTATTGGGTGATTCTTTACAAAGTTGAGTTTTTGGTGCTGATCAAATATTAAACATGGCTGCCAGAGCCATTAATGTGTTCTGATTGGCTTGATTTAAAAAATCTTCTTCTCATAAACCGCTTGTCAGATTGATTTGAAATTTTGCAGAAATGTATCTTAGATGGTCCTCTACAAAGTTTGATGCCAATCCAAAATCCAAGATGGCCACCATCGCAGGACATAGTTTAACATAGGACCCTATAGGAAAAACATACAAACAACTTCTTTTCAGAAACTGTTCCACACAATGAAGCCAAATTATGAAGAAATGAAGGTTGGATAGTTATCTTAATATTTTGAGTTTTTGAAGCCAATTGCAAATTCAACATGGCTTCCAGGGCCACTAATGTGTTCTGATTGGCTGAATTTCAGAATTCTTCTTCTCATAAACTGTTTGGCAGGTTTATTTGAAATATTGCATTAATGTACCTTAGATGGTCCTCTACAAAGTTTGAGTTTTTTGTGAAGATCCAAAATCCAAGATGGCCACCATCGCAGGACATAGTTAAACATAGGTATTGGAAAAAAACATACAAACAACTTCTTCTTGGAAACTGTTCCACACAATGAAGCCAAATTAATAAGAAAATGAAGGTTGGATAATTATCTTATTATTTTGAGTTTTTTGAGCCAATTGCAAATTCAACATGGCTTCCAGAGCCATAAATGTGTTCCAAATGGCTGAATGTTTAAATTTTTCTTCTCATAAACCGCATGGCAGATTGATTTGAAATATTGCATAAATGTTCCTTAGATGGTCCTCTGCAAAGTTTGAGGTCTTTGTGGTGATCCAGCATCCAAGATGGCTGCCAGCTTGGAACACAGCTCAACATAGAACCCAATGGGAAACTATACAAACAGCTTCTTCTCTGAAACTGTTCCTCACAATTAAACCAAATAATGCAGAAGTGAATCTTAAGACCAATTATCCCTAAGCACCAAAATAACTGGGACATGACATGTCTCAGATTTTGCTGATTTTCATTTCATAAGTTGCAATTGACCATTGGATCACAAAAATGATGACTGTTTGTTATGATTGACCACGGTTGCCATGGTAACCGAGGCGGTCATTTTTTTTCATTTCTCATACTGCGAAATATCCCATATTCAATTCCCAATTTGTTATTCAAAAATCAAAGCATATTCAATATAACATTTTATTTGCTTAATTCAATACCTCATAGACAATATTTAAAACAGTTTCAAGACTACACATAAATGTGTAGTCAGAACCAGGCTATGGAATATGTCAGGAAATCATGGATTTTCTCTGGAATTTTTCTACCAAAAAATTTCCATTTTTGCCACTTTTCTGACTCCATTTTCAGAAAATGCACCAATCACAAATACTCATGATGAATATAATTACATAAATTGATGATTAATATTCAAAACTTATAAAAATCTCAATGGGGTAACAAAAGATGTCTTAAGAAAACACTGTCAAAGATGGTTACCATTGTAACTTGTGGAAAAAAGCTATTTCTGTATTGTTCAATATTTCCACGAAACTACTATTTCTTAGGGTTTAATTAAATCATCCTTAATTATTATTTTTAACAGACATCCTATAAACTTAAAATGACATTGAAATCATTTCAGGGTACAGTGTCTCAAGGTCAAGGTCAACTAAAAATTGAGCTTTAAAATATGAAAATCTCGAAGCAATATCAATTTTAAGTGACCTTGAAAACCACACAAGTGACCTAGGTCATGCTATGTTGAAAAGATCCATTTTAGGTACATATGATGACAACAATTGTTATCTTGGCTCATATTAGAAGTATGGTCATTCATATATTTAAATATCGAAAAATTGCCGTTTTTGTTTTATTACCATGGTAACCAACTTTCACTGTGTTTTCTAAAGACATTTTTTCTTACCCCATTGAGATTTTAAAATTTTTTTAATATTAATCATCAATCTATGTAATTATATTCACGATGAGTATTTGTGATTGGTGCATTTTCTGAAAATGGAGTCAGAAAAGTGGCAAAAATGGTAATATTTTTAACCAAAAATTATAGAGAATAATTCCCTATTTCTGGACATGTTCAATAGTCTCAGTCTGATCACACATATATTGAAAGTGTTGTAACTGTTTTGAATATTGTCAATGAGATATTGAATTAAGCAAATAAAAAACTTCTATTGAATATGAATTGAATTTGCCCTGAAAAATTGGGATTTGAATATCGCCCTTTCACTGTATTTTAAACGGCCCAAAATGGCTGCCACAGTTACCATGGCAACCGAAGTCAAATCATAACAAACAATCATTATTTTGTGATCCAATGGTCAATTTCAACTTACAAAATGAAATTCAGCAAAATCTGAGACATGTCATGTCTCACCCTATATGGAAATCCTTCGATCCTTATGGAGAATTGGTGTTAAATAGTAATCTTATTATTTAATGTTTTTCGAGCCGATAGGAAATTCAACATGGCTGCCAGAACTGCAAATGCCTTCTGATTGGCTTAAATTTTAAAATTTGTTTTCTCACAAACCTGTTTTCAGAAGGATATGTGATATTGTATTGTCCTCTAGTAATTTTGAGTATTTTGTTTGCTGCCACCATGGAACATCACTTACATACTAACCTATGAAGAAACATAAAAACTGCTTCTTCTCAGAAACTGTCTTTCAAATTGCTGCTGATTGGAAATTCAAAAAGTTTTTTTGTAAGTAAGGTGAGCGATACAGGCTCTGAAGAGTCTGAGCCTCTAGTTTTATTCTCTTCGCTCTACAATCTATTAGAAAATTTAAAATTTCAGTGCTCAACCCCTCAAAAATAAGCTCTGTAACACTTATTTTTATTATACCCCCGCTCGACAGAGTCGGGGGTATTTTGTGGTCCTCATGTCCGTCCGTCCGTCCTTCCGTTCGTCCGTCCACATTTGGTTTCCGGATAATAATTCAAAAAGTTTACATCCGATTTGAATTAAACTTTGGGATATTGTTATATATCAGGTTGGTAAGAAGCCTATTGATTTTGGGGGAAATCCTTCAAATTTCAAGGTCACAGTCCACGAAAAAACGTTAGAAATTTTTACAAAAAAGTTGTTGCCGGACAATAACTCAAAAAGTTTGCATCCGATTTTAATGAAACTGTAAAATATTGTTATATATTTTGTTGGTAAGAAGCCTATTGATTTTGGTGGAAATCCATCAAATTTCAAGGTCACAGTCCACGAAAAACGTTAGAAATTTTTACAAAATGCGGGGGTATTAGTGATCGCTAGATCGACTTTGTCTAGTTTTGAATTATGATAACTTATTTAAAAACCTAACTATATGGAGAATTTAAAGAAAATCCATTGACAAATTATTTTCACTGAAAGTGTCCTGCATCCCCTTAAATCCTGTGTAATATTAATACATGTACTGTAAATTTAATGTTCTTTTTTGTAGGAAAGATTTGAATACCCAGTATGTAGTAAACAGCTTGAGCAACAAGGTGTTGCCATGAAATGTAGGGAAACAGATCAAGAATTTAAACCATATGTTCTTACCTTGAAGAAGGAATCAATTAAACTGGTAAGATTTAAAGTGTGGCCCTTTATTATTACAGAGCACATAGTCCGTCGGTCAGTTAGGGCCAATAGTTACTTCTTGTGTAGTATGGCCTCAGTGGTCTAATTAATTTATAGAATCTACTATATAATCACTGACATGTCCTCACCACAGTTACAAGTTTAAGTCTAACATATGTCAAAGTGTGCTCGTCTCCAACATTAGTTTACAAGGGTAACCTGCTGAAGGACCTAGTTCTCACAATGAACCTTGATCTCCTACCGACCTAGTTCTCACAATGAACCTTGATCTCCTACCGACCTAGTTCTCACAATGAACCTTGATCTCCTACCGACCTAGTTCTCACAATGAACCTTGATCTCCTACCGACCTAGTTCTCACAATGAACCTTGATCTTCTACCGACCTAGTTCTCACAATGAACCTTGATCTCCTACCCAATATAAAACTATACCATTGCATGTACTGTATATACATAGATACAAATTGCTTACAGCATTAAATTACATATAAACAAATAAAAGAATTTCTTTTCAATGTTTGGATTATTACCTTGAGCAAAACAATTACTCGTATGTGCACTATCAGCATTAATGTAGTGCTAAAGACATATAAAGTATTAATTGTTCATGTTGCCACAAATGGATGTAAAATATTCACTTCCATACAAAAAAACAATTAAATTCCTAATTATAAAGAATTGCATAAATTGAAGTTGATGTAGACTTTGCAAAATATATAACAATCCGCTTCAAACAGAAAATTCTTTATGAAATTCTGCACTTTGCTTAAATTAAATTAGTTTTGAAATCTTACTGCCATTTAGCAGAACTTGCTTTGAAAAAAAAACACATCTTGAATTCATACAATCAATGAGATTAATCAAATTAGAAAATTTTGTATTAACCTGTTTCAGGGGGATGAAAAAGCCATTGAAGGAGGTGTACTTTCACCAGATATTATAACTGACCAGAGGAAGAGTATATGTCAGTTGTTTGGACTATTAGATAAAGACAAGAAACCTAAACCACCAAGAGAACAATATTCTATGATAGACACAGACAGTGATGAGGAATATATATTTCAATTGTGATTTTATGTTATATTTTAAATATTACCATAGTAAACTGGTGTTCAGAAGGCAGATGTGCCACTAGTATAATTGAGTTTAGCAAAAATACATACTATAATTGAGTGTATTCAGAAAGCCTATAAGTGGATCACATTTTTCATTTCATCCAGTGAATCAGATTTCATTGTTCATAAGACTAGCATAGTTTATATAAGTGGATCACATTTTTCATTTGATCCAGTGAATCAGATTTCATTGTTCATAAGGCTAGCATAGTTTATCTAAGTGGATCACATTTTTTTATCCAGTAGATCAAATTTCATTGTTCAGAAGACTAGCATAGTTTATCCAAGTGGATCACATTTTTTTATCTAGTAGATCAGATTTCATTGTTCAGAAGACTAGCATAGTTTATCCAAGTGGATCACATTTTCATTTGATCCAGTAGATCAGATTTCTTGTTCAGAAGACTAGCATAGATTGTCTAAGTGGATCACATTTTTCATTTGATCCAGTTGATCAGATTTCTTGTTCAGAAGACTAGCATAGGTTGTCTAAGTGGATCACATTTTTCATTTGATCCAGTAGATCAGATTTCTTGTTCAGAAGACTAGCATAGGTTGTCTAAGTGGATCACATTTTTCATTTGATCCAGTAGATCAGATTTCTTGTTCAGAAGACTAGCATAGGTTGTCTAAGTGGATCACATTTTTCATTTGATCCAGTAGATCAGATTTCTTGTTCAGAAGACTAGCATAGGTTGTCTAAGTGGATCACATTTTTCATTTGATCCAGTAGATCAGATTTCTTGTTCAGAAGACTAGCATAGTTTGTCTAAGTGGATCACATTTTTCATTTGATCCAGTAGATCAGATTTCTTGTTCAGAAGACTAGCATAGTTTGTCTAAGTGGATCACATTTTTCATATTAGCATAGTATATTAGATGTCTATGTTTAGAGTGTTAACATTATCTTTAGTTAATGACATTTTCATGTTTAAAATGCCAACAAAGTTTGTTTGCATTGCTGATTTTTATGTTAAATTTGGAACAGTTTAGATATATAGGATCTTACATTGGTACGAGTGGATTATCGGATTTCTCCAATCGAGATAGTTAAATTATGGAATTTTAAGTCTGATCCTTGGCGAGGACTTAAATTTCCATAATTTAACTATCGAGAACAAGTTTTCCACATTTTTAAAATAAGAATTCTAATATAGGAAGTTAAAATTGATCCTATTCAATCATTAAGCCAACTTTTACAGTGCCCTGTAATTATCAACATTTTGTGTTAAAAATGGGAACATATGTGTGGTATATTCTATCCATATTTTGCACTATATTATGCTAACTACTGAATAGATTTTAAAACAACAAATATACTTTCATGTAGAACTCAACTACTTATTAACTTGTTACTGGGTGATATATGTTTTATTTCATTTACTTGAAATAGACTTTTAATCAATTTTGTGCTATATACAGTATGTGGTGCACATTTCTGCATATACTATATTGTATTGAAAGTAAAGAAAAATAACTGTATAGAAGCTGTACTCTATTTATATTGATTAAAAAGAAAATAATGAAAGTTTAAAATAGTAGGAGTATTCTTTTATTTGAAGAACACTGTTGTGAAATTTCAGTCTAAATTTTTGATGTCATAAATCACTGTGTTAACTTCCCCATTTCTGATCCTACAATGTTGGCAGTGATCTTTAATTTTACTATTCCTGCCAGCACGATTAAAATTGATTGAAATAGTCGTGTTTCTCTATATTCTTGCCAATTTTCACATTAAACAATTGAGAAAAAAGTTTGGATGCATGTATTTACTATTTCTGAATTAATTCATAAAAATAAAGAATTATTGAAGTTGAAATAGTTAGATAACTGGATTGATTAACATTACAAATTTTTATGAAATATTCAAACTGCCTGACCGGTGTTCTTGTCACTAGTAAATATGTGGTTCTCATCCGTTTATCAGGTTCAAAAAATGAAGTAATAAACAAAAGAACTTCCATTTACTGTGTATTCAAGTCATGACCATAAAATTGGGGTTTGGATATTTTGTATTTCATCTCACAAATTTATTAATTTTTTAAATTAGAAAAACACAATACATTAGTACTCTTGGATTATTGTATTTCTCCAATCTCAATCATAAAATTATGGAAGTTTCCTCCCCAATACTCAAATTTAAAATACCATAATTTAACTATCTGGATTGAAGAAATCTGATAATTCACTTGTACTAATATAAGATCCATTATTTTTCCCATAATTTTTTGTCAATTTTCAATGACAGTTAACAGTCTGATATATTCCTGCATAAAGAGATATTGCAGTTCTATCTGGTAATTGTCTTGGTTGGTTGAGATACAGAATTGAATTTTCACTTAGGTAAATAGAAACATTGCCATTTTTCTTTACTTTTTAAATTTAAATAATGTTATAAATTATTTATGTTTCCTGTGTCAGTCCTGTTATATACATGGAGATTTAAAAGCCTGCCCTGCCCATTAATTAGAGATTTATTCTAGATACAAGATAGTTAACTTGAAAATTAGTATAGTTATTTTTACTGAAAACCACGAACATGTTAATGTAGTTAGTGGTTATGCATTACATTTGTATACTATTACAAACCATTATTGAGCATACTGCAAGCATTAACAAAAGTTAATTTGATCACTGTCAAGCTGGAAAAAAAATAATTGCTTCAACTTGTTGCCTTATTTAAACTTTGTAGAAAGTTTTACAAAATTGCATGCTTTTATTTTTGAATGGCAGTATTTTAAAGATTATTCTTATTTTTTCATCAATCTTTGTGTTCAGGGTTTTAGCTAGGATGTTTGAACCATTAGCCACTTTTGCGTGCGACAATTTGTAAGATCTTATATGTGTGTATATTTATTTATATGTATAAATGCATGCAAGATCATTAATTAATGAATACAATAAACATCAATAAATATTTAATATTTTCTAGAACCATTTTATAATATATATTATGTATTCAATGTAACATTGCCATATAACATATATTTGAGCAGATTTAAATGAAAAAATTTAAAAAGTGATTGCCAAAATATTCATTTTTGTTTATGTTTAAATTTTTACAAGTCATTTAAATTCTAGAAGCATCGTATTTTGCAATCTCCGGCACCGAGTTCATATCCGCTCCAAAAACTGTCGGTACATGTATTATCTTTTGCTTTAAACTGGTTTCCGTTATTATTTTAACCTACTCTATATATACACAAAGTAACAGCACGCTCGAACCAGCATAAACAAATGGCGCGTACATGATAAACATGAGGCTATAACAAAAATGACGATTTCTGACGATAATAACAATAAAATTAAAAGGAAATTTAAGATGACTTTTTCAAAATGACAGAGTAATGATGAACAAGGCAAGGTGGGACCACAAAAAGATCGCCCAAGTTGCTATCCAACTGGCTATGCTTGATCGTGTGTGACGATGTGTACACAGTAATTAAGTGATTAATTATCAAATAATATCTGGTGGCATGTCTATTACATAATTACTTTGATTGCCTTGGGTCATAAACTTGTACCTTAGGTGAGATGTTTGGATTTATCTGTGCCGAGAATGGTGATTTTGACGATGAAAATTTTTAAATTTTTAAATTTTAAGTGGCGAATTATGCTCAAAATATTTTTGTAATTTCTGAAAAGGATTCGCAATTGCAAAAGTGGCGAGCACTAGCTAAATCACTGTTTGTGTTTTGATTGTTTCTTATAATTTTGTTTATATTCTTGTCACTGCACTCATTACCACATCATCAATTATACAAAAGTCTGTATGGTATTGCCAGTTTTGATTTGTTTTGTTTTTAACTGGAGTAGATGCATGGTTTAAATTTTTGATGTTTTTTTTTTAATTTTTGTTAACTCTGATGTAATGTTATAGTAACATATTACAAACATCATGAATATGGCAGAATGGTAGCTTTAAGACATGTTAGAACGTGGAAGAAAACTTCTTAAAAGTGAGCTGCAAATTAAATGAATACATATTTTTAAAATTACATAAAATCAAGTGGTTTGTGTATCATAAACTGAGACGAAATATTTCTGTTATACTGTGGTTGTAAGAGAAAACCTTATTTCTTCTGTCCATCATCCGGTGTCAAAAAAATATTTTAACAGTCAATGATATACCAATAGTTGTAATATAATACTCACATCTGATCAGCTGTTAGAGCATTATACACAAGGAGTAAATAGATATTTGAGTCTCTTATTGTAAGAACATTTGATTGGGTGTGTATTATACATCCATGTTTATTATAATTACAGTAGATAATTTGTGCATGCAAGATTGTAATAATATATTTATTTTTGATTTACTAGAGATACCATCATATTTCATGCATATTTTCAATTTTACACAATTTCTGATCTATTCATATTTTTAAAACCCAATTAAAAAACCTCACAAAGTACTTTATGTATATTTTATTTTACAGATTGTTTATCTTGTTTTTCAAAATTTGCTGTATTCTTGTTTCATATAGAGAAAATTGAAGTGCAATATGTTGACATACACAGTATTAGGTTACATTGAGCTGTTTGAGGAAGTTACAATATTGTCATAATATATTGACAAAGTATGTCTAAATAAATAGAAAAAATGTATGTTGCATTGTTTGTTTTATTTTCCAATCTGAGCTGTTCTCATTGCTTTGTCATTCTTGCCCCTCTACACTGTTCCATTCAGTAATAAGGGGATCAGTTCAGGTAGTTAGTTAAGGCAAGGAGAGTTCACTTTAGCAATTCTACTTACACATCCACTACACTTTCAAAAGAGGAAATTCTGGAAAATTACAAATCGGTGTGGGCATCCTTTGGTCTCCAAATCAAAGTCGAAGATTGTGATCTCCCCTTCTTTAACCTTCACAAAAATCCATAAAAACAGCATTTCATAGCAGAATCATCTAAGTGTACCACCAAAACACTATACATGTAGCAACTGACCACTATTTTAACAAATATGAAAACAGGACTTCAAAAATTCAGTTACACTTTCTCCTCCAAGACTTGCATAAATGAAATGTGGATATTAAAAAATTTTAAAGACCTGATAGACAACTTGAGGTCTGGATCTCTTTCCCATTGAAACATTAAAACATTAGATTTTTCTACACTCTTCATATGCAGATTAAAACAAGTCTTAAAGATCTTATTTATCACTGCGGTTTCAAGAAAAACAGAAAGAGACTATATAAATAGTCATGACAGTACTTTGTCATCAACGATTCTAAATCAAATAATAAATATAAGTAAGATCAAATCTGACAAATGTTAGATTTACTACATATTTGTCATGTTTGGAGGGTGTGTTTTTCTTCAACAGCCTATTGGTATTCCAGTGGTACCAATTGTGCTCCTCTCCTTTCTGACCTGTTTTTGTACTCTTATGCATTTAATTTACCCTAGCGAGCTTGAAATTAAAGACACCACTAATACACTTAGGTCAGCCTCTTTCTTAGACCTACTTCTAGAAATAGACTCGGGGCTCGGGGGGGGGGGGGGTGATGACTGACTTTAACATTCCATTTCGGTATTCTGATTTTCTAGACCGTTCACTGCTGTTGACTACTAAACTACTCAAACAAGGGTTGTTGTACCTAAGTTGATGTTATCTCTCCAGAAATACTATTGTCATCATCATGACTATTGATCACTATGGGAAATCAATCTTACAAATACCATTGGACATTTTCGCCAAGTCATAGGTAGTCTTTCCTATTCCTGAATTTGACTTTTTTCCTAGACATGACAATTAGCAAATCGATGGGTGTCTAATTAGACGCAGGCACTGCTTACTTATCCAGAGCACACTAGTGCAATCATGGTTTTAATTGGGTTGGGGTTAGCCCCTTTCTGTTTTTGTGTTTTTGGTTGCCCCATTCTTTGTAGAATACACATCTACCACCAATTCGTACATTTTTATTCTTGGGAACATCAGAAAATCTTCCCAATAAAGGTTGTCTTTTGCATTCAGAATGTCTAAGAACATTATTTGCACATCTGTCCAAAAGGGATTGACAAATTTTTTTTTCTATGTTTATACATTTTCAATTCCTGTTTCCAGTAGTTTTTCAAAATTTATATCAAAAGATTTTATTATGTCTTGACATCTATCCAAAAGGGATTGATATATTACCTGTATTATCTAGGCATCTTCGAATCCATGTTGCTTTATTGAATTCATGAATACTTTTAAATTAATCATCTTAAATACACCTTCAAAGTAATCTTTTGTTAATGTGTCCAATGGGTTTTTGCCAAATAAAGTTAAAAAATAGTAAATTTATATTAGAAATGTACTTATTATCTGCATTCAGAAGAACTGAAAGGAGTTATCTTAAGTAATTGGTTGTCAACTGATGAGCACATTAAGTATGACTTTTTACTTCAACCTTATTTTACAAGGCTGACAATTTTCCTGCTGTACTTGGTTATCAATCAGTATTCCAGTTCTGCCTAAAAATAGATGCCATTATACAGCTGTAAATAGTAAACAGCATTGTGAATACTCAAATAAACATTCAGCTAAACACCATAATTATTTTTGATGAAGCACCTGTACCAGGCAGTACATGTAGTCTTTATGTTTGTTTGGTGTTTTAACGCCACTTTCAGTAATTTTTCAGCTATATCATGGCGTCCAGTTTTTTTGGGAGGAGGAAGCCGGAGTACCCGAGGGGAGCCCTGACTTGCGGTAGGAAAACTGGCAATCCTTGTCAATTAAGATTGGAGTCGAGTACACCCTGCCAGCAGTGAGAATCGAACCCACAATCTCAGTGTTGACAGATTGTGTGATCAATAGTAGATGAACTACCTTAACCACTCGGCCACCGAGGACCCTGTAGTCTTAATGTAATGTATATATATAATTTGTATAGTTCATTTGTTTCTTATACAATTTGTACAATTATTCAGATAATTTTTTTTACTTTCATGTATTTTGTTCCTTTTTTCAAAGATTTTTTTAGTCAGTATTATTCAGTATGCTATTTCATTGTTAATTGATCTACAAAGAAAGTATCGGTATTGCATAGTAAAATCTTTATTTCTGTGTAATTTTTTCATAATTTTTGAAGATATTTTTAACAGTGTCTTTCTTGGCAAGATTATCTGGTGTAGTGCCAGTTTTATCTGGCTGAATCAGGGCTTCATGTTCTAGCAGGACTTTAACTGTGTCTGTATGTTGAGCTCCAGCAGCTATATGTAGGGCTGAAAAATATAAATTTCACTGAAAGAAAATCTCAGGTTACCGGTATATCTATACATTTACCAAATACATGGTAGGATCTATTGTCTATATCCCCCCACCCCATGACAATTAATTTTTGGAGAGCTACAATCATGTCAAACACAAATATATTATGAAAAATTACATACATATAAATATGTATATATAAATATTTGATATTAACCCTCAATTTCTGATGTTTCAGAAATTACTGGATAGATATATTGTATAGTTGTCACAATACATGTACTTAGACGTTTGTATATATACTAGTATATATATTTTTTCCTTCTTATCCACTAAGCACACAGAATTAAAGTAGAGCATGAACAGGCTGGCCAAGATTCAGAAAAATATGTGGGGATGTAGAGACTTTAACTTTAATCCATGATTAAATTTTACCCTTGGTATAAGCAAATACATGTACCTTGTATGTGTTACATAACAATGAGTTAAATTCTGTTACTTTCCTTATTTATCCTTTTGGTTGTGTAAACCATGGTTATACTCTGATCAAATAAAATCAATTTTATTGTCACATTTAGATTTGTGAAAAAAACATATATACAATTAAAGAAAGGGCAAGTTTATAAACAACAAGTTATAAAAAACCAGAATTAAGTCCCCTGATCTGTTCTAATGACCTTAATTAGTGCTACCATGATTAATAACTTGCTTTAGTGTTGTTTTCTGACATGACTAAGATATCATGTTTATCATATAATACAATTGTTTCAATTACTATTTTAACTGATTTACATGTTTAAAGGTTCATTACTTTTTAAACTGGTAACTCAGTGTGCTAAGGGCCTTGCTAGTTTAAGGTAGTTAAGAAATAATTCATGGAGGCTGTGGTTTATCATTGTTTTACAATGGGATCACCATTTAGGTCACATTATTTTATCTGCCTCAATGAATTATTAAGACAATTAGTTTACATTTAGGATATTTACATACCTATAGCCAACACCATTTTCTGCATAAATTGGCTGCCATCAATGTAACAGACAATATATTGCAAATGATAAATATAGCCTTGCAGTGGGAGTTACTGCTTTGTAATTGTAACAGCCTTTCAGGACACCCCCTCCTCGTCCCTTGTTGCTCATACATAAATCGTTTGTTACCACAACTGTTGATTATTATCATTGACTGGTGTGTTAGCTATTTTTCAGCTATATCATGGCATCCAGCTATATTGGGGGAGGAAGCCAGATTACCCTTTAAAACCAACAACCTCTGACAGGAAAACTGGCTATCCTTGTCCATTAAGGTTGCAGTCTAGCACAACCAGCCTTCAGTAAGGCTCAAACTCCCCACCGATAGGTACATGATCAGTAGTAGATGAATAAATACTTTAACCAATTGGCCACCAAGGCCCCTTACAATGACTCTGACTATGGGCTTTGAAATATTTTGGTATCAATGATAATATTAAGAAATATTGTAATTATTTCCACACTCACCTAACAATGTTGGGTTCTCTTAATGATTCACTTTCTTCCTAGGCTCATAGTGGCATAAAACATTAAATCAAACAAAAATATTGGTCACTGCACCATAGTGTAACTGATCAACAGAGAAACATTTTACAAAAGTAATACCTGTTCTTCCCATGTCATCTGTAAAGTTAATATTAGCACCTGATGATAGTAAGTACTTAACAACCTCCGTCTGACCCTCCTGAAACAAGTAATTAGCAAAATGAATGTTATTTCATGACAATTAATTTTTACTGAAAACAGCAATGTCTTTATTATCAAAATGTAATTTCATTAAATTAAACAAAACATCCAATCATGATACAAAAAGTTTTAAAAGGAGATTTCATAGTTTACATAAGCATCTTTATTTCATGCAACTTGAAAAGAAACAAGTAGATGCTAGAATTGTAAATGCGGCTTTAATACTGAAAATCATCAGCATTAAATAACTTTAATTTTGTCTAGTCCACCATATCAAACTGAAGGTAGAAGATATCTTCATAATACAATGAAATTTATTGTTTTACATTTTTTTATATGTTTTATAAATAGAATTTATTGTATTATTTAATCTCTCTCTGTGAGTTATAACCATAACAATTATGAAGACATTTGTGGACACAGACATGTACTACTCATTAGCAACCTAAATACCAAATATTAGCATCCTACCATGCATGGTTACAGAGGAACTGTCATAATCCAAAAACTTTAATGTAGTCGCTGGACCATGAAATTGAGGTCAAGGTCAGGTGACTTGTGACTGACTGGCAAGTACTCATCATAAGCTACCACTGGACCAAATTTGATGAACCTAGGGCTTAGGCTTGCAAAGATATGAAGCGTTATTATGAGTTATCACATGTTGGACATATTCCTCTATAGTTGGCATTTGAAGATGTCTTCCTTTTCAATCATTTATTCATGAGAACTAGTTTTTTGTCTGCAAATCATGGATCTATCGGTATCAACAAAGTATGGTCTTTCCCCCAACTTGACTTCAATGAAGTGAGTACATTTGTATTTAGAAGAATACTGATAAAAAAGTATTGACTGATTGTTTAAAGTGGGTTTAATGCCACATTCATCAATTTTTCAGCTCTATCAAAGCATTCACTTTTTTATTGGGTAGGAATACTGATAAAAATCCCTGGCAATCCTTGTCAATTAAGGCTAAAGTTGAGCTTACCCTGCCTGCAGTAAGGTTCAAACTCACAACTTAAGTGTTGACCCAATGATGATCAGTTGTAGAAGATGCAACTACCAGTACCTCAAACACACAACTACCTAGTGTTGATTGACTATTCAATATTTACTACTGAGTGAGCAATACATCCAGGAAGATTACACTTGTGTCATCATTAGACAGGTGACCTCTGAATACAGGCAAGGTATTAGGTAAATATAGAACAGATGGGATTTATAAACTTAGGTGACTGCATATCAAATAAAAAATTGAATACCTTAGCAGCTACTGAAAGGGGGATGAATCCTCTAGAAGAAACAGTGTTTGGAGATAATCCAAGACCATCCACCATAAATTTCACCGACTCCATACATCCTGATTGGACTGCCTGGTGCAGAGCTTGGTACCCAACATTGTCTTCCATGGTTATATCAGACTAAACCGTTACAATATTAAAAGCTTATCAAATTCTCTATACACCTAATGTTCATGATTTGTTTCTTTGTATTATACTGAAAAAACATCAGCTCATTAACTTTTAATTAAATGCTGGTTAGGTACAGGTAAATAAAGTTATTTTGTATGAATTTTGATTTTTATGTAACACTTCTTTATGATTTATGAAAAAAAACATCAGTTAATATTTTATTTATTTTACAGCACTAATGAAACAATAAAGTCAAGCAAATTAATATACACAATAAAAGAGCATAAAATAGATGTAGCAGTCAAATTATAAATGTCGCTACACATTAAGTGTTTGAAACATAAAATACATATAAACACATGTAGCACAATTTACTATTACTAACTGCTATGAAAACAATTTAGTTGTCAAAACATCTATTGTTATTTGCATGTGGGAATAGGAGGAATAGTGATTTTTAAAAAGTGGGAGTAGGTGGAAGACACCGGGAGATCTACCATTCTTACTCACTGTATCCCAAACATTTGGATTCTGTGAATGGAGAAATCTTATGATGTCTTCATGGCCTTCCCTAAAAATGTATGCAAACATAGTATGTTTGGGTTTTGTTTTTTGTTTTTGTTTTTTTTTTTTTGGGGGGGGGGGGGGTTTCTATCTCCACACTGTCAGCCTTTTTGTAGCAGTAGCATGGTATCCAGTCTATATCTGGAGACACAGCTGAAGAAAAGCCCTAACCTTCTGCAGGAAAACTAGCAATTCTTGTCAACAGAGGTAAAGTCACCAGTAGAAATTTTAATAGCAGATTACATATTAATTTTGAAGTGGCAATAGGGTGACCTTAACACATTTACTTGTGTTCGTTCCTGTATCAAAGGGGTTTTATTTCTCATGCTTTACCAGCAAACTTGAATTTTTTATTTTTATGTAAATGTCTTTCTAATATGACATCAATTAATAATTTCAAAGGAACTGCAGAGCTGTTCCGTAAATACTAGTAATAGTTCCTATGGGAAAAGATAATAATATCTCAATAACCTACATGTATGGAACAAATAACTGACTAGTGATAAAAAAAATATGATCCATACAAAGGGTTGATAGTGTTACCTTAAATTTATTTCATACGTATTGTCTTAATATATTTGGTAGTCACCTTTAATATCAATGTGAGAGAATTTGTTTCAGGAAACTAACATTATTACTAGTAATAAGGTTTAAATTAAGTACCTGCAGGCAATATGAAAAGAGTTCCATCCATCCTTATTCTTTAGTGTTTGATTGGCTCCTTTATTTAGAAGTGTCTGAATAATTATAAGGCTTGATTTAGTACAGGCCAGCATAAGTGGTGTCCTTCGATTAAAAAAACACACTTTTTATTATTCAGGATTTTTATACTAACAAAAAAAAAATAAAAATAAATACAATGACAAGAAAGCAAAAAAAAAGTAACAGATTCCATACAGATCAAAAATACCTTTGCCTTACAAGATAAATAACCGATCAGAAATCTCACATATTATAATATAATTCAGAAATCCTCGTCCCATTAAAATAAAAATCCCAAAATCCCAGTCCAATTACAACATAAATTAGAAATTTGTGTCCCATTACAATACAAATCAGAAATCTCTGTCCCATTACAATACAAAAAAGAAATCTCTGTTCAATTACCGGTACAAATCAGAAATCCTTGTCCATTTACAATGGAAACAAGAAACTCATGTCCCATTAAACCAAAACTCCTGTACTATTAAATATAATTTTATTTATAAAATGGTCATCCAGTCCATTTCAACAAATTAGTTTGAAATTTGAACATTTGGCAACAGGAAACATGTATCCACTTGTATGTAGTACATACATTGAAGCAAAACTAGCTTTTAAATATGCACCTAATCCAATGTTCTTACAACAATGTTACAAGTGGCTTAATGTTACTCTACAAGTAACTTCAGATGATCTTTTATGGAAAAAAATGCATAACTGAATAAGTACTTTATTCCAAATTGTCATTTCTTTTTTTTACCATGAATTAATTAACAAGGCCCAATACAGACTGCTACATAAACATAATTTTTCCTACTGTTCCTTGGTGTGCTTGTTTGAAAGATGTTTTGCCTCTTAAGCTGGTGTCCAGTTTTTATTGTGTACAGGAGTACTAAGCAATAACCCTGGCAAAGATGTGACTTGTAACCAAGAAGATGTATTATTTGTGCAATCAACTTGTACACAAATTCATTTATAGCTACAACAAAAAATGTATGTATAATTACCAATCAGCTCGTTTCAAACTGTCAACTTGAGCTCCACTATTTATCAAAAACAGCAAGCATTCAAGGCTCCCATACTGTGCTGCTTCATGCAGACATCTCTTCCCATCAAAATTAGCAGCCTCAATATCAGCACCACATTCCAGGAGGAACTTTACCAGATTTATATGTCCACATCTACTAGCATAGTGTAAAACTGTGTCTCCTGACTTCAGATAGGTTTTATTTAGCCAACTTGCAGGATTCTCTGTCTCTTTCAGATGTATAAAATAAGGCAAATTTCCTTGCTGTGCTGCCTTGAAGAATTCATTTGTTTCCACCATATTAGGTACATTTATCTGTAACAGACAGAATTAAACAATTTTGTAAATTAACAAGTATCAATCTAATTTAAATGAAATCTTTCACTTGTTCCCCCTTTTTGTTAACATGGTTAATGGTCGCTACATTCAGTGACCATAGAAAAAGGGGGGGAAGCAAGTGGAAGATTTAATTTTAATATAATTGGAAGTATTTAGTGCATACAAAGTGTGGTATACATTCAACATGCCTGGGGACAACCCAACCACAGAAAAGGTCAAAAAAGACAAAGAAAATGCTAGTAGTAGTAAAACTATTCAGACTATATTATCTCCAAACCAGATGCTCTTAACTGCCTTTATTGCTCAGCTGATTTTAAAGGCAATGAAGATGGAATTTCCCTGATGTTAAATTTTCTGTAATTTCCTGTAATTTTCAACATAATCTTTAAAGAGAACAATCCAAACAAGATTTCTAGTAAGTTTTGTTTTCTTTGGTTAACCAGTTTCAGAGAGGAAGCATTTTAAAACTGTTTCCAATAGGATCCTATGTTAAGCTAAGTCCTGTGGTGGCGGCCATTTCAAATTTTCGATTGTCATGAAAAGCATAAACTTTATAGAGGACCATATTGCTAGCAAGTTTTTTTTCATTGGTTAACGGGTTTCAGAGAAAAAGCATTTTTAAACTTTTTTTCCAAAGGGTCCAATGTTAATGTATGTCCTGTTGTGGCAGCCAAGAAGACAATCCAAGCAATATTGCTAGTAAGTTTTGTATCCATTTGTTAACGGATTTCAGAGAAGAAGCCCTTTTTTTAAAATTTTTCCAATTGTTAAACAGTCCTGGAGTGGTAGCCATTTTGAATTTCAGATTGGCATTTATTAGTATTTTATTATTTGATTTATTAGTTTTTTTCTGTACTCTTCCAATTATTTTCATTTTTCCTAAAGTTTAACAAATTCATTACATTCAGGCTAATTTTAATAATTTCTCCTTTTATATTTACTTTTTTTCATATCTCTAAAAACATAATACATTCTTCCTTTATTAAACAATTCTTTTTGCTTTCCTTGGTCATGTTAAATTGTTTCCCCCTTTTTAAATACAGATAAATTTTATTCAGCAAGCACTTCTTTTTTTTTTCCTTTGCTTTTTTTTCATTACAGCATTTTTATGGCATTTTCTTTTGGAAAAATTCAGGATAGAAAATATGTATACATCTTGTCATCATACTGTGTTACAACATATGAACTCTGTATGTTATAAAATGTGTCATCTTCATTGTGTGTTTGTTGTGTGTATGCTTATAAATATTATGAACTGTTCTGTACATTAATGTTTAACTGCTATAGTTGTTTACTGTTAAGATGATTTTATAACTGAAATAAGTGTAGAAAAAATATCTACAGTGGAAGTGTGATGACAAGCAGGGAGGCACTGACAGAGGTGTCACAGCAAAGCGAAAGGAGCCTTTGTCATGCTGAAAAATGACTGGACTTTCAAGGAAAATAAGCAGGAAGACTACACTGTGCATCTTTAACTCAAATGAAAAGCCGGTCCTGCTGTATGGTTGCGAGACCTGACACCCACCACAAAAATGCTACAAAAGATTCAGACTTTTTTCAACACCTGTCTTTGACACATTTACAGTATAAAATAAAGAACGAGGTTTTATGTAAAAGAGTGGGACAAGAGCCAGTGGCCAAACAGATTTTATGATGGTAGTGGAGCTGGATCCGATATACACTCAGGAAACCATCATCCAACATCACATGCCAGGCCCTGAGTTGAAACACCCAAGGCAAGAAGAAGCATGACAGACCCCACAACAGCTGGAGGCGAGACACAGAGGGAGAGCTGAAGAGGAAGGGACCAACTGGATGGAGGTAGTAAAAGAAGCCTAGCACAGTGTGCCTATGCTTAAACCTGGGCTAAGAAAAGAGAATGAACACCCAGAAAGGATATTTATATTGCTTGCTTTACAAGATAAAAAATTACATTTAGAAACAATGCAAGTGCAAAGATAGGTTTATTACTTACTAGTAGGTCAAATGCTAAATGGCACAAAAATGGAGAAAAATACTACCAATATTTTTGTAAGCTAGAGAAAAGAAACTTTATTTAAAAAAACAGTCCTCAAAAAACACAATTTTTATAAAAATATGTATTTTGTGATAAAGTGTGATTCTTCAGATGATTCTTTTTTTTTACACATGACATCTGTCTTAAGGCAACTTAACATTTAATGAATGTTCAACTGTTTTGAAAATAATGGATAACGGTAAAAGCTCAGGATCGAATGGATTTACTGTCAATTTTATAAGTTCTTTTGGAGAATGGATTTACTGTCAATTTTATAAGTTCTTTTGGAGAAATCTTGGACCATTTGTTTATCATTCACTCTCTTTCAGTAATGAGCATGGCAACTTCTCAGTCTACCAATATCATAGTATAATTACATGCATACCAAAAACATGCAAAGATAAAAGGTTAATTAACAGCTGGCAACCTATCAGCTTATTAAATACTGATGTTGAAATAGCCTCAGCTGCTGTAGCTAATAAAATCAAATCTGTATTACCTTACAGTAATGAGCATGGCAACTTCTCAGTCTACCAATATCATAGTATAATTACATGCATACCAAAAACATGCAAAGATAAAAGGTTAATTAACAGCTGGCAACCTATCAGCTTATTAAATACTGATGTTGAAATAGCCTCAGCTGCTGTAGCTAATAAAATCAAATCTGTATTACCTTACGTTATAAGTGACACACACCAAGGTTTCATAAAGGGAAGATTTATTGGTGAAAATACTAGACTATTATATGATTGGATGCAGTATCTAGAATATCATAATAAAAAAGATTTACTTGTTTTGATGATTGATTTTAAAAAGCATTTACCTCTATAGACTGGGCTTTTCTGAAAAAAGCATTGAAAAGCTTTTACTTTGGTCCTTTTATGGTTATTTTAGATGGCAGTGAGATATCCCTAAAGGAATGCCTCAAATGTCTTGATTCTTTCCACTATATATCTGGGCTTAAAATAAATACATGTAAGAGGTGTGCTCTGTGGATTGGTGACAAAAAATATTCAGATAATATTCAATGTCCTGAATATAACTTGTTGGTCCCGTACATATTTCTGACTTCCTGGAATAGAATTCTCTTTTAAAATTTGAATAGTACTCTTGATTTGATGTAAACTTTAATAGGTAAAATTACTGTGATCAAAACTATGGCACTATCGAACTGATGCAATTGTTCACTTCTCAACCAGTCTACTACAAGCTCAGTTAAAAGAGTTTAGCACTATATTTTTCAACTTCATTTGAGATAGAAAGGTTGACAAGATCAAACATAACCATATTATTGTAGATATTTCAAAGGGAGGGCTAAACATGGTACATTTAGAATAGTTCAACATTTATTTAAAACTGTCTTGGGTCATCAAAAATGGGACTGGCAATCCATTCTACAAATTGAATTGAATCAGTTTGGTGGTGAAAGGGTATTAACTTTACAAAAGGAAAACCTTCATGAAATTTACTGTTGTATTAAAAAAATCCTTTTTGGGAAGATAAACTTTTTCCCCTATATATCACAAAGCCATGCACAAAGTAATGTATCAATGACATTTTGTCTTTAGATATTTTAAACTTTTTACCTTTAGACAATTTTTCTTTCGATAAAACCCGAAAAAATCATGGTGTCCAGTTGTTAAAGGACATTGTGGATTGTCAAAAAAAACCCCATTTTTATATGTTTCCACAAATCAAGGAAACACTAAACTTGAACAACTTCTTGACATACTACACTTTGGTATCCAGTATTAAACAGCATACTAGTATAAGGAAAATAGTTCAACAACAGTGTTATAATGTCAATGTAAACAACCTTGTATCAACAGATTACTGTTGTCAGAAAATAATATCAAGTGTTAAACTTAAGTTTGTATATAAAGACCTTGTGAATAAAGGTGTATCCTCATCAAACTTTTTCAAAGTGGGAAATATTACTTGATAGAAATACTAGAAAGATCAACATATTTCACTATACTAAAAAGATGATGTAAGGATATACAAATAGAAGCTCCTTTTTGCACAAGATCAAACTTATTCCAAGCAATTTACATGTATGTTCTTTTTGCGAAAAAAATTAGGAAACTTTAGAGCATTTGTTCTTTAATTGTGCTGTTACTTATCGACTTTGGCTATCTTTGGTGAAAATCATCTGAATGTATTCAAACTAACGGATACAAATTAAAAGCTAAATTAAGAGGTACCAGTCTTTAGTCTGCCATGATTTTGCATTGTCATGATCAACCATTTCAAAACTGCAGTGTAATCATGGAATGTAATGGTAAGCCAATAGTTTCCAATTTAAAATGTCACATGTCACAAATTAAAAATCAAAATGCTTGCGTTAAGGCAAGGCCTTACTGAAAATAATTAACTACAGATAATACAACAGTTATCATATAGGGAACACTATGAAACAAAACAGTAAAAGTAAAAAAAATTTACTTTGCAAATCACATGTACATATGGATACAAATAAAACTATGGATAGTCCTCACTTGTTATCTGAGCTTAATTCATATTATTTTTTTACTTGGCTTTAAAAACTATTTGATACAAATATTTTAAGACATAAGTACTCCTTGCATCATATGTGTTTATGAATGTGCATAAATAGTCATCAGATGTAACTGGAAACTGATGTCGTACTAGTCAAGTCTTACAGAAAACTGATGTCAGTGTCTAAAAGGTGGATCGGTTTAACTGAAAAGGCATATACATGTGTAAGTATAACTGAAAAAAAATATCTTAAAGGTGGATTTGTATAATTGGACATCAAAACTGTTATGAAAATCCCTCCCCCCCACCCCCACCCCCACTCCCTGAAGTAAAGAAAGTGTTTCAGTCCAAGAAAAATTTCGAGGTTGCAAAAATATGGACATATTAAAGGAATCGATGTCATAATCTTAAAGAATAAATGTCCGTGAGTAAGTAGAACACCTACAATCATGTTGTCAGTGCAAATTCTCAAAGCAAACTCAACAACAAAGGTAGGGGGGTAGGAATTGTTTACTTTTGCGTTAGACTCCTTCACTCACTTCGTTCACTAAGATACTTTTTTTTTCGTTGTCTGGCCATATTTCGACCCAAATGATATGGGGTCAAATTCCTGTGATGTACTTGAATCTATTTTGTTTGTGCCTTACAGTAACGGCCTTGCTCCACAAGTTGGTAAGCCATTAAATATGTATTTGTTATAAATTCAATATTATTTAAACTATATGTTCTAAAAGTATATTCTATGTATATACTGAATTACAGTTTAATTGTGATATCACATTTGTTTATACTTATAAAAAGTGTGACAGAATATAAAAGTTTATAAGCACACATGTACAAATGACTTTTGTGCAAAGAAGATAGTTCTTCGAATAGAATTGTAGTTTTACAATATTTGAATCTAGATTATTTTTTTATTAGACTTAAACTATGTTATAATAGGAATATATAACGACTCGCCCCACTCTCGAGTCACCCCATCACGAGTCGCCCCATATTAATAACGAGTCGCCCCACATTTAATAACGAGTCGCCCCTCTCAATAACGACTCGCCCCACATATGTAAAATATAAAATTTATAATAGAAATTTATATATTTAATACTTAATAATATAAATAAATGCATTGATAGTATAAATTTTTAAATTTGGGTATATTGTACTGCTCGGTGTTTTAATTAATCTAAATTGTACTCCAAATGTAAAACTATTAAATGCTGAGTGTAAACTGTGTAGAATACTGTTAATCTTACATACTATTGAAAACAGTTTTCTAAAAATTACAAGGTTGTCTTATTATTAAAAAATTTCTAACGTGCTTGCTTATTCAAACTACACCGAGACCGTTAACAAGAGACCATAAAAACAACCATTGTAGTTGATATGTAAAGGGGACAGACATACGCTGTTACGAAAAACCTAACTGCATACTAGCAGTAAAAATTCTGATCATTTGGATGCGAAATATCTTTTTACTGGATTTTTATTTATATAATTTTAGTCTTTTTTCATTAAATCAATGAATTGACACTTATTAAATGATTTTCAGGTACGAATTAAAGAATAATTTGTACTAGTCCTGCCTCCCTCGTTTTTATTTTTTCCTTTTTTTCTCATCCTTTCTCCCTCCCTTCTCTCCCTGTCTCCCACTACCCTGTCCGCCCTCTCATACATGTACAAGACTTCTACAAAACTACGTTTTTGTTATTGTTAAAAACTTTATTATGGTAACATTTTCGTAATAAATATTAGGTTTTACACCGTTTTGAAAGTGAAGGTACATGCTACGATAATCTTGTTAAAAAAACCAGTATCTGTACAGCATATGCCAATCTCAGACAATTGGACATTGAAGACAATTAATTACTTCATTATAATATTAACTACGTCGGTTAACTTTTCATCCTTTAAAACTGATATAATCCCATCAAAGTTAATCGCAATTGTAAACAAGTAAATATTCAATTATAATTATCACAATTAAAGAGGAAGAGGTGAACCAACACTGTGTAAGTTGATCTTTAGTGGACGCTCCTTTGATTATCACAATTATCACAATTAATTAAAGAAGTGAACACGAGTTCACTTTAATCTCAAGAGATCCACCGCCAATTAAAAAAAGTTCTAGCAATATATGCAAATTTAAAAATTTATACTATAAATTTAATTAAAATATATTTAAAATATTACATTTATAAACTTATATTATATATTTTACATTTGTGGGGCGAGTCGTTATTGGGTGGGGCGACTTGTTATTAAATGTGGGGCGACTCGTTATTAATATGGGGCGACTCGAGAGTGGGACGAGTCGTTAGGATACCTATAATAGGTTATAGTGTATATGTAATCGTTTATATTTTTATACCATTGTGTAATATTTAATTTATTGTTATTACAGGATTATATATTGTTACTATAATAAACCCCTGAATCCAAGCCTTCTTGCTGTGGTCAATTAACCGGTCAGAAGATGACACTACTATACTATACATACTTTAGGTCTCGTTTTATAACGTCCGAAAATATATGAATAGGGTGGGTTTTCAATCTCCGTCCGCAGACCTGTACCTTAACTTCTTAAGGTACGTTAGTTAACACCCCCCCCCCCCCCCCGCCCTGACAGTTTTTACTAAATATCAACAACAATATGACGTACTGTTTCGTTAGGGAGACATATAATTACATGCATGTGTTTCTGCCCTCTTTAAGTAAAAACTTGCTTCATTTTTCCGGAAACATTGTGACGCTGATGATTTAAAATTACCTTTCGTCGATCACTATAACGTGTTCATTTTATTGTTACTTGACCGACTATGGTTTTTATTGGGTTCGGGTTACTCACTTTCTGTTCAACCATTTCAGTGCCACAGCGACACATTTGTCGTGTTAGCGTGCCAAGTGATATTTTTGTCGTTTGCGGGTTGATTGAATGGTTTAGCGAACAGTTGTTCAGCTTTATTCATCCGGAGTTTAACAAATACAAATACAAATATTTATTATTAGCACAAACTCATGGTACAGTACATGGTTAAGGCACAACAATTTAGAGGATCAATACAGAGTGTGTTATACAAATTTAATACAATTCTTAACATATTACATTAATTGTATTTATTATTATATTATAATATATAGTATACAAATTACGTTTTATATGATATAACTTTTTCTTAATTCAAAGCATTCTAAAATCAATGTAGCAGTAAGTTTTAGACAGAATTCAGATTTGCTATTCAACAACAAGCATAATAGGGATTTGCTCTCTGTTAAAAGATCTGGGAATAAACTTTTAATTTTATTAAGAAATGCACTTCTTATCAGCTTATAATGTTTGCAAAGCAACAGAAAGTGTTCTTCATTTTCAATTTCTCCTGCATAGCAAACTAGACAGTTTCTATCTTTTCTATTTATTTTTTGGTATCTTCCCTTTTCTATCATTAGATTATGAGCACTGATACGAATTTTACAAAGAGCAGCCCTGTCTTTAGCTTTCTTTAAGATATCTAAATAGCGAGGTCTGCATCCTATTTTAAAGATTTTTCTAACAAATTCTAGTTTTGGAGATGTGTCTATAAGTGTATTTTGATTTTAAAGATTTTGATCATTTAATCTAATTTTTATTTGATTTAAATATTGTTTAAGTGAGCTTAAATCATTATTTAGAAAGGAAAATCCTAAATTATTTATTACTGTTTTCAGTTTGATAAACCAATTGTTTGAGGGAACAGAATTTTCAAAAATAGTTTTTACTACAGAATTTTCTGAGTCTAAAATAAGTTCTAGGTATTTAATGCTCGAGTACAGAATTTTACTTTTTAAGGGAAGTCGACATAGTTCAGCTCGACATGCATCATTAGTAGCTTTGCAATGTACACGTAGAATTTCTTTTATAAATTTAAGATGTAATTTTTCAAATGGTTCAGTATCTTTAAAGTTGGAGAAAATACCCCATATTTCACTGCAGTATGTGATAATGGGTAAAATTAGTGTATCAAAGAGTTTTTCTAATAATTTGCATGGGTTATTTAATCCAATTAGCTTTTTAATTTTAAAATATGCTCTTCTGGCTTTTTTCATCAATGTGTTAATAGCTAGATTAAAGTTGCCATTACATTTTATTAAAATGCCTAGCTAGATAACAGTACTGAGATACTGTTTCTAGATATAAATCATTATATTTGAATTGGTTTTAAAAGGTTTTACCGTTCGAATTAAATACTACTACTTTGGATTTATCAACAATTACATGTAAATTCCATATTGAACAGTATTCCTGCATGGCAATGAGACAGTTTTCAACCCTTCTTTACTCTGGGATATTAGTACAATATCATCGGCATAAAGAAGAATGCTTAATCGAACACCACCCAAGACCACTGGGTCATATATGTTGTTTTCCAGTTTTTTTTTGTTATATCATCTATAAAAAAGTTAAAGAGAAGAGGACTCAAAACATCACCTTGTTTAACACCTCTTTCAGATATAAATGGCTCACTTAGACCATTTGAAAATTTAATTTTACACATATAGTATCAGTATACATGGAGTATATAATTTTAAATATTTTATTAGGAGTGTTATGTTTTAGCAGTTTATAAAAAAGACCAATTCTCCACACTGTGTCAAAGGCCTTTCTTAGGTCAATGAATGCTGCAAACACTTTTTGATTTTTCATTTTATAGTTATCTGTAATAGTTTTTAGAGTAAAAATGTGATCAGAAGTCCTGCACTTCTCTTTAAATCCTATTTGGTTCTTACTTATTAGAGAGTTATTATTCATAAATTCCAAAAGTCGATTGTATATTAACATTAACTTACAATAAATTAAAATCAAGACATGGATTGGACCAGAGGACGAAACGATTTTAATAACTGTAATAACTGCCAAAATTTTTTAGAGAGTTGTGTAGGAACGTAGAATATTTTTAGTTTGGTCAGTGGATACTGTGTTTCGCAATAAGAAAGGAGTTTTACCTTGACAGGAAAGAAGTGTTTTCCACAAATATGTCACATATTACAGTCAGCGGCCAGGTTTTCCTTAATATAACAGCATGATAACTCCAACCCCAGTCAAGAAGGAATCTTCTAACAGCCTATTGTACAATAACATGGACTGCTCTGTGGGAGCCGTCCCAGTACATATGCAAGCGCTTTCTTGATCATATTCGTTAAATAAGTCTAAATGACAGCTTATTTCTGTTAAATTTTGGTATTATTATGGTTTATGATTTTGTTTTCAAATTTCGTTTTAAAATAACGTCTTCGTTGCAATTGCATCATTGCATATCTGACGTCAAATGTACACATAAAAATCACGTGCTCTTTTTCTTAATTTAAATATGTATAAAGGCAGCGGAGAATAGTCGGATATTTCCGTTATTCTAATGAATGTTGATGACTACGAATATAATAGGAAAACAGCCAGACTGTAAAATGTTTACCAAAACTAACTGTGACATAACTACAAGAAAATGTTTCCACCGTTCTAAATAAGATAATTGAATTTGTTTGTTTCTTTGAAGGGGTTTTGCTCCAGCTTTAAAGTTTTTCTCAGCTGTATCATGACGGTACTTGGTGACGAAATGCATGAGTAACTTATGAGAACCACTGTCCTTTGGCAGTAAAACTGGCAATCCTTGTGAAAAATTAATCGAGCACACCTTGAAAGACCCCATACGTGAACACACATCCACAGTGTCGGCACATCGGTGATTATTCTTAGATAGCTAAATATCTAGACCACTCGGCCACCCTTTCTTTCCCGATCATTTATTAATAACTCGCTTTATCAAAACATATCTTTATTTAAAAATGTTATACAATAATGACTGATATAGATCGCTGTCAGGATTTATCAGCTAGAAAAAATGTAATATTCACCAACTGGCTAGGCGAGGTGAATATACTGTTTAGGGCTGAGAAATCCTAATATCAACCGTATATCAAAATCAGTAATTGTTATTTTACATGAATAAAATCACCATCTTCCTTCATCACAAAAACAGAGGATGCTTAAATTTTGTAACTGTTATCCCGATAATTTATTAATAACTCGCTTTATCAAAACATATCATTATACAATTAATGACTTTGATATAAATCGCTGTCAGGATTTATCAGCTAGAAAAAATGTAATATTTACCGACTCGCTAGGCGAGGTGAATATACATTTTTGAGGGCTGAGAAATCCTGATATCAACCGTATATCAAAATCAGTAATTGTTTTTTACATGAATAAAATCGTTCAAACTGTTTATTAATTCGTTTGTACGGTTTATTAAATCGTTTGTACGTTTATTTAAATCGTTTATCTCCTGACTGACACAATTAATCCGTCTTATTGAATTTGGAGTTTATTTTTCATGCAAAGAAACAAACAGTTTTTTTAGAATTAAAGGGAGGAAGTTGTAGTTACCGAATAGAAAAAAAACCACACTAAGTTATGTCAAGTCCCTATGAACTGCAACGGGACAACGAGTGTTTGAACTATTATTGTTTGAACTGAAGCTTTTATGTTCTATTGATTAGGAGAAACTATCTTTATATTTTTCATAATTCTTTGCACATTAACATCATATTGACCTGTTATATTTCACGAAGGGCCTAGGTAAGCCGAGATGCATGTCTGACTTATTGACCTGTTATATTGCACGAAGGGCCTAGGGAAGCCGAGATGCATGTCTGACTTTTGATCTGTTATATTGCACGAAGGCCTATGGAAGCAGAGATGCATGTCTGACTTATTGACCTGTTATATTGCACGAAGGGCCTAGGGAAGCCAGGATGCATGTCTGACTTTTGACCTGTTATATTGCACGAAGGGCCTAGGGAAGCCAGGATGGATGTCTGACTTATTGACCTGTTATATTTCACGAAGGGCCTAGGGAAGCCGAGATGCATGTCTGACTTATTGACCTATTATATTGCACGAAGGGCCTAGGGAAGCCGAGATGCATGTCTGACTTATTGACCTGTTATATTGCCCGAAGGGCCTATGGAAGCCGAGATGCATGACTTATTTGTCTCTTGTTTATCCCTGTTCATGAGTGATTTTGTGCCGGACTTTATACGGTTAAAAAGGTGCATTCCATTCACATTCGCATGATTTACTTTACCCATTACCAGTGATTACATACACTTCTTTAAAGTACTATGAAACTGGTAGCCACGATATAACTTAAAATACTGTTGAAAGATATATACTTTGTTGCCTCTTAAATTGTCATTATGCATAATATATTTATACATATATATATAAAAATTTGAAATTAACCCTGTATTTCTGATGTTTCAGAAATAGGCTGGATAGATATATTATATGGTTGTCACAATACTTAGACGTTTGTATATAATTTACTCACTGTGACTGCATGACAAGTAACTTTGTCATCCTATATAATATATACAAAAATGCTGAATTAGATTACTGTCAGATTAATACGTATTGGTTACGAAAATTCCATCGTCACACGCTAGTACACATGTACTATGTCTATGTCTAAGATTCACCCCGGTTAATGAAGCTATATTTTTTATATAGCGGATTTGGCCGAGGGGTCTAGACCGCTGGACATAGTGCAGGCGAATTGGTGCCACAGTGTCACAACGGTGTGAGTTCGAATCCCGCTGAGGGAAAGCAAAAATTTGACAGTGTTAAAAATCTAATTCAAACAGTGTTGGGCTTAATTTGTAGACGTATATATAAATATTTGATATTAACCCTGTATTTCTGATGTTTCAGAAATCCGCTGGATAGATATATTATACGGTTGTCACAATACTTAGACGTTTGTATATATATATATATATATATATATATTCGTTTAAAAATATGTACAACAACATCTAGATACATAATTAAAGCGAAAACAAAGTTTTACACTTTAAAAAAATGCACAAATATTTCGCCTGACCAACAGGCTTCGTCAGTGTTTTTACAACGAATTCTGGCGTAAGGAATTTGTCACCTTGGTAATTTTGATTACATCTTGTTGGAATATTTGAGGAAAGCCAAGTAACAGCACGGCACGTCCGCGGCTGGCGGACTTGAAAAGCAACTATTTTGGGTTAAGTTGGAAATGAAAAAGTTTAAGATTAATATGTTATGACTTGTTTACGTCATATATTTATATTGGCATTCAATGACTAAGGCCATTCGTTGGTCAGTCTTTGTCTAAATTTTTGACAAGAAACACCGTCATTTGTATCGTTGCATAATCTTCTAGACTTGTATATATATATATATATATATATATATATATATATATATATATATATATATATATATATATATATATATATATATATATATATATATATATATATATATATATATATATATATATATATATATATATATATATATATATATATATATATATATATATATATATATATATATATATATGGAACGCAATATTCCGCTCCACCAAAGACGAAATAGTTCGCTCTTTGGTAGAGCGAAATATTGCGTTCCATATATATTATTATATTATTTGTACATAGTAGTGTTGTTATGATTATTTTTATTAGACAACTATATATATATATACATGGACATGGTTGTCCTGTTAGCAATGAATAGTATATATATATACTATTCATTGCTAACAGGACAACCATGTCCATGTATACTGTTAAGGAAAAAAAACAGTCCTCTTGTAATATTCTGTAACTATGCAGATGAGGTAATAGATATATTTGTAGATTATATTTGGTAATAAAAATACGAGATATCACTAGTAGCGTTCTTCTATCTCCCAGTTGGCAGAGGAATAGAAATAGCATATTTTTGTGTCATTCTACCCGAGATCAGCTAGTGACCAGTTTAGTCATTGTAAATACTGCGACGACTTCTTAAACTATTACGTTAAATAGTATTTCCTTTTTATGTGTATACTGTCTAACGACATTATTTGGCAATTATTTCGATTTGAAATGTTAAAAACATACAAAGATCTGTATACAAACAAAGTTAAATTTTATCTTATAAAGTTTGTTTGTTTGTTTGTTTGATGGTGTTTAACGCCACTTTCGGCAATTTTTCAGCTATATCATGGCGTCAAGTTATTATTGGGAGAGGAAGCCGGAGGACCCCCCGACCTGCGGTAGGAAAACTGGCAATCCTTATCAATTAAGATTGGAGTCGAGTACACCCTGCCTGCAGTGATATCTTATAAAATCTTGAAAAAAGAACTTTAGCAAAGTTTGAAGGTCACGTGCAGACTTTTCATTCTTTTTTTGCACCGTTAAAGTATTGTCCACTCATTAACTGTAAATGCAGAAAAATCTATTTTAAAACAGAAAAATGTTAAAAATCACAATAAATATAAAGTCATGCTAGATTTTTAGATTATTGTCTACAGACTCTCCTAAAACTTCTGTTGCAACTTTCATCACAAACTATTATTCCTCACGAATGAGACAGCGTAGTACCTATTTTAGCAGATTGAGATCTCCTTATCTCAACCCGTGGATGAGATAAGAATTTCACGCACTTTTTACAGTAAAAGTGTATTGTGACGTCAACTGTCGGTTTAGCAAGAAAAATCATAAAATATGTTTTAGTTGTGTTGACTTACTAGACCTCTTTAAATATTAAAATTAACACAACATATATAAGCTTCCGTGAACCAATTTATGCCGCAATCTGATAGCGGTGCACCTAAAAACAAACACGTTGACCCAACAAATGTACACTGAAGATTATGTTCAGAGTAGATATGGTCACACACTCGAATTTCGGCGATTTCCTTCATTCATCAATGTAAACAACCAACCCAAGGCCAAATTACTTACAAAATACTTTTCAAAATATCGTGCATTTATTGCTCTAACCAAATGAATCCTAATAATAAAATACAGTGCGTATTAACGAAATTAACGTCTGTTAAACTGACACACTTTCATCGCCGAAATTTGAGTGTACATGTATAACTCTATTTGTTGACATCTTCTAACAGAACAGCACCGGATTTTTCTTACGAATTAGTGAGAAATAGAATCAAACATCGGTGGTAGAGTAAGATGGAAAAGCTCAGACACCCGCGTAAAATATCAGAAATCTGTTCACTTGGGTATCTGAGATTTTCCAGTCTTTCCCTCTCACCGTTGTTAGATCCTTTATTTCTACTATTTATTTTGGGGGTATTGTTGTCAACGACGAATGACTGCATGTAGTTTGGGGCTGTTTATTTTGTATTGTATTCTATACTTATACTTGACGATTGCTTACATATAGAAAATAAAAATCCCGAAAATGGTATAAACCAATATCAAGTTCGTTATATGATTAAATCAGTTTACCGACGACCGTCACATATCACTGTCCACAATTTAAGTTGCAAACGTTAAAAATTTGAATTTGGCTCTGAAAGGGTCAATATGTTTTTCGTTTTTGTTTTGCGTTGTAAATGTTTGTCTATATCCGGATTTGTAACTGGCCCTTGACTTTCGGCTCTAGTTGTTCGGTCGGTTTTATTGCTATTTTTTACACTATTACTTAGTAACAGTGCTTATTGTAAAAGTCATAAACTTATTCACACACATAACTTAAATTAAGTTATTACAATTATTACAATTATTACAATTCTAATATGACAAAAGTCTGGTTTTTTTTGTTTCAAGTTTGCGCTATAGGCCATAATTTTCTAACTGCCATTTGCATGATGAACACGTTCTGGTCAAGAAATCTTTCAAGTTTGCAATGTACCGTGAACCAAAATGCACTTTAACAAAATATTTATGAATATTTTGCAAGCATAAATAACCTTAATCATTCAGCCGTTAATATTGTGACGTAAAAATGAGTAGTAAAACGTTTGACATTATAAGGACGTCACATTAGAATTTAATTTATACATGTGCATGCTCTGTCGTAAAAATATCCATTAATAATAGCGTTTAGTATTACAATATATACTTTTTGGAAAGAAAATTGTTGGCTTTGGCAATTAAAAGCATTTTGATTGTATCTACTTAGACCTTATCGACTAAAGTGACAGTCAACCTTTTGATCGTTGACTTTTCGACGCAACTAGCAGTAATATATAACTAGAGACCTGCAAATAATTTACGTGGATTATCTTGTTGAACTCGGGAAGGTACTAAATGAACGTAACGAAAATTTGCGATTCGCTTCCCGGTTATACTGACTACTAAATAAAGGCTATTTAATAAAATTCGCTGCGTTTTTTAAGCAAACGGAGCTAGTAGGATTTGTATAATAATACTATATATCTGACTACAAGATTTAATAAGATGTGTGCTAAGGGACAGACCATTTAACTTGAAAGGGGGGGCCTGGTTTTTTGTTTTGGTCAGAAAAATTTTTCCGCGCAGAGCGTGAAGGTGTCGCGACAGAATATTTTTTTCCACTATAAGCATTATTTTATATAGCAGAAATCCTTCTTCAGAATGTTTTTTTTTTACTCTGCTTAAAAATTATTTTTTTCATCAAAAATCATTTTCAAAATATTTTTTAGGAAAAAACCAAGGCCCCCCCCCCCCCCTGCAAGTTAAATGGTCGGTGCCTAATTATTATTGTAACGGTACAGCATAATGCAACGTAGGTAAAAATCCGGGGATCGAACTCGGGATCTCTGTATTACGAGCTAGCCGCATACAAAGTGCACTAAACAAATATTCAAATAGCTCAGTTGATTGCGAGTTGCAATAGTTAGACTATCTGCTACTCCTGTTAAAAAATCAAGATACGGCCATGTACACGAATTTAAAAAGACAGTAACATTTTGAAGAACATATTGGTCGTGTTTTCATCGTGATGTAATTAATCGCTAAACAATAATCCAAACTTATACTTTCTCCATGTACCTTCTAGAAATGTGTATTATCCAATGTCTAGAGATCAAAGCATCCGGTAAATAAAAGATCAAAGCATCCGGTAAATAAAAAGCAATAAAGTAAATGTAACACAATCTAGCGCTTGGTGTTTCTACTTATATTTTATTTTTTTATTTTTGTCAGCACAGGAGATCTAATATAGGAGACACTGAAATTTTGACGGCGACTTTTAAATGAAATAAACAGCATTTATAGTATTTTTACAACTTTATTATTTTGAATAAATTAATAACGACTATAAAGCTTAACAAACATAAGAATCAAAAACAGTGTCCGTGATTACGTGAGTCCTCCTAGAACTTAAGGTTACACGCAGGTGACTCTAACATCGCCATGGGCTCACGAGATCTGGGTGTTGACATCGCTCTCTGTAATTTCATAGGTACTCTCCTGAGGAATCGTGAAATCGGCGAATGTTGGATTGGTTTAACGCGGGCTACTGGTTTTTCTGTAAACGAGATAGGTCTTGTGTGGAAAATAATAGCATTCGTTTGATTGCCGAGCTTTGGCTTTTTACCAAACACACTGCAGTCTGGTGACAGAAACATTTCTGGTGATGGTCGTTTCTCTGGGATGCCATCGCACGTGTCGCTATTGAGCCTTTTACGAGAAACTTTGGATACTGGTGTAGTCTGATGTGCTTGATCTTCGGAAGTCAGAACACTTTTTGCTTCAATCATATCAACTACATGTACCTGTGGTGATATACTTTTCACTGACGAGTCGGTCCTCTCCTGCACATTACTGTAATATAGTTGATTGGGTACCTCCATTTCCCGGAAGAAGTTTGCGGCTGATTGCGAAAGCTCTTTTGGTGTGTAGAATATCTGTGAGCTCTTTTCAATCATAAATGTCACTAATTCAGATAGTTTTGGGAGCAAAGCTTGGATCTTTTCTGCTGATGATTTTTTGCTACAAAATAATTGTGGTGCAAACAGGATACCGAGTGAGTAAGGTGTCATCAAGTTGTTGGAAACGAAAGCAGCTTTATTCAACAATGTCATTAATGGTTTAAGCAGATTAATATTGTCAGCAGGAAGGAGTTGGAGACTTAGTTGTATGGCAAGAAGTTTTGCTGCAACTGTATCTTCTTTGCTTGATTTCCTTATGTCTGAAATCCTTACGTACACATCGAGCATATTTTGGGTCATGAGAGGTTCTGTTAGATTGTGTATATAGTTCTTCAGGACATTGGCACAATCGTGAGGTGACAAAACTTCCATGTCTTGTTGGGTGATGGTTGCTGCTTCCAGTTTGACTTTAAGCTTTTTCTGTCGACAAATGTTTCCAGTTTTACGGAATAATCCCTCTGCTGCAATGATGTCGTCTTTAGACAGATAGTTAATCAACGTAAGAACTGATGCAAGACTCTTCGGTGACAGCCCATGGCCAGACACTGAATTTTTCTGTGTTTTCTTCTTGCCAAACGATACAGAAGATGTTCTCTGTCTTTTGACGGTTTCGGGTCGGCAAGTTAATATGGATTCTAATTCAGCTGATGGCATCTCGAGGGCAGACGATAAATGTGACTTGACCATTTCGCTGTGTTTCATGGGCATACAGTTCTGCAGACGACAGACGAACTTTTCGGTTTGTTGGAATCTAGTTCTGCGGCGCATCATCAGGGATCTCTTGCTGTCAATCTGGGTTGGAGTCCCTGGAAAACAAAGAAAAGGAATAAATTCAGAAGTTATAAATGACTAATTTTTTTTTTTAATTGTTAATGATAAGCAATAAACCACAACCAAAACAATTGATACTATTTTTAAATGGTTAATTGAATGTAAGTAAGGAAATAACTGCTGGCATTTACTGAGTATATATTTAAATATTGTTCACAAAGATATAGAACAAAAATTTAAGCCGACACATACTTCTTAATCGACAAACGATGAAGATTCACATCAAGTGGACTTTAAAGTAACAGTAGAATATGTTGTACAGTCTTTAGCGTACGGCTCAAAATTTTCAGTCGATAATTCACTTGCAAAAAATTTCATTAACATCTTGAAAAGGATTCAGACCAATGTTTTTATGAATTACAAAAGAAAATGTAGGATAAATATTTTTCTAATTAAGCGCATACAATGTTATTAAATATAAATAATGTAATAAATTTAAATTTATTGACAAAAAGCATTTAATTTACCTCGATGTTTACGTAATATATGATACTTACGTTTATAGTATTTGGTTGTCATTATGTCCAATAACAACTTAATGGTTTCCTTCTAAATTTTTTGCATATAAATATGATTTATTAAAGTAAAAATAGTTCAGTAATAAAGTGTCATGTCATATTAGACCCCCACGGGTATAACAGTTTGCGTTAGCTTGTAATGACCCCCTAAAGTTAGTTTAATTCACAATTTTGACAATTTTGTTCCCTTTTAAAGCTATGTCGAGACTTTATTGTATAAATATTATAATTATTTGATTATTTCTATTATTTATTTTTTAACAGAGACGTGTAATACAATTAGTATTTGCTAAAGTTTTTCACACGCTGCTGTATAACATTAGCATTACAATATAAATATATGAACCAATGAAAAAAAAATTAAACTGCCTCTGCATATTACGTACATGACATATTCGAAAAAGGTTTGTTTCGTTATATTTATGTCAAAATACCTGTCCAAGATATAAGTGTTATTTCCACGTGGGCTAAATGGATATTCTGTATAATAATTTCACTAGCGGGTTAGTTTTAATATCTATCATATTCCAGGTTTAATGAGAAGCGAAATGATGTATTACCAAGCAGTTCTCCAATAATGCTAATGCAATAAAATTGAAAAAAAAAGTTTAAATATGGCTAAATAGTCCGAACTCGGAGAATCTTTGTACTTGAATACTTTGTTTATTATTTTTGTAAAGCGTACATATTTTTCTGCGCGGGTTATGTTTTATGTTAAGATATTTTGTATTTTTTTTTATAATTATTAGTAATTGTATATCTGTAGATGTATAACGTTCTTGATCTGCATATTTTTGTAATAATAAAAGTTTATGTTATTATTGTATAAATATAAAACCCCAGATCAGCTTACAAGTTCAATAATAATGTTTTTGATAAATGAAACAAAAAATTTAAATATATGTTAGAAATAAATAAGTAAATTATATTAATGTTATTTATGAAAAAACGTGTTTGGATTTTTTAAGTTTGAATGGTGCAAAAAATAAATAATCCACGTTCATATAGTAAACTGTCACCAGACATGAAACATAAAGCTAGGGTCATATTTACACATGTTGTCCTGAGCTACTTTATTACCAAATATATGTTTTTAATCTGCTATAAGAAAATATAATACCTTCCATATTCTTTTTTTCCCTGAAACTTTTATATTTCAATATTCTGGAAATGTTGTAATCCATAATGAAATCAACACACAATAAACATGAAATGTACAACAGTTGGATGACATATGATCTCCACAGAATAAAAATTCGCCTTTATACCTCTTATGCTTGGGTAATTATGTTTAATGAAGTGAATACTTTTTATTTATTGAATTGATATCTGCCATATATCTTTACAATTAACACGATGGGTATATTGATAACATCTTGTGGATAGTTATTTATTCAAGTGTCATCCCCGTTATCAGATTTCACGCTCTCGCAGGACAAGAACAATACAAATTAACAGGTTTAAGGGCGTTTGTGACACCCCGCTTATTCTAAAGTGTGAAGGGCAGGAGCCCAGTGATCCGCCTATGCTGACTTTTTATGACTTTGGTAATTGGACAAATAATAATAAATAAACAAAATATATTGACAAGCGTAAACATGGTTAAGATGACCTGGTGTCAATATAACTTATAAGATTAGTTACAGCGACAATTTTTTAAATATTGTATTAATTAATTAAGATAAATAACAAATAATGTTTGTGCATAAAACATATCCAAATTTATTTGTTTGATATGATATATGCAGGAAAATGACTACGATAACTGTTAAATAGCTATGTTTATTCGTTTTAGAGCAAGCTTAAAATTAAAATAAAAAAATATAGTTTTCCTACGATTTCATCATGGTATATGAAATCTAACGGACTTACTGTAATTGTGAAAATACGGCATTTTGTTGGTTGTTCTTGATATTTATCACGTATGCTAACAACAGTAACTGATTAAAACCTACAAGACCGATACATTATGTAAAAGAAAATAACAGCTCAAAAAATAAAACTAATAAACGATCCTTTAATTAAATTTATAAAAACTTAATCACTCAATTATGAAAACTTTCATAGTGCTTCATTGGACAAAGGACGCGGATTCCACAGTCACTGCATAATTATAAGTGTATACCATTTCAATTTTATGCTTCTTTATTTGCTAACAAATTCGTCTTTTTAAAGTTTTAAGACTTTTACTGTCGAGAGACTTGTTTATGACTTTGTTATAATTTTCTCTATTTCAGATATAATAATAATAATAATAATAATAAAAAATAATAATAATAATAATATCATCATCATCATCATAATAATAATAAAATGTAATCAATTGTTTTTGGTTTTTTTTATTTAGTCTCGGCTGAAAAATTGCTGAAAGTGGCGTTAAAACACAATCAAACAAACAAACAATATTAAGTCTCGTCAAATCTAGGTGTCGAAATTTTTAACCTTTAGGTGTTAGATATTATTATTTGTAAATTTGTATTGTTTAAATCAATACTTAATCGAGTGCGCCGATTGTAATTAAAGAGGGATGCCAATTCATAAATATACCTCAATTGAATAGATTAAGACAAGATAGTTATACCTATGTTAACTTATGGAGCAGAAGTTTGGGGATTCGAAATCTGTGAAATTTTGCACTTAAATTTTGTAAGCTGCTACTGAATCTCAAGCCTAGCACTCCTAGTGTAATGATATATGGAGATACCCATTTCATATACAAGTTAAACTCCGAGTTATTTATTATTGGTGTAAACTTATATGGTAAAAAAAAACAAAATTGTCAAGTATGATATATAAGCTCTTACTATGTAAATTCAATGAAGAAACGGGTTTCCTTGTATCCAATTTATAAAAAATAATTTAAACGACTGTGGTTATTCAAATATATTGTTGATTCAAACGTTTTTCAGCGAAAAATGGTTGCAAGAAAGGTAAAATTACGCCTTAGAGATCAGTTCAAGCAGTCCTGGAATTCAACCTACAATTCGTCATCTAAAACTATTAATTACAGACTTTTTTAAAGATAATCTCAAAATTTGAAGAATACTTAGACTTCTTAGACGAAAACAATAGAAAACTCTGTGGATTTAGATAAGGTAATAATAAATTGCCAATAGAATTCGGTCGTTGGAAAAATATAGAAAGGGGAAATAGCCTTTATCCGTTATTTATAAAGAAAACGAAATCGGTGATGAATATCTTATATCTTACAGTGCCCGGTATTATCTGAAGAAAGAATTACATTTATTTCTGGAATGTATCACTATAGACCGAACGCAATTAAATTTCTTCAATTATTTAATAGTAAAAACCCGACCACATTACGCAAACTCAGCAGATTTGTAGATATTATTAACAAAAGGTAAACTCTCCTTGACAAATTCGATACCGATAAAGGTATGGAAATTTGTATATTCTGTTGTTTCTTTTAATCTATATCAATTGTAACAATAATCGGGATGGTGCTTTATTTGCGAGAAAGTATATATGGTATTGTTTGTATTAGAAGGTAGATGATGTTGTAATACCTATTTTGTTTATTGTATAATGTATTTGTATGACATTCAACCTCTCGCTCTGTAACCACTGTATTCACTGGTTTTGGACAATAAAGATATAAAATTTAAGTGCGCATATAATGGTAATGAAGATTTTAAATATTTGTTAAAATGCCTAAATAATTTATTTTAAAAGTAATATTTAATAGATATATGTATATAAACTTCAAAATATTTTTATTACCCTTAATAGATCACTGAAAATTGAAATGAAAGATCTAACAGGGAATGAAATACAACAGTATTGTTCTGAAAAGTCATTATTCAGATATTTGACCAATACGAATATCTTTACATTTGCATAAAAATAAATAACCCAATGGTGACTGCAACGTAAAGGTAGTTAGACATCTTCTATGGATCACGTGCTGGTCAATACTGAGGTTACGGGTTCGAGTAAGCTGGACTCCACCCTTAATTGACTAGTTGACGCAGATTGCCAGATTTTCTGCCGTATGTCGGTGTTTCCCCGGGTATTCCGGTTTCCTTCCCAATGAAAAATGGACATCAGGATTATAGGTGATAAAATTGCTAAAAGACTTGAAAATTCCATAAAAACAAAAATCAAAAGCAAAAAGAAAACAGAAAAGCATAAAATATACATAACAAACATTAATTCAAACATAATCCGCTGACATGCATGTTCAAATTAAAACACAAAAAGTTTGGTTCGTTTGTAAACGTATTAAAATAATGTGACGAAAGGAAAGAAACCTTACTGGATATCTAAAATGAGATTATATAATTTAACTTATTTGTAAGTAATATAAGTATGTATATGAAAAACTTTCCCGTACTGGGATAATTATCAAATCTCAACAAATTTAATTAGTTATTCAATCAGTTTGCTATTCGCCCCATGACGTCTCTACTCAATGTCGCCTGACAAGTCCGTATATTAGCTCTCACGACTCAAAATGTCTTGCCAAAAACATTTAAAAGACATTTAGATGAAAATTTTCTCATTCAATAATTTTACTTCCAAATTAACACTTGCAGAAAAAGATCAATAATGGCAAATTTATCACATAGGAGGAACAAATTACAGGATCAGACAGAGAAAAATATATTTAGGCTGAAAAATAGTATGCCTGAAAAATTTGAAGAAATCGTACTTAAACATCTGGCTAACGTCACAGAAATGAAAATACAAGAACTTGATACACAACAGCGTAAAAAGACACCGGAAAATGTTATAACCTCATTTTATAGACTGTCATTTAAAAAGAAGGGAGTTTCCAAGTTAACTACAGAAACCATTTCTTCTCTGTCAACTCTCATGGAGTTCATAGGAAAGAGCAACAATATTACAAGTGAAGGCTTATTTCGAAAAACAGGAAACATAGGGCGTCAAAAGCTCGTGAGAAAACAAATTGTGGATAATTCTGAGATCGACTTTGAAAAACTGTCACCTCATGATTGTGCTAATGTTCTGAAGAACTTTATTCGAAATCTCCAAGATCCTCTGTTGACAAATGGATTTAGAAATGTGTACATTCGATTGTCGTCTGCCATAAATGCATCGAATCGGCCAAGGACAACAACAGCTCTTCAGCTTCTCGTGCTGTTGCTGCCCGGTAATAACTACTGCTTACTTAAGCCGCTTATAACATTGCTGCATCGTACAGCGAAGGTCCAAGAAAATCTCATGACTGCAAGTTCACTGGCTCTTATGTTTACACCTCATTTTTTGTGCAGTAAATCATTGAGTGGAACAGAATTACAGACAATTACCAACACGTTTTCTGATCTAGTAGCTTTCATGATTGAAGCCGGAAAAGATTTGTTCCAGATTCCTCAAGATTTAGCTGACGAAGTCGCAAACTTTTGGAAGGAAATGGAAATACCAAATTACTTATACTTAACAAAAAGTAACCGCCCACTCAAGACTTTGGACGACAGTGTTTTGTTTGAATCATCAACAAAAGTCACGAAATCAGCCAAGAGATGTCTCGTGCACGTTATTGACCTAGCAATTTCTCCGGATAAAGAAAGTAGATATTCTTCTCCACACCAGGGAATTCGAGGCGACACGAGCGCTGACATAACCAATGATAAAAATAAAGATCAAGATGTCACAGCTGACAACAAATCACAACATACTTTCTTTAATTTTAAATCGGTTGCAATTAAAGACAAACCTGTTGCTGTGGTAAAACCCACCACACGTCACCCAATTTCACAAATTTTCCGCTCTGTTCCTGAAAAAATACAGAAGGTAATGCAGTCACCGAGGTCAAGGACACTCATGCAGATTCAGTCATCACAGCAAATATCGACAGGTGGATTTGACAGTGAAGAAGAAATTATGGTTTAAACAGAAAAAGATCATGGAACGGTGCAAAGACTTACAATTTAATTTAATTTAATTTAAATATAATTGTAAATATATTTATATATTATTTAAAGTGTTATTGCTTTGCGTTGGTTCTTGCAATAAATACATTTCTAGGCCGAATTTGACTGCCGTTATAATCCGAAGTTAGTTTTGTGATTTGTCGGATAAACGAAAAAAGCGAGGGTATGTTATTCGTTCTAATTCATTTCCGACGACATCAAGTTCCTTTTGTTCAATATATTTATCTTTATTTGCAAAATACACCCTTAAAAGTCAAGCATACAATACAAATGGCATGTATACAAAACATCAAACCAAGATACACAATATGTATTGAACTTCTGACCAACGAGGAACCTAGCTTCGCCAAATGATAGATTGCTTTAAAAATTTTCCTAGATATGTCATAAGTTCAGGTTGAGGAGCAAGAATAAACCTTAACTTACCCAGTGGCTGATCTTGCACAAAAGTTCGATTAAGACCATTTATATTAAGGGGTCATCAATTCTTGTCAACATTTTTCACGAGTTTGCAAAGAGCACTATAGGGGGAGGGGGTATCAATTTCAACATTTTTTCGGTACGTTCTTTAAACTTCCGGTAATGTGGATGTGCAGACTTGAAAAAATGTTGACATACTCTTAAGGAGGGAGGGAGGGGGTTTTCAAAAAGAGTGCTCTTTGCAAACTTGTGAAAAATGTTGACAATTATGGATGACCCCTAAAGAAGTATTCCTTTCTACTAGTCGAGGTTTTTTTACAACGTAGGTAAAAATTATACTAATCATCAACTTCTGTTGAATCATAGAATTTACAGATTCTTTCATTTCTTGAAATATTTACTTATTTCTATATCTAGATTATGATCAATGACCCTAAATTTTGATATTAGTTTGTAGAAAATTGCAAATAGTCTTCACACTTTATTTCATTTTTTAAATTATTATACAGAAAGAGTCAAGAACAATCATTTAATGATTTAAGTTTATTTAAAAATCTGTTATTATACTTCTCATGCATGACTGATTTAAATATTTCTTCAAAAAGCTTTATCTTTTGTTAAAATGTTTCACATGATTTTCTGAATTTGGATATATAATTCAAATTCTTTACAGATACTATTAACAGAGGTGTACCAAGTATATGTTCCTTCGTTATTAAGATACTTTGTATATGCCTCTTTGACTAGAGGAATTACATTTTCTGAGTTGATTTTATATAAATATAACATACTTTGACATTTAATAAAGTATATAGGAGGATATCTACAAAGTTCAGATTTTGCCATAACATTACAAGCAGTTTTTTTTTAGGCTTAACACAGATTTAGAAAATCTATTGTGTATTTATTCATAGGTAGATTTGTCTTCAAGGGAAAGTATATCACAAAATGAATTATTATGTTAGGATCTTTCCAGAGATTTTACTGTAGGTAAATAATCATCAATAAACCAAATTTCACAATTGTATAATAATATGGGTCTGACCAATATATCAAATAATTTACAAGCTAAATTCACTGGCAGAGCGGTCCGTCTAAATACTGGTTAGCCGGGCTAAGCGCACTTAGCCCAAAATATGCACCTTAATAGCTCATCAAATCATGGAGTTTTAACGAATGAAAATGAAAGATAATGATATGTTAGGGCAGGAATCTTGATTTTAAATAGAAATCCCTCAAAATTATGGAGATATCGAATATTATATTGGCACGCGCCATAACAATGTGATTCCCAAGCACGGCGGGAAGCCACTCGTGACACAATAAACATGTCAACTGCTATAATTATTTGTTAGTTATCTTTAACTGTTCAGTCATGAATAATTTTAAAGGAAACAAATAAGCGTAAAAATAAACCCCAAATTTATTTCAATAGGAATGTTTTGTTGCCAATTTTGCACGTATTATTTTAACGCTTGACGTGTACAAGAAGTTGTATATACGCACAACAATTCTCCATTAATTCTCAGTCTCATATAAAAGCACGAATTCAAGAAACTGTCACTTGTATTGACCTCTGATTCGGTAGTGACGATAAACCTGGTCTTACCAAGCATTAGACTGTGAATTTCCGAACATATGCCGGCTTTTATGTATAAAAAACACATCAAGGACAATGTGTCAGACCATCTGAAAAACAAAATTTTGGGGTGCAATAGGTTTACAACCGCTGTTGATTCGCAAGACTTTTTGACATTAAAGCGCGTGAAATAAGTACTGACTTCCCAGAATTCAATCCATATTTTAAAGGAGAACTTATTAATCGCCTACGCCAGAATGTCATAATTCCCAATAGACAGCTAATAATAACTGTGAATCCATGAATCACGTATTCAAAAAGGTAATTGACAGGAAACCCAAATCTATACCCGAGCTGATACAAGATCTGATATTGTGAGGGTACAGTTTGCCAAATTGAACCATTCTCTATAAGGAAGTGGCAATTTTGAACTTTTTTGAACTATATCGTAGGCATCTACTCTCATATCAAAGCTGGCAGTCAAATCATCTTCACAGCAAGAAAATATGTTCACCAAATTTTTAAAAGACACCAATACCAAAGAAGAACAAAAATCATTGTACAACAATTTTGAAGTAACCAAGACAAAAAGAATTGCCACAAAACCCTATCAGAGATAAATATAAGTATAATCAATGATTTTCTCCATTGTTTAGGATATTTGCCACTTTCAAGCATATGGATGTTTTGCCCATGGTTGTTGATTTTGAAAAGCAATCATTTGAGTTGAGACAATGCAATAAAGATAATAATAAAAAAAACTACACGACTACACGAATTAAATTAAGCAGTTTAGTTATAGCTCTACAAGTTATTATACTACTATGTTTAATAATTTCATTGGGCATACAATCAGCATCCTCCCAAGTAAAGGGTTCTGAGTCCGCGTTCGCTCCATCATGATGAAACCCCTGACTTGGGAGGATTACAATCAGGTCCTGTAGATTTACTAAGTTTAAGTTTACTAATACATTCTTTAACTTCTTTAATAGTAAATGGTTTGTCTGTTTGGTTATTTTATTGCAGCATGTTTTCATAGTCCTCTATAATTTTTTCTATCCTTGAACAAAAAGTTCCTTTTATTTAAGGAATACTTCAAATTTCTGAACAGATTATACGATATAATATGGTTTTTGTCTGTTTACGCCAAATAAACCGCGAAGCGGTTTATGAATGGTGTAAACAGACCCAAACCATATTATATCGTATAATCTGTTCAGAAATTCGAAATATTCCTTATAATTTAATTTTAACTATAAATCTTATCAATTTTTGCGGTAAAAACGTCGATGACCTCGTGGAACTACTGACTTGGGGAGTTTTTTACGTCCTACACCGACAACTTAATGCCCTTGGTCGGACGGGTGGAACTATTTGAATTTTAACGGCGTTAAAATAGGTCATAGGTCACGCAAGTTATTTCTTATAATATGGGTTGCCCGATTTGAATTGACCAATCAGATTTCAGCTTACAAAGCAAATTAAATTATTTTATCTGGCTTTCTTTGGTATTTAACATGTTGCTTGAGTTCCTGATTCCAATCTAATGGAAGATCTGACTCTGTATTGTCATCGTTTAAGTTTTTTAAAGAATGTAACACTTGCCAGTACTGTTTTGGATCAGTTTCTTTCCAATTTATCAGTTGGTTCAATATTTTTTATTTTTATCTAGTTTGTTATGGCTTTTGCTGGTTTAAAAAAAATGTTCTCTTATCTGTAAATAGAAATTGACGGATTTTTTTAGTTGAAGGAGCTGGGCAAACAGTCCGAATTATATAATTCAAAAAGACAACATCCTTTTATGTTTGTAGGAAAGATTACCGTTCGTATGTCATAGTGCCATTAAACATATGGCTATATCCATTTCATTGTCTTTCTGGTGCCGTTGCTATGCAAAATCACCTGCATTTTTCTTTCTTTTATTCAGAAGAGATAACAATCGTCAAATTTTGGTCGTTTTATGTATGAAGCTATCAATGATGAAGGGGTTTAACCAAAAAATGCTATATCTGCGAGAAAAAGCTGTCAAATGTTTAGATGAATTACACTTGTGATAATGAACATTTTTTTAAAATCTGACAAATAGACTATAGATCCACAACTATCAGTGATTGTCCCAGAGATATATGTTTGTTAAATTTTGCTGATTTTATCATAAAACCCCACCAACGCCTAAACAAGGGTTATTCACAAATACAGAATATGTCCCAAATTTTTGCTGTGGTAAGCATGAATAAAGCTCCTGTTTTTTTTTTTTTTGGCTTACATGAAAGAGTCATTTTTATAGAAAATTTTGAACATAAACATTTGTTAATATTGAGATTAACCAATGAAAAGTGTGAAAGTAGACAAATTCAGTAATTTTATAACGCATTTTTGATTTTGTAAGCAATATCTATTGCCCTCTGATTGAAAAATAATTGGAAAATCATTGGAACGTAAAAGTCTTCCGATTGCTTTCATGACTACAAATAATGATGCTGTACAAGTTTTGCAGCGGAGTTTCATATATACTATGCAGCAAGTAATCCTGACATACAAAAAAAAACGATTAAAAAAACAAGTGAACAAATGGTGAACAGGTGAAAAGGAGAAAAATTATTTATGTAAAAAAAGTAAATTTTTCTGGTCTTGGCAGCAAAACTTCGGTTAACAGTCGTCACAGAAGATATATCTCTACGTATCATTAAGTAAAGAAATCATAAAAATGTGTCCGTCAACAGTACATGTTTTACAATGTACTATATGGACGACAGGGGGATGGATGACAAAATATCAGACAATAGAGTAACAAAATATGAACTATTGCAAAAATGTAAATTTTTCGAGTCGTAGAAGCAAAATCTTCTTTCCAAAGTCGGCACAGAAACAACATTTCAAGGTAGCATTAAGTCATGAGAAATATTTCCAACATAAAATGTTTAAATTTAAACATAATGGGGAAAAAACGACGGCGTATTCGTGCCAAACAAAAAGAAACAAAAATTATTTCGTTTGTACGGTTTATTAAATCACTTGTACGATTTATTAATCCGTTTGTTTGGTTTATTAAATCGTGTGTACAGTTTATTAAATCGTTTGTACGATATATTAAATCGTTTGTACGATTATTAATCCATTTGTACGGTTTATTAAATCGTTAGTACGGTTTATTAAAACGTTTGTACGATTTATTAAATCGTTTGTACGATTTATTATTCCGTTTGTACGGTTTATTAAATCGTTTGTACAATTTATTAAATCGTTTGTATGATTTATTAATCCGTTTGTACGGTTTATTTAATCGTTTGTACGATTATTATCAGGGACCATAGGGACCATATCGAAGTAGTTGGCCATCTACTATTGATTATCGGGGACCAAAGGGACCACATGGTCTAGGTAATTGGTCATCTACATTTGATTATCAGGGACCAAAGGGACCACATGATCTACGCAGTTGACGATCTATTTTTGACTATCAGGGACCAAAGGGACCACATGGTCTAGATAGTTGACGATCTACTTTTGATTATCAGGAACTATGGGTACCATGTGGCCTAGGTAGTTGGCCATATACTATTGATTATCAGGGACCATAGGTACCACATGAATAAACCGTTCTTGAAAACGATTTAATAAACCGTACAAACGATTTAATAAACCGTACAAACGATTTAATAAACCGTACAAACGAAATAAATACATATTTTTTTCTGTTTGTTGTTTGGCACGAATAAGCCGTCGTACATTTCAGGTCAATGCATAGACGAAAAACCGTGTTTATTACGTAAGTAATAACAAACAAATCATTGTGTAAACAGTGTACATTCAGGACGAGAACAAGTTAATATACAGTAAATAAACGGGAAAAGGGAAAAGGGCACCAGGAACACAAATTTGACTGCCACTGGAAGATTATGGAGTGTTGGGTAGGGTAAGAAAATTTTGCTACAATGAACCTACTCTCTTGGAAATCTACAAAAGAACTATTTTACTTAATTTATTAATCAAGAACATATCCGACAACGCCATGAAATACGGCAACTGCAGCATACATTTCTAACTGCCTAATAGAAATATAATGAAGCAATGTCATAGTACTCTACTAGTATAACTTTTTTCATTATTATACCCCCGCTAGGGGGGTTTATAGTGATTGGGGTGTCCGTCTTTCCATCCGTCCGTCAGTCCGACCGTTACACTTTCTCTTATCCGCAGCTCCTCCTACACTACTGAAGGGAATTTGATGAAACTTTCGCAGATTCTTTGTCAGATAGTCCGATTTTGCACCTGATATTTTACATTTGATTTAAAAGATTTTTGGGGTTTCCCATAGAAAAACATGGACTTTTTCATTGAGTTAGGGGGATATCCATCTCTTATCCGCAACTCTACCTAGACCACTGAATGGATTTTGATGAAACTTACACAAAATATTTGTTGCAAAGTCCAATTGTGCATCTGATATTTAACATTTTGATCGGAACAATATGGGGTTTTCCCATAGAAAAACATGGACTTTGTCATTGAGTAAGGGGGGTACCCATCTCTTATCCGAAACTCCACCTAGACCACTGAATGGAATTTGATGAAACTTTTACAGAATCTTTGTCACATAGTCCCATTGTGCACCTGATATTCATATTTAGGATGTTTTGAAAATAGAATAGCGGGGGTATCAATTAGTGAGAATTGCTTCACAGTTTTTCTAGTTTTCATCAATGTGTCCTGTTGCCAATTTACCTGGCCTCTTATTTATCAGCCTACATTATACTGATATGTAGTAACACAAGTTTAAGGTTCATCATGATCTTTCTCTCAAATTCAAAATAAAGGATTGCCAGTTTTCCTACCGCAGGTTGGAAGGTTTCTTTGGATACTCCGGACTCCTCCTCAATAAAAATAACTCCACGATATAGCTGACAAATTGATGAAAGTGACGTTAAACACCATTCAAACATACAAAATCAAATTTAAAATGACAAGAATTTATGCTATTTGTAGCAATCATCATTTTAATGGATAAGAGCAGCCTTATAAGTATTTATAGAACAGATTTTTATAAAAATTTCACGTAAAGCTTGGCTGATATAAACTGTGCATTTTAAACTTTCTTGTCATTTGAACATTTCTCTTTATTTTTCATCCGTCTTCGTTTGTCGTACATTTTTCACATTTCAGTATCCTTTTCCGAAATGTGAAAATTTGGTCCAAGTATAAGAAGACAACTCGGACCGTATACAAGTTAAAGAGGATCGTCTGTGAAGACTTTTCATTTGGTTAAGGTCTGTCAAAAAGACCAAAGAGACCAAAGAGATGACAATTCATTGTGAATAAATTATAAATATATATATATATATATATATAATATATATATATATATATATATATATATATGTTTATGCCCATAAATTAGGATTGATATAATAAGGGGATGTAATCGCTATTTCTGTAATCTACATGAACCAATTTTATTTGCAACCCTGCAATAGAAGACAACTGTCTACATACCTCTATGTTATATACCACCAGGATGTTTGAGTGAAATTCTATTGCGATTAACATTCATTTATTTAATTTAATTAAGTTAATCTATCCAAACACAGAACACTCACATTCTTATTTATTTATTTATTTATTTATATATATATAAGTGTCTAATGAATTAACCAAACAATGTCGTTGTAATTTCCACTCTGAAAATCATCTGTACACACAGATTTGATTTTTGAGCCGTCCCACCTCGGGAATCGAACTCGTGTCAGTTTATAACATCTATGGCTACTGCGCCTAGCATGTAAAGACAGAGGTGTAACCTCTAGACCAGATCCGTCCGCTAAAAAACGGAGTTTCACTGGCCTAGTGTTACTTTTTGGTTGAACATGTCATTTACATACACAATGTTTTTGTGCGACCTGAGCTTTAATTACAACGATTTTCATACAATCAGAATGGATCTGTAAGCAATTATACAGATGCGTGCATATAGTTGTTTTGAATTTCTATTTATAATTGTCTATTTATATATGCCCAACATCTGATTGTATTTCAACATTGGATCTTTAGAAATGCACTAAAGGTTACACCTCTGTCTTTACATGCTAGGCGCAGTAGCCATAGATGTTATAAACTGACACGAGTTCGATTCCCGAGGTGGGACGGCTCAAAAATCAAATCTGTGTGTACAGATGATTTTCAGAGTGGAAATTACAACGACATTGTTTGGTTAATTCATTAGACACTTATAAATATCATTTATCTTAACTATGTATCTTTAGTGCATTTCTAAAGATCCAATGTTGAAATACAATCAGATGTTGGGCATATATAAATAGACAATTATATATATATATATATATATATATATATATATATTTATTTATTTATTTATTTATTTATTTATTTATTTATTTATTTATTTATTTATTTATTTATTTATTTATTTATTTATTTATTTATTTATTTCGACCAGTATATTGAAGTGAGCATCTTGATTTGCGTATCCAGATCTTTGAGCATTTCTAAACACTTTAATTGAAGTATGTACGTTGGGAATCGACTCCTAATGACTGTGTTTGTACAACGTTCACATTTCCTCAACGCCTTTACTCAACAGGACTACAATCGCTGAAATCTACTCCAATTTGTACCTTAAATGAATTTATAAGTCTGTAAGAGGTCAATTTAATCATTCAAAAATATACATCTACTTTGACATTTATTAGAAAGACAAAGATGTCGACATCGTCCGTAATGCGAAACAGACGCCAACAACATGCAGAGAAAAATATATTCAGACTTAAAAGTAGTATGCCTAAAAAATTTGAAGAAATCGTACTTAAACATCTTGCTAACGTCACAGAAATCAAAATACAAGAACTAAGTTCCGAACAGCGTAGAAAGACTCCAGAAAAAGTGACACTTCGAAGGAAATCTTCAATCTCACTTAACATAAGGCCATTCAAAAAGAAAGAAGTCACCCAACTAACTTCGGAAACTATTTCTATTCTGATAGATTTGATGGAATTTATTGGTAAAAGCAACAACATTACTAATGAAGGCTTATTCAGAAAAATTGGGAACCTAGAGCGTCAAAAGATCTTGAGAAAACATATAATAGACAATTCAGCGGTTGACTTTGAAAACCTGACACCTCATGATTGTGCTAATGTTCTAAAGAAATTTATTCGAGATCTCCCTGAACCATTACTTACAAATAGATTTAGAAATGTATACATTAGGCTGGCGTCTGCCATAACTGCGTCAGATAAGTCAAAGACAGCCATAACCAGAGCTTTACAGTTACTCATGCTGTTACTGCCTGATAACAACTACTGTTTACTTAAGCCGCTTATGGAATTACTGCATCGCACAGCAAAGGTCAAAGAAAATCTCATGACTGCAAGTTCACTGGCTCTTATGTTTACACCTCATTTTTTGTGCAGTAAATCGTTGAGTGGAACAGAATTACAGACAATTACCAACACGTTTTCAGATCTAGTAGCTTTCATGATTGAAGCAGGAAAAGAAGTGTTCAAAGTTCCTCAAGATTTAGCTAATGAAGTGTCAAATTTCTGGAAGGAAACAGAAATACCAAATTACTTGTACTTTCAAAGCGTAAAAAAGAAAAACTTCCCGCTAAAATCTCTGAATGACAGTGTTTTAGCTGACTCGCCATCAACACCCAGGAAAATAAGAAGTCGATCACCTGTACACGTTATTGACCTAGGCATTTCTCCTGATAAAAGAAGACGTGGACTATTCTTAGCACGCAGAAGAATAAACAGTGCTAACAGTGAGACATGTCGAGCCCAGAACAGACCACTTTTGGACCTACCTTCTACATCTTATGACGATGTCACGGTTAACAACGTTATTGGCCCAGGAAATTTCCGTAATGAAAGAAGAAACAAGTTTTTTTCATCACGTCGAAGAAAAAAAATTGACACCAGTGTATCTGATAATAGACCACTTCCGGTCCTTACAACCACTGAAATTGATGATGGAGATGAAGCTGACAACACATCAGAACAGCCTCTCTTTAACTTTCAATTGAATGCCGTCAAAGACAAACCTGTTGCTGTAGTAAAACCTATCACACGTTCCTCTATTTCACAAATTTTCTGTTCTGCTCCTCAACAAATACAGAAGGCAATGCAGACCCCGAGGTCAAGAGCACCAATTCAGGTTCAATCACCGGAGCAAATATCGACAGATACATTTGGCAGTATTGAAGAAATTACGGTTTAAAAGGGATCAGCAATGATTTAATTTAATTTAAAGAATGTAAAATAGTATATATTATTTAATGTGTAAATGTTGACTTATTAAGTGCTCGCAATTAACAAACATTTTAAAACAAACATGAATGCAATCGGTTTTTTTCTTTCTTTAGGTAACTGACGAGCGGAAAACAAAAACCTATTCCCTATTATTAAAGTTAAATGAAATAAATGCAAAAATATGAAGAAATAATGACCAATGTTAAAACAAAAAATGTAAATTATTGGATGAATTAAAAGATTAGATGAATTTGCTGGTTTGAAAACGACACTCATTTTTTTTTCTTGAACATTATAATACAGCTGAAAAATTGTTGAAAATGGAGTGGAACATTAAACATTTTCTATTGAAGACAGCCTCGGTGGCCAAGTGGTTAAGATACAGTAGTTAATCTACTACTGATAACGTATGCGTGGTCTGTCAACACTGAGGTTGCGGGTTCTATTCTCACTGCTGGCAAGTTGTAGTCGACTCTGATCTTAATTTACAAGAAAAGTAATTTTTCCTATGGCAGGTCGGGGGTTTTCTTCCAGTATTCCGGCTTCCTCCCCCAATAAAAATTGGCCGCGATTATAAAGCTTAAAATTTGATAAAAGATAGCACATTTTTCTTGCCATTCAGCTGAAAACTAATGATAAATACAGATTGAGATTCGAATTGTACGAGCTTACTTCATTTTTTCTATTGTTAACATGCAGCCCGTTTATTTGTAGACTTGGGGCTTGTGTTCCATTTCCGAATGGTATATTGGTGGTAACGATTAATCACTAAAGGATGAAATGACACCTTGTTATACACACGGTCGCCGAAATTGATACATGTAATTGATCTCACGGATTCATCATGTTAAAGAATTGTATATACCAATGCATAAATCTCTGTGTGTACCTTTCGCTTCATAGGCTGGATACGTGAAAGTTAAAATAAATGACAAAAATTGTTTTTTTATTGAAGGGTATCGTTTAATGTCTACGCCTGTTTTAAAGTTGAAGATAGCGATCTCCCCTCCATGTATTGGATACCAACACTTACCTACAAACAGCGTTTTTTATAGCAAGACCCTCAAAGTGTACCACCAAACCGCTATCGAAACTTTAACCAATATTTTAACAGCAATACAAGCGCGGCTCCAGCAAATACATTGACACTTGCTTTTCCAGGATTGGCATAAATAAAATGGGGATCCTAAGAAGTTCGTAAAGACCTGATGAACATTTTAAGGTCTGAATCTCCATCGCAATGTTATTGCTTTATTGACACTCTACACGACCATTCCCAAGACGCAGCTTAAAACTATTCTTGAAGATGTTATTGAGGTCTTTGCTATTTGAGGGAACGACCCCTTTTATTTCCGACGACGACGACGACGACGACGACGACGATGATGATGATGATGATGATGATGATGATGATGATGATGATGATGATGATGATGATGATGATGATGATGATGATGATGATGATGATGATGATTCCGGAGAGGTTTGCCAAAAAAGGGATTTGTCGTATCATTTCGATACTTTGTTACATTAATCTGTCATATACGGAGATGGCAAGGCTCACACTTTTAAACCCGATCTATGTTTAGTTGCAGAGTCATCTTCTTGAACACGAAACCCTTGTTAGCAGATAAAGTGTGAAACCGTAACCGATTCACATTATCTTAAGGGTACAGAATGTAGGGTGACCTAAAGCCATGATTTAACATGTATAATTTGATTAAGGTAATCGACTTACTGTTTACGCGTTTTTGACCCGAAAAGTGTCGAAAATCTTTTTTTTCTCGAAACCGTACGTCCTAAAGACTTTGGACACCACCATTGATCCTAAGTGACATATTACATTTTAAAATGTCAAGGTCAAAGGTCAAATGTCACATTTGGTCTTGTTCGCACTATATCACAAAAACCATATAAGATAGAAGCAGACAATAAATGTGAATAATACTCCTCTTATCGAGACCTTCCTTTGGTACATTGGTCCGAAACTGTGCGATGAACCGTTTTCGAGTTACAGCATTGACTCGTTTCGACCAATCGGTTTTTTGCGTATAACTTGAAAAGGGTTGAAGAGAATATACAGGTTTAAAGTGATCAGTAGGAAGAGAGCTTGAATTTGATCCCAAGGTCAAGGTCATAGGTCAAGGTCATACCATAGCAACAAGGTAACCGTTGTTAAAAATGTGCCTAGAACTATATATTGTTACAATTACGAAGATGAACTGAAATTTGTCATTTCATAATCGGAAGTGGTATTTTGTCCTTAGCAACGGGCATAAAAGTCCTTAACAACTACAGTGTAAATATTTTTTACTCTGAACCACTTTCTTTACTCAGATGACTAGTTTTCACGACTGGAAGTGATATTTTGTACTTAGCAAAAGATATAAAAGTCCATAATATAACATCACATTTATTTTCTGACTTAAGATGATAGTGGGAAAGACCTTCACATTTCTCATAACAAATTTCAGTTTAATTAAACAGATTTTTTTCAAGAAAAACGTAATGAGATGAGATAGATATATGGTAATTAGCCATGACAGAACTCACTTACTCGGTGCTCTATAACAGGTAAGAAATACGCTTAAGATAAAATCTGTCAAATGCTAGGTTTTCTGATAAACTTACATATTTGTCATGTTTTTAGGACATGTTTTTCAACGATTAATATTTCAATGGGTACTAATTGTGTTACCCTTATCGCCGACCTTTTTTGTACTATTATGAGGCCGAGTTCCTAGAAGGCCTGCTGGAGAAAAAATTAAGAAAATAAAAAGCAGAGGATTAAACCTTTGATTTTACACTCCGCTATATTGATGATGTCATGACTATGAACAATGCTAATTTAAAAAACAATATTGTAATATCATGGCATTTTTAACTGTTCATCTTTCAAATATTCTTATTGAACAAACCATTATACCTTTTAGGACTAAGACTTAATATCATATTTATAAATGTTCTATGTTTTTATATGATCGTTGTTGTTGGTGAAAATTACTGGTATAACAGACTCTAACCTGACAGAGATCGCACTTTGTGGTGTTCACTTAATACGTCTGTTCAAAGGTCTTCTCTCTTTTTAAAATCTCATATAATTATATGATCTACCGTAAGGTTTAATTAAAATAAGGTGTCCAAATTGCATCTTCCTGGGTGCTTGGTATTTATAGAAATAAGTTTTTATTGTTTAATATTTACTTATTTGAGTGTGCTTTTAAAGACTAATGTCCATAATGGCCATGATTAGCACTGTATGATTATGAAGATGTTCAAGATAAACATTATTAATTAATTAATTTAATAAAGAACAATTAATTTTTATTAGTATCGATAAAATCTATAAAAAAACTGCATAATCAATTCCATTTGTTCTCTTTACCTGCCAACATTCTACATCTACATCATACGTTGCTCCATCAATTGCTAATGACTAGGCAACGGCGCGAACAGACCAAGGCGCACAAACGAAAAAAAAAGGATAAATAAATAAATAAATAAATAATAAAAGATTTAAAAAAAATAAGAAATCATTTAGTTAATTTAAATAATCCACATAAGAAGCAAATGGAAAACTGAAAATATTTACATATATACAAAAACGATCTGTACTGATATGAATTACATAATTTGAGTTTGGATCAGGGATTTAAACTGATCCAAAGTACTTGCATTGACAATGTTGACAGGCAAGGAATTCCAAAGAACAACTGTGTAAGGAAAAAAACTGTATTTAAAAATTTGTTGTAGTGGAGAAAGTATGATATTGAAGGTTGTGTCTGTGTCTTGTAACTGATGGTGGAAGTGTAGTTATGTATTGTGTTGGGTCTATAGCTACTAATTTGTTAGATATTTTGTACAACAAGGCATTGGAACTGAAAATAATTTTGAACTTTCAACAACAATGAAATGCAACAGTTTAAGGTTAACGGACACATATTCAGGTAATTGCATAATCATAAAAGCAAAATTGATTGTATTTCCAAGAAGGAATGTACAAATAAAGCACAAAACTTGTAGAAAAGCTAGTTTCGTACTAATCATGATACGGAATATTTGTTTAAAAAAATACACTCCTCAAATCTATTTTTTAACTTAAACAATAGTACACTGTAATTGGTCTGTAATTGGTTTATTTATATATATATATATATATATATATATATATATATATATATATATATATATATATATATATATATATATTTGTTCTGAAATATCTGGCAAAGGTTTTTTTAAGTGTTAATCGAGTTATTCTTGCTTGTTAGTTGTTAGTCTCAGGCGACACAGATCAATAATTTTTAAAAGGACTCATTAAGCAGCAAGCTCTGAGCATTTCTCAGGAATGTAATTAAAATAATGAGTAATGAGTTTATTTCTTTGTTTACTCAACCATACATTGATATAAAATTGATATAAATATGAGTTCACTCGCTCAACCTACTCAAATGTGTAATTAATAAATACTATATATATGCCAGACAGAGGTAAACTTCATCATTTAAATAATAAATCTTCCTTTGATATGATAGGAACACAAAGACCGATAATGTCGACTTCAGTACTAAGGCGAAACAGATGCCAGCAACAGGCAGAGAAAAATATATTCAGGTTGAAAAATAGTATGCCCGAAAAATTTGAAGAAATCGTACTTAAACATCTGGCCAACGTCACAGAAATCAAAATGCAAGAACTTGACACACAGCATACTAAGACTCCCGAAAAAATGACACTTCGAAGGAAATATTCTTTCTCATTGAACATAAGGTCATTTAAAAAGAAAGACTTCACAAAGTTGAATCCACAAACCATTTCAACGCTGTCAACTCTGATGGAATTCATAGGAAAGAGCAACAACATTACTAACGAAGGCTTATTTCGAAAAACAGGGAATCTAGAGCGTCAAAAGATCTTGAGAAAACATATAATGGACAATTCAGCGATAGATTTCGAAAACCTTACACCGCATGATTGTGCTAATGTTCTAAAGAACTTTATTCGCGATCTCCCAGAACCATTACTGACTAATGGATTTAGAAATGTTTACATTCGGTTGTCGTCTGCCATAACTGCCTCAGATAAGTCAAAGATAACAAAAGCTCTACAGTTACTAATGCTGCTATTGCCTAGTAGCAACTACTGCTTACTTAAGCAGCTTATAGCGTTGCTGCATCGTACATCAAAGGTCAAAGAAAATCTGATGACTGCAAGTTCACTGGCTCTTATGTTTACACCTCATTTTTTGTGCTGTAAATTATTGAGTGGAACAGAATTACAGACAATTACCAACAAGTTTTCTAATCTAGTAGCTTTCATGATTGAAGCAGGAAAAGATTTGTTTCAAATTCCTCAAGATTTAGCCGAAGAAGTTTCAAGCTTCTGGAAGGAAATGGAAATTCCAAATTACTTGTACATTCAAAGCGTTACAAAGAACCGCCCACTCATGTCTTTGGATGACAGTGTTTTAGTTGACTCACCAGCAACATCACCGAAGAAATTAGGAAGGAGATCCCTTGTACACGTCATTGACCTAGGGATTTCCCCTGATGAAAGAAGTTTTGCAGCATGTCGAAGAATAAACAGCGACAGCAGTGACGCACGCCAGGCTGATAACAGGCCACTCAATGAAATAATCACGACTAATAATGATGGTGAAGATGTCGCAGCCGAAAATTTATCAGAGCCGTCTGTCTTGAACTTTAAATCGGTTGCCATTAAAAACAAACCGGTTGCAATGGTGAAACCTTTTACACTTTCCCCGATTTCACAAATTGTCCACTGTGTCCCGCAACATATACAGAGGAAAAAGCAGACACCAAGGTCAATGGAACACATGACGTTTCAATCGCCACAGCAATTATCGACATTTGACAGTGATCAAGAAATTGTGGTTTAGATAGGATCGAAAACACCCGGGACAGTGACAAAGCCTCGTGATTGTATTTAATTTACTGAGTTGTATATTTTGTAATATAATATTAGACGTGTAATTGGTGCTTTTACTAGTGCTTGTAATAAAAAAATTCTGAAAACAAAATTAACAAGTTTTTCTTTCAATCAGAGAAATTTAAGAGCGTTTTCTGCATTTCTGAAAGTTCTGGTAGAGTATACTAACAAAAATGAAACAAAACCAAAAAGGTAATACCCTATACATTTATATAATGATTTATCCCGACTGTTAAAAAATACGGTCTTTTTATTGGAAGCAAATGCGTATTTAACAATCATCCTATTCTTCCTCCGTGAAAACACGTGATTTTTACCAGTCTGATTTTTAAATCTCCTTTAAGTAATTCGTATCCATCCTTCGTGAAATAACGAGATTATCACCAACCCCGAATTGTTTTCGTATCCCGTCTCCTTGACTTGTATCCCTTCTCCGTGAATGCACTTGAATTATCAGGTGTAGCTATGCGGATGCACATAGGTTCATAAACAAAAACCCAAAAACATAAAAAAAAAAAGAAAAAAAAGACACAAAAACAAAAACAAAAAAAAACAACACCCCCCTCAAAAAAAAAAACAAAAACAAAACAAAAGAAAAAAAAACAAAACAAAACAAACAAAACAAAACAAAACATACCCCCTCCCAAAAAAAACCGAGAAACATTAATCATGTAGAAAAAAAGTTTCAGCAACACACATTCATTTTCTTGTTGGTTGTCCCATACCATTTCTTATCTTTAATAATACAAAATATTATCCCCGACAGCTTCAAATAATTTACTGTCTGTTAAATTTGACTAACTCTCTTATAAAACTGTAAAACTGTAACGAATTGAAGTTATTCCTATACAAAATATGAGGTTTTCAATTCTATTTTAAACACCTATACATGCTCTATTTTGTTCACACCACGGAATTCTTAAATAACCATACCGTTTTAATATTAGAAAATAAACATCCGGTTATCTCAACTGGGTGTGTTGGAATGTGGGACCCGTTTGACTGGACTGAAGGTATCGAAAACAATGCAGTGTATTGTAGTGATAAATCACTGATAACTACCCGCAAGCATTCAAAGGTAATACCCACACTTTTAAAAGTAATTGTTGTTTGCAAATTGAAGTGCTCATTTCATAGATACTTGGGAATTGGTAAATTAATTTTGCTAGTAAACCTGATGTACTGCATTAAATTTGTACTAAAAGTATTACTACGCAGTAATGAATAACTAGCTTCAAATCTATATTATTTGGTCAGAAGTGATTTTTTTACGTCCCATTGATTCCAATTGTTTTCAAGACATAACCGAGTGCTTTTCATACCATATGTACTATGAAAATTTGGACTTGTGACCATACATTAGGTCCACGAAAACGGAAAACTGTGGTTAAAGGAGTCGTATTAACCTTGTGATTATCGTTTCTAAGTTGACACGTATTTAAAGACGTGCATCGTTTTTCAGGAACGATCAATTGAACGCTTTGTCGGTGTTTAAACTATTGTCCAGTTGTTTCGGTTGAGAAAAGGGATTACAAAATTAGCTCATACACCGAGGAACTCAACACTTAGTTTCGACAAAATAAGATTACTTCAATCGTCCTTACATTGCTTACCTATTTAAATTCATCTAGTATTTCACCCCTTATTTATTTACTACAGTGTTCAATTGATATTGTTTGTATAATTGTACTGGTACCAGGTTTATTTTATACACCACTGACCATTATGGGTTATATTGTCTCGAACTTTTATTGGAGAATTATTTTACTTAATTTTACTAAATTTACGTCGTTAAATAAGGTCGATATATGTAGTGTTGAAACATTTATATCGTATGTAAGTAAGCTTGCAGGACTTCTTATATGTCTGCATCTGTTATGTGTGGTTCTTCACTGCGTCGTATTTATAATGCAAATGAGCCTTTGAAATCTTATTTCAGTTTGTATCGTTTATTTTTTATTGTTATTTAATAAGTTTGTTTCGCCCCTATCAGCAATTGTTCACCTAGATGATAGTTTTTTTTAGGAGGAAGCGAGATCACCGAGTAAAAATGCCCGACCTTCAACTGCAAAACAGGAAATTCTTGTCAAGTAAGGCTAGAGTTGAGCACATTTTTGTTGAAAAAGGGGTCCAAAATCGTAACATCAATGTTGACACTCCGGTAATTAATAGTAGTATGAAAACTACTTAAACCATGGGCATCGGCCATTGATGCCCATTCACAGCTTATTTCACTATTATAGGATTAAACGCTTATTTTCGGCAATTCATCGATGTATGAACGAGGTCGACTCACTCAAGAACAAGTATCATATCATAAAAGGCCTTCGGCCTTTAATTTGTTTGCGAGTGAGTCGACCTCGTTCATACATCGATGAATTTCCGAAAACATGCGTTTAATACTTATAATTCTTCTAAAATGAATTTAAATATTTACTATTTTTCCCAACATAAAATTCGTAATAAGGGTGTAAATTCGTAATAAGGGTGTAACGCGTAGGAATAACACTACGAAATTAAGATGAAGACGTGGTGGGTTTGGAGGGAATAACTTGCATTGACAACAGATATATTTTACTATTTGCCGAGAATATAACTGGCATTGACAACAGATATATTTTACTATTTGGCGAGAAGATAAGTTAACTGGCATTGAAAACAGATATATTTTACTATTTGCCGAGAAGATAACTGGCATTGACAACAGATATATTTTACTAATTGCCGAGGAGATAACTGGCATTGACAACACAGATATATTTTACTATTTGCCGAAAAGATTTTTACTGAAAACAAAAGAAGACAGAACAACAAACAATATTTTCGTGAATTCCGTATACTAATTTCCTCATTGTACAGCGGTTTATATGTAACGTCTTACCTGTTCAAACGCAACGTAAACCTAGATATACTAAAAATTACACACCGGTGCGCTCAGCGTTTTGCTTTTTTTTAAATTTCATACTGTAACTTTATATTGCTTAAATCCAATTTTAAAAAATTCCTCACAATAACACTTCCATATTTTATATTATGCCTTTATTGTTGATATTTCCGAAATCTTCCTTGACATTTGCTATGGGAATTTTACATAGAAAGTCATCCATTTGAGTTTCTAAAGGGACCTAGCGTTGTTTTCAAAAAGATCGTATGCTATCCTAACGTTCAATGGTATTCGGACAAACCGCGAGACTTATCCCGCCTTAACTGCAGACGACATTACCCGACAGATAGTTTAGTTTAAACATATTTTATTGTCAAAAATAACCAATAGGATTGAACACAAGTTATTACAACTTATGAAGTTCTCTCCGTTCAATAATCTTACAAAATAATTCACAAGATGACAACAAGGAAATAACTACACAATTTTAAGTACATACAGAAAAAATACATGACACATAACAAAATATACAAAGCAATACATTATAAACAATGCAAGAAAGTCAACCATAATAATAAGGGGGGGAGGGGGTCGAGCTATGCAGAAAATCTTTTAGAATGGTGAATGTAACTGTGTACATGTCTAAAAATTATAGTGTTCACTTCGTTACTAAGGCTATCAGAACCAAATAGGACAATTTCAATAGAGAGATTAGTAATTCGCATCAACGGATGTAAAAATTGATTTCTAATGTTATCGTAAAGTGGACATTCTAGAAAATAGTGTATGCAGTCTTCTAAGGGACAACCACAAGCACAGCTTGGGTCGTTGATTATGTTTACTCTATATAAATCGGCCTTTAGGGAACTGCAACGGTGACGTAATCTAGTATGAATAATATTTAAATTTCTGCTTCCTATTAGAAAATATGATGGGACAATATAGTTTTCTCTTTTCAGTGACATTTTAAAGCTCATAAAAGTTGGTAATTCTCTTTGATCTAAAGGAAGAGAGTTCCACAATCTAACTGTTGAAGGAAAAAAAGATTTTGAAAAGGTCTCCAGTCGACACAATGGTGTTCTGTAATCTAGTCGATTTCTTAAATTATAACGTCCAACATCAGAGTAGTCATTTAGAATATCTCTTAAATATTCGGGAGCATTACCATTGCGGATTTTATACATAAGATTTAGTTTTCTTATATAACGTCTATTCGTTAAAGAAGACCAACCTGTTTCGAACATTAACGATTCATTATTGGAAAAGCGAGGAAGTCCTGTTACAATTCTAGCAGCTTCTAACTGTAAACGTTCAATTTTTTCCCTGTCAGTGACAGAGCAACCATCCCATAATTCGCAAGCATATTCCAGTAGAGGAAGAATATGCCTAGAATAAATAATGTTCAGGTTGTTTCTGCACAGTAGATACTTTAATTTTCGCAGAACAAATATTTGTTTAGAAGCACTTTTACAAATATTATCAATATGAGTAGACCATTTACAATTTTGAGATAGAGTTATTCCTAAATGTTTATGATTTTCAACTAATGCAATATTTTCACCATTGAATGTGAGGTTCAGGGGTTCGTGATTTCTAAAAGAAAAAAACATATATTCCGTTTTTTGGGGATTAAAATCTACTAACCACAATTTAGCCCATTCGTTAAGCAGTTCTAGATCTCTATTTATATTCCTCTCTATTTCCTCAACGCTTGCAGATGAATACATTAAAGAACTATCGTCAGCAAAAAGTCTAATTAAAGAGCTCATTTCATCTGCAATATCATTTATAAACAATAAAAACAGTAAGGGGCCTAATACTGACCCCTGTGGTACACCAGATTTCAAATTACCAATTGAAGACCTCGAATTTTTTAGCAATACTTGCTGACGGCGATTCATTAGATAATCTTGGAGCCATAACAAAAGATTTCCTTGAATTCCATAAGCCTTTAATTTTGAAATTAAACCTTTATGCCAAAGACGATCAAATGCCTTCGATATGTCACAAAAGACAACACATGTCATTTCCCCATTTTCTAAAGATAAGCATATTTTATGATAAAGTTCGATCAACTGATGATAAGTTGAATGTCCAGGTACAAAACCAGACTGAAATTTGTACAATAATTTTTGGTCAGAAATGTGGTTGTATATATGTTTAAATATAACTCTTTCAAACACCTTTCCAACGGAGCTCAATAGCGCTATTGGACGGTAATTAGAAACATCTGATTTATCACCTTTTTTAAAAAGGGGCAATACATTTGCTAATTTCCAGCTATTTGGAAATTTACACGTATTAAGTGAATGGTTAAAAATAATACTAAGAGGTAAAGCAACTGTTTTTGATGTATATTTCAACATATGATGACTAATTCCATCATTCCCAGATGCTTTACCAAGTTTTAAACTATCTAATATATCAATAATTTCTTGTAATGAAATTTCGTCAATTTCCACGGTAGATAAAGTTCTAACGGGTAATTCTGGTACATCTCTGTTCCCATCGTCTACCGACGATATAGAACAAAAGTAACTATTTAAAAGATTTGCCTTTTCAACATCATCAACTAATATATCATTAGAAAACATATTAACTAGCGGTGGGATGGTAGTTGAACGACCAGTTCCCATAATATTTTTGACAAGTGACCAAAAGCCTTTCGGGTTCGAAGTTGATTTTTCGTCTAGTAACCCATTAGCATTTAGAAAAAACTGTTCTTTTGCGTAATTTATCATGTTGTTAACTCTGTTTCTTTGAGATTTATATTTTTGTATATTGTTAAAATTTGGATATTTTCTCATTTTACTATGCATTCTGTTTCGTGTCCGCATTTGTTTTCGTATTTCAGAATTAAACCAAGGTTTATCCGATGACCGTATAGTGACTTCTTTTGTTGGAATTGAATCTTTTGCTAGATTTATAAATTTTTCAGTAAAAAATTCAGTCATTTTATCAACATTATTAAAATTGTTTAACGAATTTTGCCAGTCGAAATCTCGTATACTATTGTTAAATTTTTCAAAGTCAGCATTTTTATAGATCCAAATAGTACGCTTAAATGAGTCTTGTGTAAAGACTGGAATACTTAAATAAGTTTTGGTCGCGTTATGGTCACTCATATCACGATCAATGTCTATTACTTCAGTAAATGCAATATTACAATCCGCGGAAATCAGTATTGGATCCAAAAGTGTACAGTTACCTGTAACAGGATCATAGCGGGTGGGTTCATTTACTACGTTCTGAAGAAAAAAGTCATTCACCCGACAGATTTCGAATAGACAACAGTCTAGAACGAATAATAGTACCCTCGCTTTTTAGCTCACCTTACCCAAATGTCTTCACTTTTCGTCCGTCGTCGTCGTCGTCGGTAACCTTTTTACATTTTAATCTTCTTCAATGAAACCACTTGGCCAATTGAAACCAAACTTGGCCATAGTGTTCACTGGTTTTTATTTTTTTATTTGTGGTTTTTATTTTGGATTGGAAAACTAATATGGGCGCTACTGAAGGACTTAGTTTAACATAGGACCTATGGGAAAAAAGTTTAAAAAGGCTTCTTCTCGGAAACCGGTTAACCAATAAAAACAAAACTTATTAGCAATATTGTTTTCTATGCCAATCGGAAGTTCAAAATGGCCGCCACCGCAGGACTTATTTCAACGTAGACCTTATCTGAAACCGGTTAACCAATCAAAACAAACCTTATCAGCAGTATTCATTTGATGGTCCTCAATAAAGTTTATGTTGTTATGCCAATCACAGATTCAAAGTGTTCGCAACGCAGGACAAGGTGTAACCTCGGTCTAAAACAGCTATCCTCGACCCAATACAGATTTCCGTTGACATAATACATGTCAGTTATGAAACACCCTTTATATAACACTATAATATTATACAATTACGGCATTTAATGAAGGTAACTTCCATAATTATTGCATCAACTAAATCCTGCGGAGCTCGGAAAAATAACTCATTCGAGATTTAATAATTTGGATATTACCTGAAGTCGATCAAAGGCCATTAGTGTAACTGAACGCAAACAAAAACACGTGAATATTTTGATAACTGAGTAACCCTTTTAAATTTGGAGCGCTTTGCACGTCGAACGATCGAATAAATAGTCCCCCGCCCCAACCCGGTTTTTTAAAATTATGCGCGCTTTGGCAGGTCGAACAAATAACTATGTCATCGTGCAAATTCCAAGACAGTTATTTTATCCACATGCAGTTTTGAGCTAGAAAAAAAAGTTATCGCTCCTAACATCAATTTTATTTGTGTACAACTTGGCATAGTAAAGTATCAAAATATAAACTACTGTTTTGGATTTGTTTATCAATTGTACATAATTATAAGGTCTAGTTAACTAGTTAACATAAGGTGTCCAAATGGTACCCTTCAGTTGCAAGGTATTTAAATTTATAAACGCGTTAATATTTTTGTGTGATAATTAGTTGAATGTGCCAATTTTAATTGAAGACTGGTGTCCATTACTAATTACACCCAGTTTATTGGGTGTGCATGTTTCTCCAACATTTGATAATTAATTAAAACAACACCCAATTAAGGGTGTGGATTAAGGGGCAACTGAAGGATTATCATGTTGATATTTACCTGTAATATTTACCTGTTTTATAAACTTAAATAGTTAATAAGAATAAGTTTTGTGTCTTAACTATATAGTTTTATTCTCACACAGCCAATAATACAATTGGTACAGAGAAAGTAACAAATAAACAAACAAAACAATAGCTATATACAATATATACAAACGATAATAATGTTATGCTTACACAACAGGTAAGCCAGGGGCGCTAACATTATCATTAATAATATTAATAAACCTGCAAAGATTTCTTAGCAGAGATTTTCTATTGCTGGACATGAATTCTGAGTACTTATAAACATTGTGGTTTTTCACACAGTAATTTGGGACGAATTTTTTACGTTGTTCTGTGAAAGCAGTGCATTCAAACATGTAATGGTGTTTATCTCCTAATTTGTTACAGTTACATAAATGACAAAGACGATTTTCTCTTTCATTATTTTTCCATCTTCCAGTTCCTATTGGTAAATGATCATTTGTTGTCCTAAATTTGCATAGTTTTATAGCTTCCGAGAAGTTCAAGACATTTAAATAATTTTCAAATTCCAATTTTGTTTTGAAAATTCTATAAATTATTGCTTTTGTTGAATGAAACACAACCGAATTCCAATTTTGCGCAAACTGGTCTGTTAACCTTTGTTTTACTATGTATTTTAGCCACTCATTATTGAAGAATTGTTCTGAATCCCATATTAGTGAAAAACCACAATCATTTAAAATTGTTTTAACGCAGTTAATCCAAGAATATTGTGTACTATAACTTTCGTTCGATTGCCGAGTAAGACGATAGAGTATTGAAGACAATTTGGATTGTTTGCCATTTACAAGTTTGGACCAGTAAATACCATCCGTATCTTAATATCAATAGCAATAGGAAGTCTACCAAGTTCCCCATAAATCATATAAATGAAGACTTTAAATTCAACAGAAGTTTACAAAATTTTAAATGGACTTTTTCTAAAGATTCGTTATTACCGAAGCCCCAAATTTCAGAGCCATAAAGAAGAATAGGTTTAACCATTTTATCAAACAATACTAGAAGAATTTTTACTGATAATTTAAATAATCGTCCCAACTTAAGAACTTCGTACATAGCCTTCAATGCTTTATCTGCTAAAAGTTTCTTGGTAGAATCAAAATTACAGGTTTTTGTAAAAATAACCCCTAAGTAATTAAATTTTTCCACTATTTCTATTTCAGTATTTTGATAAAAGAATTTAAGATTTATTTTCGGTTTTCCCAATCCAAGTACCATAACCTTTGTTTTGTCGACGTTTACTTTTAACTTCCATGTTTTACAATAGTCACAAAAAGCATTTAGTTGTGCCTGTAGGTCTTAGGCAGACTCAGCTATTAAAGTAGTATCATCAGCATACAGTAAAAGAAAAATCATCAGATATACATTAAGTTCATTTTCTGTATCATTTGTAACACTGCTCAAGCCAGCTATATTTTTTTGTAATCAGAAAGTCTTCCAAGTCATTTAAAAACATTTAGAACAAAAACGGGGACAAATTTTCACCTTGTCGTATGCCCAATTCGCAGATAAAATATTCTGACGTATTATTGTTTAATGATATACAAGACTTTATTTGTGAATACATGTTAAATATAACATTATATAACTTGCCATTTATATTGTTTAGTAACAACTTATGAAACAAGCCATCTCGCCATACTGTATCGAAGGCTTTCTCGAAGTCGATAAAGGCACAAAACATCTTTTTCTTTTTTGATTTTAGAATTTGGAATAGAGAAAAAATAGCAAAAATATTATCTATAGTAGAATAATTCTGACGGAAGCCACTTTGATTTTCTTTAATGATATTAAATTATATTCTTCAGAAAAGCTTGCGAGTCTTGCATTCAAAATAGCAGTGAATAATTTACCTAGGCAGCTGTAGGCCTGTAATTTTTGGGATCTCTTTGATCTCCCCTTTTCTTATAATTATACCTATTAACCAGCTACTAGGTAAAATTCCAGTATCGAATATTAAATTAAAAAGTTTTTCATATATATGAGGAAGCCGAGTTGAAGTTGATTTAATATATTCGTTGACAATGTCATCAATACCACAAGCTTTGTCATTTTTTAAGATTTTGGATACACTTCATAATTTCTCCTTGAGAAAAATAGCCATTTATAAATTCATTTGATATGTTTGGAACCTCGTAATTGAAAGTCGGTTGTTGTTCATCATTTGCTGTGTTTAAGTTTTAAAAAAAATCATAGAGGGATTCGATGTCAATATTTTGCTGGTTTTGTCGCTTATGTCCACGCAATAATTTCCAGAAATGTTTGGGATGACTAACCGATTCTTTTTGTAAGACTTGCGAAAGATTAATACAATAATTTTTATATTTTATGTTCAAGATCTTCTTTTCTGCATTAACCATATTTGACCTGTTTTGCATAGTGTTATTTGATTTATATAGTTTTTTTTGCTTTAAGAAAATGTTGTCTAGTTATTTTGCAGTCTCTATCAAACCAGGGTTTATTATTTGTGTTTACACTACGTTTTTGCGTGCTACTTGCCCAGTGCTTTGGGCTATATCTTCCGAAGGTTTTTGAAGCCGATTTAATAAAAATATTTCCAAAATCGTCTAATAACTGATTAATTGAATCATTGTTTAGATTATTTATTTCTTTACAGCTTGTTTCGAGTTTTTGTTCTAATTATAATAACGCAAACTCGTCTATGTTATTTTGAAAGTCTGGAGCTTTTTCACTATCCCAGAGTTTTAATTTAACTTTGTTTTAAAAAGTATTGACATCAGTATAAGGGGTAACATTGTCTATAAATGTGTTAGATAATGATAAATGTAGTGGTGCGTGGACGTCCGAGAATAATGTACTAGGATCTAAAACATCAAAGTCTTTTTATTTTTATTTTGCATTTCGTTTTACATAAAAGGAAAAATAATCTACAGTAATAAAAAAAAACATAAATGCTTTGTCTATAATTACGAATTTATTAAAAATGAATATATTATTTTCTTATCAAAAGAAATGAAATACATAGTTTTTAAGTTAAAGAAAAAACGTTTAAGTATTTGTCTCTACATAAACTGTTTATCCGTTTTACCAAACGGATTAGAAAAAACAAAAACAAATCTCCCCAGTAATTAAACTCTTAAAATATGTTTTGTATACTATATATTTAATGTATTTATTCCGCATACTCTGATTAATTAGCATATCTGAGCAACGTAATTAAAGGATACAATTTGGTTTTGACCTCGTAATGATTTTGTTTTTACAACTTCCATATTTCTATGTTTACTTAACAGCAAATTGAAAGTAGGACTTAACTCGCTCAAATCTACTCAAACGTGTAATTAAAGAAAGTTTATAAGTCAGTCAGAGGTCAATTTCACCATTCAAATAATATACATTTACTTTGCCATATTAGATACACACCGATAATGTCGACTTCATCACTAATGCGAAACAGATGCCAGCAACAAGCAGAGAAAAATATATTTAGGCTGAAAAATAGTATGCCTGAAAAATTTGAAGAAATCGTACTTAAACATCTGGCCAACGTCACAGAAATCAAAATACAAGACCTTGACACGCAACAGCGTAAAAAGACTCCCGAAAAAGTGACACTTCGAAGAAAATCTTCTATTTCATTTTATAAAAGGTCATTTAAAAAGACAGAAGTCACACAGCTAACTTGTGAAACCATTTCTGCTCTGTCGACTCTAATGGAGTTCATTGGTAAGAGCAACAACATTAAAAGTGAAGGTTTATTCCGGAAAACAGGGAACCTAGAGCGTCAAAAGGTCTTGAAAAAACATATTATGGACAATTCAGTGGTTGACTTTGAAAAACTGACGCCTCATGATTGTGCTAATGTTCTGAAGAGTTTTATACGTGATCTCCCAGAACCACTGTTGACAAATGGATTTAGAAATGTGTACGTTCGATTGTCGTCTGCAATAACTGTATCAGACAAGTCAAAGACAACCATAACCAGAGCTCTACAGTTACTCATGCTGTTACTGCCTGGTAATAACTACTGCTTACTTAAGCCGCTTATAACATTGCTGCATCATACAGCGAAGGTCCAAGAAAATCTGATGACTGCAAGTTCACTGGCTCTTATGTTTACACCTCATTTTTTGTGCAGTAAATCATTGAGTGGAACAGAATTACAGACAATTACCAACACGTTTTCAGATCTAGTAGCTTTCATGATTGAAGCAGGAAAAGATTTGTTCATAGTTCCTCAAGATTTAGCTGATGAAGTATCAAATTTCTGGAAGGAAATGGAAATACCAAATTACTTGTACCTTCAAAGCGTAACAAAGAAGAACCGCCCACTCATGTCTTTGGACGACAGTGTGTTAGTTGACTCACCAGCAAAAACACCTAAAAAATTGGCAAGGAGATCTCTGGTACACGTGATTGACCTGGGAATAGGAATTTCCCCTGAGAAAAGAAGAAGAAGCGGGCTATTCTCATCCCGCAGAAGAATAAACAGTACTAACAGTGTGGCATGTCTAGCTGAGAACAGACCACTTCCGGACCTACCCAATAAATCAGACGATGTAGATGTCACTGTTAACAACAAATCGGAACTGTCGCTCTTAAACTTCAGATCAGTCGACGTTAAAGAAAAACCTGTTGCTATGGTGAAACCTATTACACGTTCACCAATTTCACAATTTTTCCGCGCTGTTCCTCAACAAATACAGAAGGTAATGCAGACACCAAGGTCAAGGACATCTATTGAAATTCGATCTCCACAACAAATATCGATGGATGTGTTTGACAATGATGAAGAAATTATGGTTTAAACATACAGAAAACCTGACTTGACAGTGCCAAGCATAATCCCAGTTTTATTTAATTTTAAGATTTGTACATATTGTCATATATATTTAATTTAATGTGTAAATGTTAGTGCTTTAAATAATCAAATAAATGAAAGAATTAATTAATTTTCTATTTTTTACAATTGCCAGTTTTCCTACCGAAGGTCCGGGGTTTTCTCTGGGTACTCCGGCTTCCTCCCACAATAAAAACTGGACGCAATGAAATAGCTGAAAAACTGCTGAAAGTGACCCTGATACCGCGCCATAAGTTAAAACACCCTTCAAACAAACAAATAAAATCTATTTTGTCGTTAAATTGATGAAAGAAAAACGGAGTGCATAATGGCAGCTTTCTCGACCGTTACAAATAAATATATAGCAAAACAAAACCGTCATAACACATCTTTTACGAACACAAACCCAATTTGCATATATTCGACTATCCAGGTTGTCAGGAAAATGGAATAAATATTACAATATCCCTTCCTTGGTAAAAACTGCATTTTAAATTTTATCAGAGATTTTTATGAAAGACATCCAAAGATTCTCATACTATGTTGGTTTATATACGCTTAGTGGTTTTAAAGAACTGTTAAATTGCAAAAAGTTAACGATCGGAGGGTCGAGACAAAGTCATGACAATAGATATACTAAAAGAAAGACATAAATAGATCAGTTTCATATATATATATATATATATATATATATATAAGTATAAAGTATCTTAGTTCTTGTCAGCATATAATGGGTTAAGATGACAATTTTTGTATTGACCCCACTTTTTCATTTGTACATACTAGTTGCTTTTAGTTTCCACCACACATTTTTGTTTATAATATTGATTCTAATTTCAATAATTTGTTATTTTGGCTTTCCAGTATGTATCACAAAACATTCCTGGTCCTGGCTGTAGTATGGACGACTTTGAACAGAAACTTTGTGGATGCCATTGTCAAATTTGTGGTAGTGACTGCAAGTGTACTGAAAGCTATGGAACAGCATACATGGACAATAAAATACTGCCAGAATTTCTGGAGTTTTCTGTCAAACCGGTTTTTGAATGCAATTCAAACTGTGTGTGTTCACAAAAATGCCACAACAGACTGGTACAGCATGGGATTACAGTTAAACTTCAGATTATCACTACTGACAATAAAGGACTTGGGTTGGAAACTCTTGAAAAAATTCCACGGGGGACATTTGTGTGTGAATATGCAGGGGAAATTATATCGCAAGAAGAAGCGAGGAACAGAATCAAACTGCAGACTGAATCCGACATGAATTATATTCTTACAGTAAAAGAACATTGCAAGAGTGGCATAATTAAAACAAATGTTGACCCCAACAAATTTGGTAATATTGGACGATACATAAACCACAGCTGTGAACCAAATTTAGCCATGGTACCCGTTAGGGTTGAAACAATGGTACCAAAAATATGTCTCTTTGCTTTAAGGGATATTGAACCGATGGAGGAGTTGACATTTCAGTATGGAGCACCAACATCTAAAAAGTCTGGTAAACTTTGTTGTTGTTCATCCGACAGTTGCACAGGATTCTTGCCGTATGATGATGAATTATACGACGATATAAAATAAATGAAATGTTGAACATCGTAATTGTTCTGCGGGTGCGAAATGTGAATGATTGGACATCCAGCGAGCAGTTTTCAACTATATTCGGGATTGGAACAAGTTATGATACAATAAAATCAATACGGAAACGGGAAGGGATAACGAGAACATAATTTGGACTGCCATCAGAAAAGGATGGAGAATTGGGTAGGGAAGTTTAAGTGAGCCTGTACTTTTTTTAGATCTACTATATGGGTCGTTATCATGCAAAAAGCGTGGCACTACAAACACGTTACTCACGGCGGTCCGCGGCCTGGCTTTCCGTATTATGATCTGACAACCGACTCACCCGAGAGGGCCCTCGGCAGCTTTGTTGGTCGAGCACTGGGAACCCTCCAACTAGGATCACAGTGCAAAATGTGAGCTGCATCGTGTGAAAAAAAGTCGTGAAAGGAAAAAATCTCATGTCTTGACCTGTAAAATCACATTTTGAATGCATACAACGTTCTCCGCCCCAGGCAAGTTAATACTTAAATAAATAATTTCGCCCTAGAAAGCAGTTGAAGGGCGTCAAATGCAGCGCATCAGCAGAATGTTTCTCCGCACTACTCAACTTAATGATAACATCAATACAAAGTTACATGGGTCAGAATTCTTGATTCATACATTTTCTTTGCTATTAGACTAAAAAAATAACTGGATTTTAGCTTATCCACAATAAAGCAACAGAATGCAGCAATTGATGCAGACGAAATAAAGATAATGGATTTAACAAATGGAGGAAGGATAGACAAACAGAAACACAGACAAACAGTAAAACAATTCCATATCCTTTGGCAGGACATAATAAAATTAAAAGCTTACGACACAAAATTGCCTTAAAGTGATAGTAGAATCATGTCCCCAGCTTTCTGTGAGCTGTAATCTAGGCTACAAAGTAAATATTAAATTTGCGAGTTTGAATTGGGTTTTAACACCACTTTTATCAGTTTTGATTAGTGGGGACTGTCCCAAAACCTTTGACAGGAAACTGGCAATCTTTATCAGTTAAGGTTGAAGTCATACTGTCTGTATTTAAGGCTTAAACTTGCAACCTAAATGTTAAAATGTATGTGAACAAAGCAAGTACATGGTAATAATAGTGTAATTATTAGTTTAATGTGCATAATTTATTAAACGGCAATTGCATAAATTATAAAATTTTATTCAAAAAGTTTAGACTGGAAAAGCATAACAAAAAAAGTTTCAAGAAATGGCTCAAATGGAATAAAATTCGTATTTTATAATAGTTTTGTTGTTGATATAATATTAAAAAATTAAATTTGAAGTTCCTTTGAAATTCTTGAGTTTTTTGTGCACTTGAGTAAATCCAGAAACATCTCTTAGCAATTGGCATTTGAATGGAATTTAAATGCTGTACATGTAATTACAAAACAGTAATGAATGTCTAGCATTTATATTAAATTATTACAGCATGAAAACCACCAATGATGCTTAAATGAATAACAAGTGTGGACACAGAAAAACGTCTCGCCTGCATTCCGCATCAGTAACGAAAATAAATTTCGTCATAAGCATTACGTAAATAGCATTAAATATCAGCAGCGGCCTGTATACAAAATATTGTCACCATACCCTGCATAGTTACAGGGGAACAGCCGTAACCCAAAAACTTTAACAGTCGCTGGACCGTGAAATTGAGGTCAAGGTCAGGTGGAACCTACCAGACAGGGATGTACTAGTCATCAGCAACCTATATACCAAATATTGTCATCCCACCATGCGTAGTTACAGAGGAACTATCGTAACCCAAAAACTTTAACGTAGTCGCTGGACCGTGAAATTGAGGTCAAGGTCAGGTGACACCTACCAGACAGTCATGTACTAGTCATCAGCAACCTATACACCAAATATTGTCATCCTACCATGCGTAGTTACAGAGGAACTGTCGTAACCCAAAAACTTTAACGTAGTCGCTTGACCGTGAAATTGAGGTCAAGGTCAGGTGACACCTACCAGACAGTCATGTACTAGTCATCAGCAACCTATACACCAAATATTGTCATCCTACCATGCGTAGTTACAGAGGAACTGTCGTAACACAAAAACTTTAACGTAGTCGCTGGACCGTGAAATTGAGGTCAAGGTCAGGTGACACCTACCAGACAGTCATGTACTAGTCATCAGCAACCTATACACCAAATATTGTCATCCTACCATGCGTAGTTACAGAGGAACTGTCGTAACCCAAAAACTTTAACGTAGTCGCTGGACCGTGAAATTGAGGTCAAGGTCAGGTGACAGGTGACTGACTGGCAAGTACTCATCATAAGCTACCTCTGGACCAAATTTGATGGACCTAGGGCTTGGGCTTACAAAGATATGAAGCAAGATGTCAAGTGTTTACGCCGCCGCCGCCGGATTCCCATACATATGTCTCGCCTCCAGCGACTTTCGTCGCAGGCGAGACAAAAACTGGGGCCATACTAGGAAGGGTTCCTAGAATTAACCCACAGATCTGTAAAGTGTGTCTCCAAATGTTAGATAGGGGATGTATCCTCATTTTATGGTTATCAGGATATAATATCAGAAGCCTGGCTGTTAAACCATAGCCTCTAATGCGTTCGTGAATGCTACACCTCTTACATGCTAAAAGACTCCTTTTTATTGTTTGTTTGTTTGAATGATGTTTAATGCCACTTTCAGCAATTTTTCATCTATTTCATGACGTCCAGTTTTTATTGGGGGAGGCAGCCGGGGTAACTGGAGAGAACCCCTGACCTTATGAAGGAAAACTGGCAATCCTTGTACATTTAGATTGGAGTCGAATAAACCCTGCCCGCAGTGTTGACAGACCACATAATCATCAGCAGACGAACTACCTTAACCACTCGGCCACCGGACTCCTTTTTTAAGATATGTTGATTAGCAGTAGGGTAAATTCTCGAACCCCTACCCTTAGCAAACTCACATACTTTTCCCTTGGCATTGAAAGTTTTTGCCCATTTGGTCCAAGCCATTTCCCTGTTGACTTAATATAGCTGAAATACTGCTTGCTGATCATAAACATTCAATCCAATAATTATCAAAAGTTTACCATTTGTATTGCCAATTTTATATAAAGACATTCTGTTATTAAATTTAATAAAATTAAAAAAACAAACAAACTCAATTTTTATAAATTTGATTCACATATTTGTGTAAAAAAAATGCTTACATCTTATACCATATCCCAACCATAAAACTGAGTGGGCTAAGAGCCGGTATCAGTCACCTGATTTAAATAGGCCATGGACAAATCAAAGGTTTGTAGTTGACCATTCAATAAACATTTAATACATTATGGAATTAATCTGATTTGCTGTTTCTGAAAAGAAGGCATCAGAACATTTTCTCATTGGGTCCTACTGTATATTAAACGTAAGTCATGCAGAAGCAGCCATTTTGAATTTAAGATCAAAATAAACAACAAAACTTTGAACATGAGCATCCAATGCATATTGCTGAAAAGTTTGATTTCAACTGGTTCAATAGTTTTAGAAAATAATCCGACTTGTGTTGTTCAATTAGGTTTCTAATTTAAGACATACAGTAGCATTAAAATTGGATTTACAATCGGAATATAAAAACTTTGCAAAGCTTTGCAGTTTCTGAAAAGAAATAATCTGAACATACAGTTTCAACTGATATGTTACTGATGACAAGGATATGGATGACGACTAATGCAGGATGACAATAGGCCACATGACCCTTGGGGCCAGATCAGCTTATGATCCTTAACACTACTGCATATCAAAGGAGCTGTAAGAGATCTAATTATATTAGATTCAACACAAAACTCAACAAGCTAGAGATTAAATTAAACAATGCTTTCCAGAAAATTTTAATAACATGTTTAAAACATAAGTATAAATTTTCTGATGGGATCCAGTAAAAGATTAAATTTTAATAACTGATATATAAGATCATACAGGTAAAATAAATAAAATATTACCTGTACCAAATATAATATTAACACCTAGTCAAAAAAAAAGGAAATTCACATTTTTGTTTAGATAAAAAATATGAAAATAACATTGTATTCACAACACAAAAATACCTAATAAACATACGAAAAATGTATAACATAATACCTCGTGTATTGTGTGGTACAAATGACACATTATTTACTGCATACAACAGAAACTATTATACCTCTGTATATAACATAGAATTTACTCTATATTTAAAATAAATTCGCTATTTTAACCATTTTCTGTTTGGCCAGTCAACAGTTTTCAGAACTATTGCCCAGTGATGATGAACTATTGAATGACACAATCACACATCTGAGTACTTATGAGCAATTTCACAATAAATTTCTATACAAAGCAAATTGTTAACTGTAGTATGATTATTGTGTTTGTTATTTAGAAAAAAAATGTTAACTTTCAATTCGGCCTTTAATCTACCTTGCTGTACATTTCTTTTTTAATTTGTTAGTTATTATTGCTAATATTGCTAACACTTCGTGTCTGTTGTCTTTTCCATATATTAAAATGCTTACCAACTAGATATTCAGGGAACAGTAAGTTTATTTTTCTATTTTACTAGACAGAACAATAGTTGCACCTTGGGAGAACTGAACTTACTATTCCCCTCATACCCAGTTAATAACTATACACTATTTCCCGATTGTTTTTTGTTTTACAAAACAATTGCAAAAATAGAAAAAAAAATAAAATAAAGCAGCTACTTCAAAGTGATGTTCTGAGAAGACAAAATTTATTAAAAGTCCATTCAATAACTTACGTCATATTACTTAGTTTAAACGTTTTTCACATGATTAGGTCCAATCTCCAGATACAAATTTATATCTGCTATTTTCCATACTCATGGACATTATCCTCAATATAAAATCTCCCACACCAAAAATGAGAGCTTCTCTCATGGTTACGATGAACACCAAAAATAAACAGAATATTTCATACTCACACTAACACATAATTTTGGTTTAGACATTTTTCAATGTGTAATAAACTTATGCATTTCATAATGTTTTCTATGTTTTAAATTCCTTATGGAAAGTAACGTTAATATCACAACATCATGATATGCATAAATATATAATAAATAATAACCATAAATAAGAAAACATAAAAACTGAGACATGAATTAACACAATGTCCTTCTGTTTTAAATTATAAATAAACAAAAACAAAAATACAATCTGTCTTTCCATTTTAAAAAATATAAAGGTACTGAATGATCACCCTTTCTGGCACCTCTCATTTTTCATCAAAGTAAAAAAATAAACAATAGTTGCTTATTAAAGTTGAGCTGTACTGAACGAACAGAAAATTGATGGGGAAATGGGATTTTCCAATAAAGAATTGATTTCCTTTGCCTCTGAAAAAGTATCATTCACAAAGAGAAAGTAATTAGCAAGACAGAGTACTTTTTCAAGACAAACTGCAAGTACCTTAACAACTTATTTATTACCAAATAAAGCTTGGCATTTTTTGTTCTTAACTTTTTGTTTCAATCAATCAGTTTTTTTTTAAATAAATAAGTATATGAAGGTAACATTTTCGAAGCAAAACAGGCTGGTTCTTAAAAATGAAGATATATTGTTTTTTTTCTATTACTCTGTATGTTTGCATGTTTGTTTAAGTGTTTATGCCACCTTCAGAATTGTTTCAGCTATTTCATGGCTTCCATTTCTTATTGCCTTGAGGAAGACGGATTACACACTGAGAATCCTACTAATCTGTATAAAACCAAGCTGTAATTAGTAGATAAAGGGAGCAAATGTTTTTCAACAAATTTTTTCAATGGGGTTTAACACCACTATTAGCAAATTTTCACTATATCATGGCACCCATTTATTATTATTTTTGGAGGGGGAGGATATCTGGAGTACCCCAATGAAATCATAAGTATGATTTACTTGTATTCAATCTATTTTGTTATTAACAAATAAAATATGTTTAAGCTTCACCTAATGAAAACCCCTAACCTTCAGTAGATACTGATGATTCTTGTCAATTAAGATAAGAGTTGAGCAGTCATTATTGACCGGCACATTGATCAATAGTAGATGACTAACTACCTAAACTGAGGCCAAGTGAACAATTAAATCCACAAAAACTAAACATAATAATAATTATTTCCAGCTTCACTATGATTGTGAAAATGAACACATGCATTATTAGCATAGACTTTACAATTTGATTTGATTGAATGTTTGTGTTTTGATGCCTAGCAAGCAGTAGTTCAGCTATATTCAGGACAAGAACAAGTTAACAAACAACCAATCAACAGAAAAAAGGGTGGGATTTAGGGAACCAAATATGACTGCCACTGAAAAAGTATGGAGTATTGGGTAGATGCGGAAAATGTAGCCATTTGTAGAGGCTACAATGAGTCTACTCTTTTTTCAAAATCTACAAATGGGGTCACAATTGTTGAAGGAGCGTGCCACAAACAGAATTACAATTTAGTAAATGCACCGTGTAAACATTTATTTTCTATATTTACCCTTCTTATATACATCATATTTTTAATTAGTATTCCTACTTTTCTTTTTTATCAGATTTTTATTCAATTTGATTTGCCCCTTTAAGGTGATCAAAAATAGACAAAATACAAATAAAATGCTTAGAGGAGAGTCCTATTAATTTACACAATTGTATGTCTACTTTAAAGAATTCACTGCTTAATTAATACATGTATTAACATTCAATATTCAATACTCATGAAACCCTCAACTACCTTTAGCTTAAGTTCATATAACCATGTAAAAAAAGCCAAACTCATTCATTTTTTAAGGAAAATGCATAGTTAAACCACATCAAAGAATTACAAATGTGTTGTGTATTAAATGGCGACATTTTATAACACTGTGACATCTGTGGGTCTCTCTGTACATAGTAAGGAGTCTGTTTCACCGAGTTCTTTGTCACTGAAAAAAAAACATCAAGCAAGTATTATTGTGAGCTAATGCTCCCAGATGTCACCTCAACTCTTTAACTTTATACACACATAGACTGAAAACAGTATACCACCTATCCCTTTTGGGGAGAAGGGATATAATAAATCCCACAATGATCCTACAAAGCCACTAACAAAAAAAGTCAGTAAACAGAAGTAGGAACTATGTATGAAAAAGAATCCCACAATATGACATTATCTTACAAGGCTACAGACAAAATTATAGTATTGTATCATACTTTTCTTAAGTGAAGGAAATCAAGTATAGGAAGTGCCGGTATAATTGCCTCATTGCAACACCATAGTGTTTTGTTTAACATAACAAACAAATTGGGTAAGAAATAAATTTTTTTTTCTAATTGGGTTTATAGCTACTTTCAGCAATTTTTTAGCTATAGCAGCCAGTTATCATTGTGGGATGAAGCTGAAGTACCAGTTGAAACCCTGACCTTTGGCAAGAAAGCTGGAAATGCTTGTCAATTAAGATTGGGGATAAGATATTAAGTTATTAGCAAAAAGTCAGGAATATCAACTAAATTACCAATGATTATCTTTTACTGAGGTCATATCTTTATGTACACCATTTGAATGTGTTGTTGGAAGTTGATTGATTGCACTTATGTCGTTGTGAACAATGATGTCCTCCATATTACCAGTCATGTTATTCTGTTGTTTTAAAGGACTCTGTTCTGCACTTGGTCTAACACATCCCGAGTCATCATCCCTGTGTAAATTAATACACTTGTTGTTCATTTTAGTGATTTTTGACACTGTTTCAGTAATGTACTTTGTTGAACAATTTAGGTTCAACAAAATTGTTAATGAAATAAATTAACAACTGGTATTCAACATTGAAATATCAATTCGGTGCAATAAATATTTTTCAAGTTGTCTGTGTTATAAATGGAAAAAGATGTGTCAAGTGAAAAAATAAATAAATAAAAGTTACTCACAACTCATACTCCTCCTGAAAAAAAAATGTTATAATTTATTGTACCATTAGTGAAATTGTATCCTTTTAAAAATCTTTTTGAATATATTTTATGTTGTGGTAAATTGCTCTTAATATTTCTATTTCAATTTTTATGAAAATTTATTCTTTACATTTACATTAAGGCAGTAAACAATATCGAACTGTATTCAAAAGAATGTCCTCTGCACAATGTTTGTTTGAATGAAATATGACACCACTTTCATTCATTTTTTTATCTACATCATGGCATCCAGGTTTTGTTGGTGAAGAAAGTCAAAGTACTCGGTAAAATACCAACCTTCAGCAGCCAAACTGGCAATCCTTTTCAGTGAAGTCTGCAAATGAGAACTACCTGCTAGTAGTCATGTTTGAACATGGAAAACCTGAATTTCCATGCAGATGACTTAAATATCTTAATTCTTCGATTCCCATATTTAATTAACCAATGAAATCCCCACACACCTCTGTGTGCACATCACCTGACTCAATAGTTATATACTGTAGTAATGAGCTTTATGGTTTCATATTACAATATACAACGCCTGTGATATTCATGCTTGCTTGGGGAGTTTTTTTACGTCCTACACCGACAACTTAATGCCCTTGGTCGGACGGTGTGATATTCATACCTTATGATCACAATTTATAGTCTCAGAAAGACCATTGGGTAAATACTGATTGGCTGTTTCATTACTGTGGTATGGTTCTGGACCAATCCAACTTAAAATCACAGGTAAATAAACAAGTCCATGGAACAGTCCAAAAACAACAACAGAAAAAAATACCTGAAATAAATTACATACATATTAAAGTTTGCTAAAGATTTTCAAAAGGTAAAAAAATGAATAAATTACAAAAAATCTTAAAAACATGTGTAGTTACTGCCCAGTCCACATGCTTAACAAGCATTCAGAAAGGACCAGAATGCCATGAAAAATCATTAGCCAGGAATGACATTCAAACTTGATCTGTAACTTATGATGATTGTTGACTTTTGTACCAAATATCAGCTGAAAATCTTCAAGCATTTAGAAAATATTCAGAAAAAGGTGTATGATGAACCTACAGTTGTTTTGGCATTACTGTTAGGGGACTAATAACAATATCGCAGCAATTATTGTTTCACACCTAGCAGGAATATGGAATGCATACAAATATACAATCCCTTATTTGATATATTGACAATTTGTGTATGTAATCAGATCTTGGTAGTGATAAGACAAATATATCAGATAAATTTATTTTTTACATAGTCCTGTTTTTGTATAATGCCATCCTCCCTGTATATGTTACAGATCTAACGCTGCAAGTTCAAAATAAATGATTGAATGTGGCTAGTGGAAAAACTAAATTTGTAGACTTTATCCATTCTACTCTCTGTCCCATGGTTCCGTTATCACATCTGCCCATTAATTAACCATATACCCAGTTAGGTAAACACCTTGGTACTATGGCAATCCAAAAAGGACAAAAAGCCGTATTTATTGATATTAATAATTCATTTATTTATATTAATAATTCATTTATAAATATCAATAATTCATTTATTGATATCAATAATACATTTATTGATATCAATAATTCATTTATTGATATCAATAATTCAATTGTTAATATCAATAATGCATTTATTAATATCAATATTTCATAGATTTATTAATATTAATAATGTATTTATTGATATCAATAATTCATTTATTGATATCAATAAATCATTTATTGATATCAATAAATCATTTATTGATATCAATAATTCATTTATTGATATCAATAATTCATTTACTGATATCAATAAATGAATTATTGATATTAATAAATGAATTTTTGATATCAATAAATGATTTATTGATATCAATAAATCATTTATTGATATTAATAATTCATTTATTGATATCAATAATGTATTTATTGATATCAATAAATCGGCGAATTATTAATATCAATAAAGCGCCTAAATGAGAACAGAGCAAGTGCTCCCTGTTGTCAAAGCAACATGCAATCTACCATCTTTTGTACTTTAGTGTACAGTACACAAGGGAGAATTTATTATTTTTTACCTAAACGGTTTGGCGACTAGGATTTGAATTATTAATATCAATAAATGATTTATTGATATCAATAAATGAATTGATATCAATAAATGAATTGATATCAATAAATGAATTATTGAAATCAATAAATCAGCTCATTTTATTGATATGAATAAATGAATTATTGATATTAATAAAGGAATTATTGATATTTATAATTTGAATTATTGATATTAATAAATAAAATTATAAATATCAATAAATAATTATTGATATGAATAAATAAATTATTAATATCAATAAATACGGCTTTTTGTCCACTTTGGCTTGCAATATGGTACATAGATTTCTATGCTGAATCTTGCGAAAATATTGTTTTTGGACATTTAATATTACCAGTAATCAATCAATCAACCTTAATTTCAGAGTTACACCTATGTAACAATACCAAAATATAAAGTTATTGCACGAATAGCAGTCCGAGCAGAATAATATAATGCACACAATTTTGTACTGTTCATATGTTGCAAAGAATAAGACTTCATGCAATTATTTTTTATTATATAACATAAGTTCTAAATTGTTCTGAATTGTTCAGGTCCAAGCTTACTTACTTATCCTCTGCCATCTTGGGGGGCCTCGGTGGCCGAGTGGTCAAGGTAGTTCGTCTACTATTGATCACGTGGTCTGTCAACACTGAGATTGCGGGTTCGATTCTCACTGCAGGCAGGGTGTACTCGACTCCAATCTTAATTGACAAGGATTGCCAGTTTTCCTACCGCAGGTCGGGGGTTCTCTCCGGGTACTCCGGCTTCCTCCCCAATAAAAACTGGACGCCATGAAATAGCTGAAAAATTGCTGAAAGTGGCGTTAAAACACCATTCAAACAAAAAACAAATCTAAATTGAACAGAACATTGATGTTGATGACATCCTGATTGAAAATCATATTACACTGTGTGCAATACAGAAAAAGACTGCATGCTTACTTTTGGATATATTCTACTGGCAATATTATACTGCTATACAATAAACTATAAGGTATATGAAATTCTGATAGTTACCCTAAAAAATAACGCAAATCCATAACTTGTACTTCTGGATAACAAAACAAAAGCTAAAAATGTACTAAATCCACCACTAAAAACAGCTGGTCCTATAGCAGCAAGAGCATTAATAGGTCTTTCTAAAAATAGAACATTTTAAAAGCTCTTAAAAAATCTGATTTAATAAATAAAACAAGATACCTGTATGCATTTAAAAAAATGTAATTTTAAACAGCTGCCATTGAAACTAAACCCGCTTTCTAAAATTACAGCAGGACTTTGGTAAAACAATGTATATTGATTGGATGTTTGCTTTTCGTCCAGCCAGCAGTATTTCAGCTATATTCAGGACAGAATAAAATAACAAACAATAAATCAACAAAGTGATGGGACATTAAGAACAAAATTTTGACTGAAACTGGAAAATGGAGTGTTGGGTAGGGCAGAGAATTTAGCCTTTTGCAGGGAATTTTCGAGGCTTGTCACATTTGCGATCTTTCTGAATAACCATCAGAAGCATCAATTGTACTCAGACATATAATTGCGCAGTTTAAACAATTGTGGACTGTGAGCACGCTCACAAAGGGATCCACCGCTTCACTTTCAAGTCCAATTATCTCCCCTTAATGATATCCGAGGTCAAAATAAAAATCCTTCATGCACATCTACATATAATTTACTTCCTTGATGCTAAGTTTCATAAAATTTTATCAAGTGGTTTAGGAGGAGTTGCTCTTAATAAGGATGTGGACAGACAGACATATAGGCGATTCCCCCCCAAACAAGTTTGCAGTGTGGGAATTACAAGTATATTCTTCCATTGCATCTTGTATATTTTTCAGAGACAGTGATAAAAATAAAATATATCTATAAATTTTGAAGGAAATTAAATTTAAAAACTAGCTTAAAGGCATTTGTTTATCAATTGGTTTCATAAGGGCCCCCCGTTGTACTCTACTTTATTTAATAAAATGTATCTTGGATGTAAACAAATTCTGCGTAATCCATTAACGTAAAAAATAAGTAAGAAACCCAAAATCTTTGCAATTTCAATTTGTATTACATATTTAATCCAAAGGTGGAAGTTTGTTCGCATCAGCTTGATCTTTACGACACCCTTTTGGTGTATTATCATTGACTAGGAGTAGCTCTTAATCGGATTACTTGTAAAAACGTGGACACCTGCTGTGATCGAGGATCATGGTGAAATCGTTCAATTTCCTGTTAATAGGCTTGGGTTATCAATATGTTGTTTATGCTTTGACCGAATTTATTTGCAAAATTTTTATACTTGTTGGGATTCCAGTGACAAAATTGACTTCATCTATCATCAATTTTCAAATGCCTTAATGGGGAAGGTGGCAAGCGTTAAACAAATCACTGCTTTTGTAGTCATATAAGAGGTTGGTTTGTGGTCCTCAAAAACAACATTTTACTGTAATGGATGAAATGTATAACAGCATAACTGACAATCAACATTTTCAATTTTTATTCAATTTACATTTGTACATACCAAATTTTTTCCACTTTACAATTCTTGCTTTCTTTAAACATACTTCAATGCAACATCTTAAGTGCATACTCATGAAATATTTCATTGCATTGAATTACATTAGATAGAAACAATATCTGATAACAGCAACCTATTCTTGTTATCTTACTTACCATTCTTGCTTCCAAGAACCGTCATAAATGTGTGTCCTATATGTGCTGAGTAGTCAACAGCTAGCCCAACTGATAGAGTTAGTAAAATACTACTTGCAGTGTCGATTGATGAACCCCAAAAATATAGAGTCCCTGCAACGTCAATCTGAAATGGACACAAAATTAAGTGCCAACAGATAAATGATCGTGAAATAGGCAATATATGGATGGAATTTCCATATGGAAGTATAAAATTAATAACAGATGGGCACCCCTATCACTATATACCGAGACTTTTCAAGTAGGACATTCAAAAATCTAAAGCTTTTAATATAATGTATCATAAGCACATAATATATTTAACTGCACAATTCTTAAATGGACTGCTTCTTTAATACAAACCAAGGGCTCGGAAGAGCCTGTATCGCTCACCTGATTTTATAGGGAATGAAGATGGCATTTCCTTGAAGTTAACTAGATCCTGTAATTTTCAATAAATTTTTAAGATGACCATCCAAACAATATTGCTAGTTAATTTTGTTTCCATTGGTTAACTAGTTTTAGAGAAGAAGATTTTAAAAAATTTTCCCATAGGGACCTATGTTAAACTTAGTCATGTGGTGGTGGCCATTTTGATATTGTTATTGGTATAAAAAACATAAACTTAAAAGATGACCATTCAAACAATATTCCCGGTAAGTTTTGTTTCTGTTGGTTTACCGGTTTTAGAGAAGAAGCCATTTAAAACTTTTTCCCATAGAGTCCAATGTTAAACCAAGTCCTGTGGTGGCAGCCATTATGTATTTCCTATTGGCATAAAAAACATAAACTTTATAGAGGACCATCCAAACAATATTGCTAGTAAGTTTTGTTTTCATTGGTTAACCGGTTTCAGAGAACATGCCATTTAAAATCTTTTCCCATAGGGTCCTATGTTAAACTAAGTCCTTTGGTAGCGTCCATTTTGAATTTGCCATTGGCATAAAAAACATAAACTTTTTCGAGGACCATCCAAACAATATTACTAGTAAGTTTTGTTTCTATAGGTTAACCTGTTCAGATAAGCTTTTAACACTTGTTCCCATAGGATCCTATGATAAACTATTAGGTCCTATGTTAAACTAAGTCCTGTGGTGGTGGCCATTTTGAACTTGGGATTGGCATAGAAAACATTAAGTTTATAGAGGACCATCCAAACAATATTGCTAATAAGTTTGGTTTTGATTTGTTAACTGGTTTCAGAGAAGAAGCTTTTTTAACTTTTTTCCCATAGGTTCCTATGTTAAACTAAGTCATGCGGTAGCAGCCATATTAGTTTCCTAATCCAAAAAAAAAACCAGACTTTGTAAAGGTCCATCCAATGAACCTTATAGCCACGTTTTTTTTTTAATTGGCCAAGTGGTTTCAGAGAAGAAGATTAAAATGTAAAAAGTTGACAGAGGCCGCCGCCAACAACTATGACGACGATGGAAGCAAAATGAAGACAATAGAATAAATAAAATGTACACAAAAAAGCAAATTGAAATTCAACAATGACCTTGACACTTGGGTATAACTGGTTTTGTTTTTTTTAAATTTTAATCATTTTTACAAAATATCAGATGTCAACCATCTATATCCATAAGTGGGATTCTTTTAACATAGCTTTTAACAATTTTAAGCAATATAAAATATCTATAAGTATGGGTAGGCATTATATTAATAATTATTATATTATAATATTAACAAGTGTGGACTGTGAGCACGCTCACAAAGGGATACCCCCCGCTTCGCTTCAAGTCCAATTATCTCCCCTGAATAATATCCGACAGCGACAAAAATTCTTCATGCACATATACATATGATGTAATTCCTTCATGTAAAGTTTCATCAAAATCTGTCGAGCGGTTTAGGAGGAGAAGCGCTTACAAGGGATGTGGACAGACGGACAGACAGACAGACAGGGTGATTCCTATATACCCCCCCCCCCCCCCAAACTAGTTTGCAGGGGGTATAATAATATTTTTCAATCGCTTATGCTTGTGGCAAAAAATATTTATCAATATAATGCCTACCCACATTTAAATATCCAATAACATTTAGCCAGCCATGAATCATTTCTTAAGTGTTATGAGACTGTGAGGTACTGTAGGTACATACACTTACCAATGTTAATATAACACATGTGAACACAATCACACTTGTCCTTAAATTAGCTATTAATAGCAACGTCACAATAAATACACATCCTCCAGCCAAGGCCAAGTTTCTATATAATTCTTCTTTCAGAATCTGTAATTTGAGAAATTATAAAACATAAAAATAATTCTCAGTAAAACTCCTGGGACATTAATTCTTATAAATTAAGCAATCTTCAAAAGAATTGTGCGGTCAAATGGTCCAGGTATTAAATAGTTGGTGTCATTCTACCGGTACATAACCGTAACCTTTAACCTAACCAGTGGGCATTCAGATAAGCAATCAAAATGGTTATACATGTATACATATGATGTCACAGTTTACCAGGTACTCATGCTTCGCTCCACTAACTTGTGGCTGGAATTTTAAAGGTGTAAGATCATTACTCTTTTGAAACATTTTTTTAAAATATATAATATATAAATGGTAGTGAGCACTACATATCTTTTTTGGGAAGATGGAATAAGTTCAAAAATTGGAAACCATGTCACATTGCTCTGTTTGACAGTTAAAAATGGTGATGACACAGCAAAATGAAAATATTGGCCTTCAAATATGTAAAGTTAGATCATTGACAAACACTGTCCTGCATAGACAGGTAATGCCTTGAGGCTTAAATTTGGATAGTAATTTAATTGGGGTAGAAAGCTGGAGTACCAAGTAAATCCATAGTCCTTCAGCGGGAAAGCTGGAGTACCAAGTAAATCCATAGTCCTTCAGCGGGAAAGCTGGCAATCCTTATCAATTAAGACCAGAGTCATACATACTGCCAAACTTGCAATTTCAGTTTTGATATGTTCTCATCAATAGTCGATGGCCAAAAACCTTAGCCACTCGACCACTAAAGCTCTGTTTAACAGAGTGTAATAATTTTTCAGGAGTTTAGGTGTTTAAGTCAATGAACAGTGTATATAGTTATTAAGGAACTTCAATTTTTTCACTGTATAAAAGTGTTAAATGAGGCACTAACCAGCAAAATGCAATCACAATTCTAAACACAGAATTTAATTATTACCTTGTTTGTTTCATAAGTAAGATATCGTATAGAGTAAGGAAAACATTGCCCCTTTTGGAACCCCATGTTGTCTGTAATTTGTCGAACACCTTCCATTGCTTCGATTTGTGTCTTGCTGTCCCCTTGGAAAGTGTGTCTAAATGGAAAATATGTACCCTATAAATAAAGACAATGAAACAGTAAACATTTAAGAACAAATGAAGGACAACAATCCTTTCCATGATGGCAGACTGTTGACAATAGATACTTTTTGCAAAAAATAAGGGCTTTTATTAGGGCTAAATTCTAAAAAAAATAAGGGATAAAAAGTGCTATTTTCTAATGATTTAAGACTGAAAAATTAGATTTACTCACCATTTTGGGCACAGAACAATAGTACAAAAGTTAATTACCAATTTAGAAGACCATTTGGATTAGAACGAATAATCGTACCCTCGCTTTTTTTTGGTGAGGGTACGAATTTAGTCCCATTACTCGTAATTTAGCAGAGCGGGAGTTAATCACTCATGGCACTTTGATGTCCAAAAGAAGTTGCATATACAATCAGACGTGGTCGATCTTGATAACTTTCGACAGTGTCACCATTTTTTTATCGATTTCGTCTTTAAAATCGGTCATTATTGATACGTGATGATAGTTATTGCCATTGTTAATAACCCCCTGTGCGTTGTGTATTAACCGACATTTGTGTCTCTTTTAAATTACATTTACTACACGAAAAACATTGAGAAACCCGAAACTGAATGGCGTGTTGCATCTTGGGTATGGTTATTATAGTATGCAAATTAGCACATTTATGATACAATTAGGTCACATTATCCATATACAGAACAATGCATTTTCCACGTGCATCTTCAAAGACAAAATGAGAAATTTCTTCAATAAAGATCGTTTCCGTAAGTTTCGCAATGTCGGAAGCTTTATTAACGTAAAGAAGATGGATATTATGTTTGAATTTTGTATAAATAGACCGAAGTTAGAATTTTTTATTTGCTACATTACGAGCAATAGGACTGAATTCTGCTGTTAATCCGACAAATCACAAAACTAACTTCGGATTATAACGACAGTAAAATTCGGCCTACATTTGGATGACCATCAAATAGTCTCCTGGGTGGCAAATGCATATTTCTGAAAGTATACTAAAGCTAGCTTTATTTAACTTTAATCTATTTTTATGTTTTTTTTTTATTAATATTTTTGAAATTTTGAAAACTAAAAAAATTAGGATTTTAACCAAAAAAAGAATAACTTTTTTAAGGATTTTACAGCTTCACTTAGGAATTTTAGGGCTGTTTGTAAAAAATAAGGAAAATTAGGAAAATAAGGGCCTGCTTGAAAGCCTGCAATAGAAATAACGGTTAAAAATTACCATATACAATTTATTGTTCTTGAATTTAGTTAACAATATGGGAAAAACATGTCTTGAAATAAATTTTAATTACTAATTATCAATACAATAAAATGGGTATTACCTGTAAAACTGGAGGTGTTGTATTAGAGAACTTGACATAAAAGCTATAGGCCTGTCCAAATCTTGATTCAGTAATAAACTTATATAACAACATGTTAAAGGCATAATTAGAATATGGATATCCATCTGTAAAGAAAAAGAAAAATGTGTACGGAATTTGAAGACAAAAAAAACTTTCAACCACCATTTTTGTTAAATCATCTGCAATAATAGTATTTAAAACGAGAGTAAAAAAAACTGTGGGCAATGCTCACCATTGATACCCCTGCTTCATGATTTCTTAAAAAATGCATGTGTTCTTACTTATGAACTTGAAACTTAATCTAGTGTAGGAAGAGTTGCAGATAAAAGATGGGAAAACCCAAATATCATTCCGATCAAACTGTTAAATATCAGGTGCACAATGGCCCTATGTGACAAAGATTCTGTGTAAGTTTCATCAAATTCCATTCAGTGGTGTAGGAGGAGTTGCACATAAGAGATGGGTATCCCCTTATGTCAATGACAATGTCCATGTAATTCTATGGGAAAACCCAAATATCATTCCGATCAAAATGTTAAATATCTCCTGCACAATGGCGCTATGTGACAAGGATTCTGTGTAAGTTTCATCAAATTCCATTCAGTGGTGTAGGAGGAGTTGCACATAAGAGATGGGTATCCCCTTAGGTCAATGACAAAGTCCATGTTTTTCTATGGGAAACCCCAAATATCATTCCGATCAAAGTGTTAAATATCTCCTGCACAATGGCACTATGTGTCAAGGATTCTGTGTAAGTTTCATCAAATTCCATTCAGTGGTGTAGGAGGAGTTGCACATAAGAGATGGGTATCCCCTTAAGTCAATGACAAAGTCCATGTTTTTCTATGGGAACCCCAAATATCATTCTGATCAAAATGTTAAATATCTCCTGCACAATGGCACTATGTTACAAGGAGTCAGCGTAAGTTTCATCAAATTCCATTCAGTGGTGTAGGAGGAGTTGCACATAAGAGATGGGTATCCCCTGAAGTCAATGACAAAGTCCATGTTTTTCTATGGGAACCCCAAATATCATTCTGATCAAAATGTTAAATATCTCCTGCACAATGGCACTATGTTACAAGGATTCAGCGTAAGTTTCATCAAATTCCATTCAGTGGTGTAGGAGGAGTTGCACATAAGAGATGGGTATCCCCTTAAGTCAATGACAAAGTCCATGTTTTTCTATGGGAACCCCAAATATAATTCTGATCAAAATGTTAAATATCTCCTGCACAATGGCAATATGTTACAAGGATTCTGGGTAAGTTTCATCAAATTCCATTCAGTGGTGTAGGAGAAGTTGCACATAAGAGATGGGTATCCCCTTAAGTCAATGACAAAGTCCATGTTTTTCTATGGGAACCCCAAATATCATTCCGATCAAAGTGTTAAATATCTCCTGCACAATGGCAATATGTTACAAGGATTCTGGGTAAGTTTCATCAAATTCCATTCAGTGGTGTAGGATTTGCTATATGTTTTAACATGCAAGTAAACATTTTATATATCTGAAGACATGTTCAGGTCATTTTTTAAAATGGCAAAAGCAAAAAAACATGTTTTACAATTTGTTGCAAGAAAGTTTTGGGGCTATGTAAAAAAATGTAGGAGGAGTTAATTACACAAAATACAAATTCTGCAAATTTTCTGAAAAATGACCAAGTTTCCAAGTCTGGAAAATTCAGAAAAAATCCTTGAACAGTTCCATAATGGCAGTTGCACAACTTCAAAACATGTGCAATCTTTCTGTGAAGGTTCAAAGTTCTGGGTTGAAAACTGTAGATTACACGACATAGATACCCTTTTTTCCCCACCAGCCTGCCCATCTGCCTTCACCATACTTTAACCCAGCCAAAAATGTTAGCTCTCTGTTTTCAACCCCTGGGGGATGGGGAGGGGTTGGCAGGGAAAGTGCCACTACAATTTTATGGTGGATGGCCTAATTAGAAAAGACACAAGCTGCGACGACATGTAACAAATACATTTCTAGCATGTTGTGATATAAATAAAAAAGACATTGTCAATACTAATAGTAAATCTAAAATATAAATATTGACCAACATTTAATTAAACTGGATCACTCTTATTTTGTATTTGTATTAGTACAGAACCTATCCTTTTATTACGGGGTCTATGAAGTCTTAAAAAAACTTACTTAATTATCAAAGGTTTCACTCCAATCAATGAGAATGATAAATTTTAAACACGAAATGTTTTTTTTTTATTTAGAAACAATTATAGATGTACACAAATATGACTTTTCTAAATGTTTTCAGTATACAATTAATGTCAATTCAAACAAACAATGATAAAGGACTAAAATAAATATAGCTGTTATGGCATGAATGTTTACATTTCTCTTATAGGGTCATAATCATGTGGAGAAAATTGATCCTTTGAATAGAGTTAATGGTTAACACGAATTTCCTAAGTAGACCTTGTTAAAAGCTTTTAATGGATTTCGATTGTTAATCAATATCTTCATTAACTGACAACACAAATAGATACAACTGGGAAAACTTCCTGAAGTTATATAAATATTTTTTACCAAAAAAAAAATATCTGTACTTGTTAGTATTGTGTTATTTGCTATTTAAGAAACACACATAGAAGTAAAATGTTGCACTGTTGTTCCAAATAAAGAATCAATCCATGGATGGAATTCTTCGGGTTGTAATGTATCAAACATTCAGTGGGGAGTGACATATTTGGATGGAATTCTTCGGGTTGTAATGTATCAAATGTATAGGAAACTACAAATGTTTTATAATATACAGCATAGTTCTGCACCAGCATATCTTTGTAATTTAATACCACCAACTATACAAAGCACGTCCGTGTATCCCTTGCGTAACGGTAAAAACATAATGACCCCTTATTGTAGATTGTCCCTGACTAACGAATCTTTCATACCGTCAACTATTCGACAGTGGAACAGCTTAGATATGTCAATCCGTAATGTCGAATCTATCTCTAAATTTAAATCCGAATTAAAAAACCTGAACCCACATCGAAAAGTCCCGAAGCATTATGAATATGGACAGCGTAAATTTAATATTGTCCTAACACAACTTAGATGCTTTGCTTCATTTTTAAACTATGATCTGTACAAAGTTAATATTATTTCTGATCCATCCTGTCGTTGTGGGTCTAACCGTGAAGATTCGTATCATTATTTCTTTGCATGTTCTAAATATACTAATATTAGAGACAGATTATTTGATAACCTTGCCTGGCTACCAAATTACTGTCCAGTAAATCTAGAACTTTTAACATCTGGCAACCCGTTATTGTCCACCGAACAGAACGAACAGGTTTTTAAACATGTATATGAGTATATCAAAGGGTCAGAAAGATTCCATATTGTCTAATGCATTAAACACAAGGTTTTCGAATCACACATATCATATCATCACATCATCCTTATTCTTTATTTTTTCTAATATCTGTAATATTTTTTTCTTTCCTTATACATTCTCTCTTTCTCCTTGTACATATTTTACTCTACACGTATGATATACTATAAATTATATTTAATTGTATGCATGCTCCACGAACGTTCTTATTGTAATATATTGTATATTTGGAGAAGACTTCATAAGTTTGTACCATTACAATATTTACCAATCCAATTCTCCTTGTTCCTTACACCCCACTTTCAACCCTCAAACCCTGAGCATGCTGAAATCAACTTTATGGTCTACATGACTACCTAAATTCTCAACAACATAAATGTCAACTAACACCATTTGGAGGTGCTTTGTGGGAAATAATTGCATGAATATTTTTATAATTAGCCAGTCTTAGTAATAGTTAAATAGGTACCATTACAATATTTACCAATCCAATTCTCTGCCAAGTGGCACATCTACTGTCTTTTCTACCAACAAGCAATTTTATAGTCCTGTTAGAGCTTCTGATGACAATTTATCACTGGCTCAGATTCCATAACATTTAGTATTACTTAGCAACATTCAGTATTTTAGTTTTAAATTGAATTTATATGGAATTAATCGCATAAAATTAACCACTGCAGTAGATCAAATAGCACCGCTGCAAAAAATAAAGCACTGTGGTGGCCCTGTGCTAAAATGGTGTGGAGTACACTGATTATATTATTAGCTATACGTCTATACAACAATACGAAACATAATATTCCTGGTCTAACCTTCATCCAACAGATTTCTGATGTCCACTTTGTTTACTGTACCTAGCCAAACATGAAATGCCTGGAACCAGTTCACCACAGTACCATTCTGGACATAAGGACTGGCTATTATTTTATCGATCATATCTTCAAATAATTGTCTGTCCTTTTTATACCCAATTTCACCTAAATAAAAAGAAAAACTACCAATGATGTTTTTTTTTCTTTATTTGTAACATGATTTTCTGTTTTGGAGATAAAAATTAATTGTATCACATTTAATTCCACAGTAGCAAAAATGCAAGAAGGTAACAAATAACACCTTGCAATAATCTGAAAACATAAATCTTTAAAAAAGGGTATAACTAATGTCTAACAAATGAACAAAGGAAGTTTCTTTTAAAATTATCAACACAAAATAAAAAAAAAATTCAAAGAATGTTTATATATTTACATAGTTAATCAAGAAAACAAAAAAAACAAGAACTTTGATATTTAATTTCATTATCAAGAAATCCCTAACTTATTCATGAACATTTTAGTAAACAGAAAACTGTTGTCATGATAGTACCAAACTGTTAATAAAGTATGTAAAGTATGTTATAGTTCATCACACACAAAATTACCCCAAAGAAGAAAAAAATTCCATTATAATTGCAACAATAAAATTTGAGGTTGATATATCCGTATCATTCAACACTAAATGTCATGTTTGATGGTGTTTTAACGCCACTTTCAGCAATTTTTCAGCTATTTCATGGCGTCCAGTTTTTATTGGGGGAGGACGCCGGAGTACCAGGAGAGAACCCCAGACCTGCGGTAGGAAAACTGGCAATCCTTGTCAATTAAGATTGGAGTCGAGTACACCCTGCCTGCAGTGAGAATCGAACCCGCAATCTCAGTGTTGACAGACCATGTGATCAATAGTAAACGAACTACCTTGACCACTCGGCCACCGAGGCCCCTTATCAGAAATAAATTTCAAAAATATTTGGTTGCAACTGGCAATTTATTTTTCTCATTTATGAACATTTTCATACAGTTCTTCTTTTTGATGCACAGTGGCCATGATTAATGGCATTTGAGGTCACCAACCAATTGAATTTTGGTATGATTGTACCCAGATGTTGCATTTGTAGTATCAGTCAGTTGCTATGGTGGTTGATGCCAGGGTCACCAGATATATAATTAAAATTAGACATTACCAGGATGATTTAGGCCAACTTCGAATTCAATAGACCCAAAAGAACGACAGACAGGAATAATGATAGGAAATTAATATTTCTAAATTTAGCTTCTTCCAATTTACCACATAATCATTTTTGTTTCAAAATGTCATTAATAATGGATGAATAGATAAATATATGTATAGCTTGTATATAAATAAAGAAAAAAAATTATGTATCAACCACTTCACACCAAATATTGACAAAGTTATTACATGTTCTGATGTTGATTAATTGGAACTGGTGATAAAAGGAAGGATGTTACTTTTGTTGTTGACACTCAGACTATTAACTTGAATACTAAAGACATACATTGCTACTGATATAAATTACTATTTATATATATATATAGCCAGATAAAAAGGTCAATTAAATCCGACCTTTAAACTGTGTCACCACTTTTGACTGTTGCTGTATGAAAAATCTAGCAAACGTCCAAGATATCATTCAGATTCCAGTGTGAAACTTGAATCAGACTGCACAGGTTTGTAAGCAAAACATAGATTGGTCGATCCATATTGACCCCTGACCTAAACTTTAATTATGCGATTTGTTAGATCTTCCATGCAGGCAATCACTATAGGCTCGAGCCTGATTTGCTCACCAGGGAAGAAATCTTCTATATATTTGCATTTACAAAATTTAGAAATTATTTTGAGAAATTTTTCATGCACTAAGAATGATTTTCCCCTAAAAAGTAAACAACAGGTAAAAACAATCAAGAAGTTGTCAAAATATGTCAAATAAAAGGGCAATAACTCCTACTAGGAGTGATCAGATTATTTTTTAATTTAAGGAAAGATTTGTAGATCTTGGCTTCTGTCAGTTCGCATATGTAAAAAATCATTATTGTAGCAATACCTGCTATAATAATAATAATAATAATAATAATAATAATAATAATAATAATAATAATAATAATAATAATAATAATAATAATAATAAAGTCTTTATTTAAAGAGGGTTACACAGTTAGTGTTATAACTAATCTTCCCTGAGGCCCTCATGCATAAAACAAGTACAAAGCAATCTTATTTAAAAGTTTTCAATTCAAAATGAAAAAGTGTATGTATACAGTACAATAAAAATCAAATAAATCACACATCGCTATAAATTCTACTTTGAGTCAGATATTTTTTGACACCATACTTAAAAAGTTGTGTATTTTCAGTGCTTTTTAAATCATGTGGCAATTCATTCCATAACGTTGGTCCTGAAAACACAAATGACTGTTTGTAAAATTCAGCTTTAGCCTTTGGAATAAAAATATTACCAGCTAAAACGTTTCTCGATGCATATGGGTTATGTTTAGAGAGGTAGCTGAATTTTTGTGTTAAGTATTCTGGAGCCTCCCCTTTTAAAGCCTTATGAAGGAGTAAATATTTGTGATACTTGATTCTTAGGTGGACTGGCATTATACCCAGCTCTTTAAAAAGAGGATTAGATGGGGACAGTGGGTCAGCATTTAGTATTAACCTTGCTGCTCCTTTTTGTAATTTTATAGCCCCATATCACACAACTTTTAAACTTGACTTGTAAATCGTGGCTTGCTGATATTTTTCTATTCAGTTTACCACAAGTCATAATAACAAAAACTTTACGAGGAGTCATTAGACAATGATATGTAGATCTTCGCTTGTAGATCATTTTTTTCCTTTAACAGTTTCCTTCTAGCAAATAGTTAGTCAAAAAAGGTTCTTCAGACAATTTCTGATCTTTATTTAGATAAGTAGACCATTATTCATTTTGGCTTTCTGTCTAGATTTGAGTCTGTAAAATCAATATAGGCTATAAAGAGTTGTCCAACAAAATTTGACCCCAAAAATGAACCGTAGATATTTTTTCCTCTATCAATTACAAAAAGTAGTGAGTTATTGCCCGTGTGCAAGTGGCGCCGGCTAGGTTCAAGTTAATTTCCGGTTATAATGTAATATAAGCGTTTGAAACTCACAAAGAAGAAAAAACAATACTGATTCTTCAAAACAAAACATTAAAGATCTTTCTTGCGGCCATTTTACAACAGATTTGACATGCAGTTTGCGCACCCCCCCCCCCCCCTTTTTCTTATCTGTACCTCTGTACCAGAGCCTACATGTTTAATACTGTAGGAACTTGATTCTTTACCATTACTTCCGACCAGTTGATATTACATCAGCACTGAAATACTTTTTGGTCATTTTTTCACAGCATTGAATTATTTGGCTTAAACCTTTCTAAACTTGAAATGGAGGACAAATACAACGGCAGTGGAGTAACATTGGTATTGTAAACATATTTTAAAAAATGCTTTCTTATAAATATATTAATTGAAAGTGAAAATATTTTTTTGTATGGAAATATTGCTAGTTTATTATAAATAATCGTTTTTTTTAAGTTTACTTAAGGAACATGATGAAACGGCAATGTTCGAAACGTAGAATGCATATTTTAGTAATATTATGAAAGAAGATTAATTAGATTACAATTTTTTCAATTATTTCATTTTAATTCCAGAAAGTTTTGCATTTCTATTTTTTAATTCTTGATCATTCTTCTTTCAAAGCAGAAATTGTTAAATTCACGTATTTATCACAGTAAGATTCAAATGTCAATAGCTTTAAGCACATTCATCAGTTTGTAAACATAAAGACGCAGGACCGGGAACAGTGGTGCCATCTGGTAATTTTCAGGAAGAGATAATTCACTATTGTTTCCCATTATGTTCAAGATACAAAGCAAACCTATGTTCTATTTTTAGTAACAGCAATGTTTGCTGATGGATCGAACCCCGAATACAAGACATTAATTAAACTAATTATCTTATAATATGTCAATAAACTGGTTTAACTCTGCCACATATTATTTTATGTGACTGTTCCAAGCAAGAAGTTTATGCACTCTACTTGTTTTTCTTTTCCTTCTGTGATTTGTAGTTTCCTCTTTTACTGATTTTGTGAACTGAAAGGTTGCTGTCTTTTTTATCTTGTCTGTATTATGTTTGCTTGAATATTTTTGTATAGAGAATTGCAGATGATGGACGCCAAGTGATAGCAAGACTCGTATGACCTTTTCCCAGAGAAGATAAAAAAAGAGAGTAAGTGAATATGCTAATTATATATATAAATTAAGAAACTATAAAACATGCCATATCATGCTAAGTCAGCAAGAATGATACAAATATGATACTTTCTCATAAACTACAAACAAAACAAGCTAGTCTACACAGAATCTAGAAACATCAACAACATGTTGCATATACAAATTATTTTTATTGGCCAAAAATAAAATATTGTTTGTGTAACAAGAATGTTACATGCAAACCTTGGGGATAACTCAACAAAGAGTGAATGGATGTGTTAGAGTGAGCAATCAGTTATTACCGTTGTTGAAACACTTGAAAAATACTTTTACTATTATATCGTATGAATAAACAAAATGACAGAATTAAGTAGAAGAATATACAATTGTTTTCAAATGGTTTAAATAGCGAGCAGAAAGAATTCGGATGATTTAACTGCATATTAACTCAACATTAATTTGTAAGATTAATAGTACATGTAGATGCATTCACAGTAACATGACCTGAATTTATTTGATATCTGAACCAATTAAATAACTTATACAGCATCAGAACAGTATGAACGCATGAATGTTTGCAAACATTACTCATATATTTTCTTTATACTATTGAGCAAACATCTGGGCTTTAGCTTTTTATTTCATTGTCAAAATATGTACATGTATCTGATAAAATTGTCATAGCAACAGTAGTAAAATTAACAATCTATAGGGTGTTGTTAACCCCTTAAAACTTGACTTAAGGTCAAATTTTTTAAGGAGTCATGAACTTAGTGCTAATTTCTGCAAATGTATTAGGAACCCTTTCAACGTTGAACTCTCTCGTTGGTAGGTGGAGGTCAATTTATAAGGAGGTTCAAATCCATATAACTGAGTATATTTATTATTAAATAATGAATGAAAACTGTCTAAATGTTCACAGATATCACTAGAGCCATTATAGATCAAAGTTGTTAATTCAATCAGCTTTTGTGAAAAATTATGTCAGGTATATGTGGCAAAGCATTACTTCTATGGCTATCTTGGTTAAACAGAAAAAGATCAAAGTAAAAGCGTGAATTTGTCAAATTTCCTACATGCCTCAAAAGTTAATAGTGTGATCTACAAACCCAAAGCAAATCATACAATCTAGAAATAGATTATACCCTCATAATCAATTCTCTGACCTACATATTGCATGGGTGAAAGTATTGAAGGCAGAAACACTCTTAATGTTTTGTAAACAATTTGTAAGAGACAAAAAATCTCAAAATAGAAAATCCAATCATTAAATTCTGTAAAACTTTCACCCATGCTTTTGTTTGTCATGTGACCTACCTAATAAACCAATTGTAGAGTTGGTACTATCTAAAATAGTCAATTAAATATCCTATACAAAACATTACTATACAAAACTGAACACACAGTTCTTAACAGAAGAATACAATAAGAGGTCTTATTATACTTAATGAAGCAGCCCAGGAGAGATTCACACCCAGAGGTACATATTATACATATTCTTTGCTATTGAACTGTTTCTGTGGTCTGTTAAATGTCTCCACTACTTCATTGATATTTTTACAGTACATGATAAATTAGTTAAACTTGAATCAAAAGCCATTGCTGACAAAAACGAAAAGGAATATATGTGTAATTTATGAAGAAGATTCCAGTAAGAAAACGGCATTGCATATTATTTGAGTTCTATTCATGGCACTACATGTACTTGAAGGCTCTTCCCTTATCGTCAATTATTCAACATTAAATCATGAATAAGTTTTTTTGTCAACAATGGCATGATTGAGAGTAAAGCGTTAAACTAAATTAAACATGTAGAACTATCAATTAAATTGGGAGAAACATACATTTATTTACTAAACCATAAAAGCACTTTAATAGCAGAAAATATGTATAAAACCCAGGTTGAATTTGCTTAATTAGGAGTAATAGGAAATTTTGTAGCTTGGATAATATAAAGAAATTGTCAAGGAAGCTACATTATTATAGCTATGTGTAGATATTACAAAATTTAGTACATAACATGTAACACTTAACATTTACAGGGGTGAAGCTAACCCTAAATAAGTGCACACACAAACTGGAGAAAGAGTGGGATGGAAGTCCCCCAGTGACATCCCACCTTGCATAGCTGGGACCTCTATGGAAGGGTCACAGGTCAATTGGTCTTAAAGCCCACAGAAGCTTTGAGTAAAATGGTGCAAACTCATGTGACCTGGGTATTTCCTGCTACTTTAAAATGCATTAAAATAATGAAATTTATATTGGGAATTCCCTAAAAATCCACAGTGGTTAGGTTTGGCGATGTTTTTCGCTGGAATGTTGGTAGTGTCCAGGGTTTAAATGCACACAAGTACCAATTCTATTTTGAAAGTACAATAAGTTTTTCCAATACCACTATCAAAAAGACCTTTCCTTGTTTAAAGTTAATTTTTTTGTTTCATTTTATTTTTTCATATATTTTCATGTGCATGCCATGGAGTGCTGGAGTATATGGAGCTATGACTGATTTAATTGGTTAATTAGCTTTCACTATTCCTAACAGCTTTTAATCCACTTAGATTATGATTTACTTGATTAAGTATTGTCCAATTGCTAAGTATAGGTCACCAGAAGTCACTGTGGAGTAAATACAATTCCAAAAAAGGGTATGCGCTAACTGTGTTATATAATCAATTTCTTGCTCTGGAACAGTTTTCCAATAGTGTTGCCTCCCTTGGGAGAATTTCAAAATAGAATACCAGGAAACACTGTAGGATGATTTTACAAGTTTGTTAACAGTTTTAAATGTAAAATTAACAAAATTTATAAATGTATCATGCACAAAAAACATGCCTGAAAAAATTACTAATTGGGATGAAAGGAAAATATAATGAATGTTTCTCATTCATCTACAACAAGCAAGTACTAATTTTCATGCCAAGTTATTTTAATAGAATACCACACATACTAACTCTTAAATATCTTTAAAGTTGTAAAAAATGAATTCTACACATCTTTACATGAAGATATCATGGCTATACCATATATCTTCACCTATAAAATGACTTTTTGGGAGAAATTTAAGGTATGGTAAATCTTAACCTATCCACATCAATATAAGAATAAATTAGTAAGGAACCATACATTTCTTTAACAACAATTCTGTAACCCAAGGCCGACTGTTATATTCCTCACTCAACCAGCCATGAGCTAATTCAACCAAAATATTTGCTTTCAACCAACATTTTTCATTGGTTGATATAACATATGCTTCAGAATTATTGTATTGACTCACTGGAACCATCAACAAAGTCCTTTTGAGATCATGTATTTTTTCACACAGATATATTTATTACCTCCAAAAAAGAGTTGAATGTTTGTCTGTTCTTTAATATGGAACATGCTGAATATTCATGATTTAAAGATTTCTGCATAAATAAACCCACGGTTGACAGATTGAGGATATAAATGGAACCAGTAGAGGGTTACTCATGGTAACAACATATTCTGATGAGTTTAGATAGTAACGACTAAAAAAAACATGGCCAGTATGCCATTACTGGCAAATTTATTGGGAGTTAAGATTAAAGCAAGGCCTTCTTTCTTATATTTAATGGCCTGGACAGAAACGTTAAAAATACTTACGGCAATACACAGCAGCATCAATACCATCCTCAGGGAAAAAGTCCTCTACGGCTCTGGCATACTGATGTGCATAGGAATCGGAAGGAATATACATGGTCAGATCAAAATCCTGTTTTAACTGGATAAAACCATACAGGTTTATCCCTGCTATTATAACTGTTATTGTCATCACTACAATCTATAAAAAAAGTTGTCAGTAGACACACAGACTTATCAGGAAAAAAGTTATCAGTAGACACACAGACTTATCAGGAAAAAAGTTGTCAGTAGACACACAGACTTATCAGGAAAATAGTTTCAAAGCCAATAATCTACTATTTTCAAGATGACGAAAGGAAAATTCACAACTATTCCAGAGAATAACACATGCCTAGTTATAATCGATGTTTTTCCCTATTATGTTTGTTTCTGGCTAAAGCCACTTTCAGAAATTTTTCATCTTCATCATGGCATGCAGTTTTTACTGAGAGAGGAAGCCCAAGTACCAGGTAATAAAATAGGGCATCTAATGGGACATTAAATGATACCCCGCCACAATATTCATCAGTGGCTAAATATATTTGTATATATACTTTACTGTATATACTATACATCCACTATATACTGGTATACAGAGACAGAAAGAAATGAGTTATCATCCTTAGACCAGAAAATTTCATTATTGTTAAATTTTGAAATTTATAAAGTGGCAAAACTTCAATAATATTTTTTCGGACCATCCTTAAAACTGAACTTGACCTGTAATTTATTGTACTGAACAGCTGTGCAAAATATCATTCAAATCCCTTGAGGTGTTTTCAAGTTATCATCTGGAACCCTTCTGGGAACAGACAGACGGACGGACAGACACCGAACGAAACTGAGGGTATAACATAATACCTCGCCACTTCAAATTATTTGCAGGAAAACTGGCAATCCTGATCAATTAAGGTTGGAGTCGACCACACCCTGTCTGTACTTAGGCTCGAAACAGACAATCTCAATGGTGACAGGCCATATGATCAATAGAAGATGACATAGCCACTAAGGTCCCCTTTTCCCATCGATGAGCATATCTACGAAAGTTTTTATGGTATTTAAATTGTTTTAGTTTTTAAGTCAAGTATTGAACAAATTGTTAAAAGTTTATTTTTTAATTTTAATAAAAGCAGAAATGAGTCACTAAATACGACTCAAAGATGTCATATAAGGTAAAAAATTGCAAGTTTGTTTTTGCATACAAAAACGATGTCTGCCCCTGTTCCCCATGTGGATTTTTAACACAGTTCAAAGTCTGATAACTACCACAAAATTTTGAGGATAAAAATTTCCTGGTAATATGCACAACTAAATATGGTGCACTTCCTAAATACCAAGTTTGGTAAAATTTGTTGCAGTAATTTTAGAGGAGTTGAGCATTATCTGTGAAGAATTTCTGGAAAAATTCCAAGTTCAAAGACCAATAACTCCCACAAAATTTGGAAGATAACAATTTTCTGATAATATGCACAACTGCATATGGTGTATTTGTTACATACCAATGTCATAAAATTTGGTTGAGTAGTTTTACAGAAGACAGACAGATGGACGGACAGGACAAAAACAATATGTCTCCGCACAAAGTTGGGACATAAATCTACCCTCCCACCCACCCCCCCCCCCCCCCAAAAAAAAAACAAAAAAACAATGAATATTTGGCCACAAGATTATTTTATTGATTTTCAGTGTAATTAAATCATGCATGTGTTGATACTGAAAATGAACATTTCCTGTGAGTTTTGAACTTTTAGACATGCTATTATTTTTTTTAAATATTCATCCCTAAACATGATAAATTGGCTAAAAGTTCCTGTGTGCTGCGACATATAATGTTACCGTTTACTAACCTTTACAGGTAGTTTCATCAGAAACGGACCATAAAAGTGACCAAAAAATATTTGGCCAAAATCTTTCTTGCTACATTCGTTTCTTTGGTAATTAGTGTGAACATAGCAGCAGATAATAGCATTTCTGTTGGCTTCCACTCTCTTTTGGTCCAAAGTCATACATGCCACAAAAAAAGTTGATTGTAAAATAAACAAGGCAAATATACCGAGTGCTGCATAGATACAAAATGCACTGAGGCCTGGTATAACCTACAAAATATTTTGCTTCAATCAATACTGGGTACTGTAGCATGCATCATAAATAAACTTAAATTAGTCCTCACAAGCATGTATTGTTCTCCTAATTAAGTTATATAATGAAGCAGGTAGCTGAGAATTTTCCAAAAGGGTCTTACATTCAACTTATTCCTACATCAGCAGCCATTTTGAATAAACAATCAAAATAAAAAACAGAAACTTTTAATCACTTCACCCAATTACAAAATTGCGTGGCCAAATTAGATTGTCTACTATTGATCTCATTGTCTTTAACTGACATTGGGGGATAGTGTCTCACGGAGGGCAGGGTGCACTGGACTCCAATCCAAGCACTCCAATGATTGTCAGTTTTCAGAGCTTTCTTTTAATTGGTTTAATGGTTTCCTTTTTAGTTGATTTCTATGTTCAAATATGTACTGTGTTGGCAGCCATTTTTAACTTCTATGTTGTCATGAATTCAATTTTTCCAGAAAATTGCCTTTATTATTTTATTGATTTAATTGACATTATAATAGTAGACATACTTTTCTGACTTTTAAAATATATCTGTGTCTATATAAACAAAGTGAAATCTGAAACAACATACTTCAAATAAAAACATGTGTACAAATTAATGGGTTATTGTACAAGTATCTTATTGTTTGCTTCCAATACACATAGACTGACTCATTTAGACTTTATTAAGAAGGTCAAAGGTAAGGGCAGGTGAAATGAATCTCCACCTGTCATTATTTATAAGACAATTTTACCGTTGATGCTCCAACAGCAAAAGCAACAACGTCAGTAATTGAGGTAACTGTAACGGAGACACCTGCACGCTTCAGTGTCAAGGCAATTCTCTGTTCTAATGGCAGTTTCATTTCAAGTAATGTTAAGTTTTTCCAAGACTCCATAATTACAAACATGTCGTCAACACCGACGCCTACAAAAAAGATAAAATTTGATTTATTGTTAATGCACTTATGGACAATAACTAAACATGACAATCATGTACTGTATTTTCCGTTGTATAAATCATTAGTTTTTTCACAGCATCCATAACACTTATAAAGATGTAATGAATTAATGCATTTTTTTTTTCAGCCTAATACCTATCTAAATATTACAGTAACCTGTGCAAAGAAAAGATTAAATGTTTCTTTAGCCAGATTAACATGATAGGTATTGTGCTGCAATAAAAGTCCATAGTTCTAGATGCCTATTGAATACTGTATTTATACACTCTTCTACTTTCTTAATAGTGACCCACTGATTTCAACTTCAAATAAAGTATACAGATGTAACTGCTTATTGCTGAAGACTTAATAATCCATTTGGTATATCAAGAGCAGAAATACAAGTGAGGCTTATCATGGGTATTGTTTGTCTTTGGACTTTGTTTTGTTAGTATTATAGTCAAAATACAATGACCTGTCAGGTAATTTCTACCTATTGGTCAACCTGTTTTCTTTAAAGCTCTTCATCAGTGATAGCTTGGACATTTAAGTTGCAGCTACTCATGCGTGACTCAGGTAACTTTTAAATTCTATCTCATTATACCCTATGGCAATCTCTCCAGAATAGTTACCAGAGTCATGCATGAAATGTCCAGCTCTTTCTGATTAAGAGCATTAAAGAAAACAGATTGAAGTAGTTTTCTAAACAGCTGTTATCTAGTTTTGAAACTGATTGAGCAATAGGTAGAAAATACCTGACAGGGCATAGTATTTTGACTATAAAACTTCCTTTTTGCTAAAATTGTGCAAAATACATTGTATACAACAACAGATGGCTTAAACTAAAAAAACAATTGAAATCTGCAGACTCAAAAAAATAGGGATAGACCTTCAAGCCTGCTTTTTTTCTAAAATTACAAGAAAAACAAATATATATACTATTGCACATTACTAACAATGGATATTGCTATTTTTAGTTAAGAAATTTAAACTGGTTGTTAATTGATGAAAAAAAAACCACTTAGATGTCTCCTCTTGTCTTGTGAAATAAGATTATATTTTTAAGGCTTTTTTCAAACAGTGTAAACAAATAAGAAATGGAAGCAGTGTTTTAAAATTAAAAAAAACAGAATATATGTTTAACTAGAGTTTTGCACTGGTTTTACCAAAAAATGAAGTGGAATTGTTCGCAAAATTGATTTTTTATTTTTAGTAATGCTGGCCATCTTGGATGGTGGGGCTATCTAGTATAATTTTGGTATGGAACCACGGATCATCTATATCTAGTTCAAAAGGACCCAATGTTTTCCCAGCAAAAGATTTTTTATTGCTTGCCAAAAAAGCCTGATGGCAAAAAAGCCCTTCCTCAAAACTAATCCAAAGTTGAGTTGGTCTTGCGGAAAAAGTCAAATAAATCAAAACCAGCCAATTAAAAGATTTTTATTTAAACAGAAGTAGTCCTTTAACAACCACCATTTTATTATAGAACAAAGAAGATGTTTTATTTAAACAGAAGTAGTCCTTAAATAACCACCATTTTATTATAGAACAAAGAAGATGTTGTACACGGAAATAACAATTATTTGTCTACAATAAATGGTGAATACTAGCACATGTAGAAAAAAATATCCTTCATTTGTTGTTAATACCTAACAATAGAAAGGGCATCAAAGCATGAACTGGTCCATATATAACACCACAAATCATGGCAAGTCCATAGGCAAACATAATGGATAGTCCAACTACCAACAGTCCAGCTAAAGAGAGATATAACTGAAAAAAATAGAAAACAGAATGTTTAAAAAAGCTGGGTGAAAAAAATGTAGTACCGGTAACTAAAATATGTAACTGCTACAGATGTAAGTACAACAAATAAAAAGCAAGACATATAATGACAAAAGCATATAACATGTCATTTTTTTGGTTTGATGGGTCCCACTGATAAATTAATTAGTTCAAGCACAATGAAGGTCAGCATGCTCACACTGTTATACTATCCTAACCCAATTCATCTATCCCAACTCTGTGATGACTGTTCCATACTATCCCAAACCCTATCTACCACTCCTTACTATCCCAAATCCTATCTACCACTCCTTACTATCCCAAATCCTATCTACCACTCCTTACTATCCCAAACCCTATCTACCACTCCTTACTATCCCAAACCCTATCTACCACTCCTTACTATCCCAAATCCTATCTACCACTCCTTACTATCCCAAACCCTATCTACCACTCCTTACTATCCCAAACCCTATCTACCACTCCTTACTATCCCAAACCCTATCTATCACTCCTTACTATCCCAAACCCTATCTACCACTCCTTATTATCCCAAATCCTATCTACCACTCCTTACTATCCCAAATCCTATCTACCACTCCTTACTATCCCAAACCCTATCTACCACTCCTTACTATCCCACCAATATGACCGATCATAACTATCGTTTCCTGTCAGTTGACTGTTTAAAGGAGAAACAGAAAAAAATTAAATAACACTATTTCTAGTTTTACATGAACCTAGATCTCCTGCATTCATGCATGAACACCTATCACTACACCAGCCAGAATAAAAAATATTGCTTTTGAAGATATAACCTTCATCAAATTTGACAATTTATATAACTAAATTTCAATATAAAACTGTGTTTCTGAAGTATAACACTGTATATGAGCTAGTGTATTTCTCATTGTTTAAAATTGTTTTAAAGTGTACTTTTTATAGTAAAAAACTAGCCTTTCCAAGCACAAGCCACTTAGTTAGACTATGCTCAATGCAAAACAAGTTAATACTAAAATTGTACTAAAAATCTAAATAAAAGTTGGGAAGTTTAGTATGCATGTTTCATAAAATCAAGACATAAGTGACAATCAAACAAAAAATATAGTAAAGCCAATAAGTATATCTACTACACAGTTTTGCCAAACACACGATTTATATCAATATTTGCCAAAGATATTTATGAACTTGTATTTGTAATACAGCTTATAAGCACCATTCATTAGGGTGAGCTATACAAGTACTATTTAGTTTCATATCATACATGTTCCAATATTACATACCTATATCAGTTATATTTCTCTTCAAAACAATTATCTATTACATGTAGTACATTTACAGCAAATAACAGAATCAATGACATATCAACCAACTTGTACTGATTTTTCAACAATTTTAAAATTTAAACATAAAATTAAGCTATGCACCTTAAAAATATATAGTACTATCTAATAAAAAGATCTTTATACCCCCCCCCCCCACACCTTAACTACCGTAGATACAGGATACTTATTTGTCCATAGCATTACCATTGCATAGGGGATTCTATTTGATTCCAAGTGGAACTGAGAGAATGCCGACAAAAAAACTAAAATTGAAACATTGGCTTTTCAGATACGAAAATAAACATTCCCTAACATAACCGTTATAATTCTACCTAATTTAATGAAATTAAAATAAACAAGTGTGGACTGTGTTTGTTTGTTTGTTTGATGGTGTTTAACGCCACTTCCAGCAATTTTTCAGCTATATCATGGCGTCCAGTTTTTATTTGGAGGAGGATGCTGGAGTACCCGGAGAAAACCCCCGACCTGCGGTAGGAAAACTGGCAATCCTTGTCAATTAAGATTGGAGTCGATTACACACTGCCTGCAGTGAGAATCGAACCTGCATTTTCAGTGTTGACAGACCATGTGATCAATAGTAGACGAACTACCTTGATCACTTGGCCACCGAGGCCCCCCCCAGTGTGGACTGTCAGCAGGTTCACAAAGAGATACCCCCGCTTGGCTTTCAAACCAATTATCTCCCCTTAATGATATCCGAGGTCAATAAAAATACTTCATGCACATCTACATATAATGTACTCCTTTAATGCTAAGTTTCATTCAATTTCATCAAGTGGTCAAGGAGGAGTTGCGCTTACAAGGTATGTGGACTACAGGGTGATTACCCCCCCCCCCCCTCCCCCCAAAAAAAAAATCCATATGTAATACATCAATGTAGCAACCTTCTTATATTATAGCCTTATTCTGATAGGATACAGTTCCCAGCACATTAATTATTTACGTTGACACACATTAATGTTTCATGCCTCTTTCTTTCATTTAATATAAATTTTTTTAACGTTTTTTTGGTATTGTTGTTTGTTCATTTTCTGTTCTACTGTAAATACATCTCTAGGAGTTAAATGCGTCGACTATCTTTTTTAAAGACAATACTTGTTTCTATTACCTATGACCTAGTGTGTTTTTTGTGTGATCATTTACATGTTTTTAAGCAATCTGATATAAAGAATAAGATTTGATACATATGATGGGCCGACTGGTTAAATGGGGGAAAATATAACCACCCTCTGCTACTCATAGCTTGGGGTATAATTACCTCAAAATTTTCATAGCCCCACCCTAACCCCTAAAATAATCATGCAACTGGTAATCATGGTTACAGATTTGAAAAATTAAATGTAATGGATCATGATTTAAAAATTTTAAATCTTTTCAACAAAAATAGATTTGAGGCTTATATATTTTAAGTAAATAAATAGAACTACTAAATGAGGATAATAATTTATGAACCATTTATTACACAACAGCTGTGAAATAGTGGAGTATAGTGCAATAAATCTGCCTAAAAACAAGAACCTCTGGATTTAAACCTATATACTACAAGTATTAGCTTCCTAAAAAGCTAGCCGTCTCTAAGCTTTATTTTTCGTGGACAAAAATACGTACTGTTTTTTAATGTTATTATGTATTGTTATTATTAACATCACTTCATTATAAGTACACAATGTTTAGATAGCCAAATCAGGCAACCGCAAAATATAGGTCAGAGTCAGCATATGAAGCATGAACTATGCTATGCATCTCTAGATGTATCATTCTACGCGGTAAGATAGTTGATGTGAACCTTGTCAGTAAGCAGGAAAAGATTAAAATTGTTCTCCTTTTCTCACTTGTTTTTCCGTTTTTCTCCGTTTAAGTTTTATGATCACACATTTTATGATAAACATACACAAATCAATCCGACTTTCGTTTTAAAACAGTTAAATTCCCATTATCTTGCATATTTTTTTCTTTTTTTTATCGTAACCGATTCGTGATCGCTCGGCTTTTCTCGCTACCGCAATGTTATGCAGGGTTTTCATCAATAACTTAGCTCTGCTTATTTGTTGAGTATTTTAAGTTTGGTTTGGACTAGCAGGAATGATATATGGGCTTGAGATAATGAAATGTAGGCAATATGAAATAGAACAACTAGAAAAGATGCAGAGGAAAATCTTGAGGCCTTCCAAACAAAACCTCAAATACTGCAGTTTACCTATTCGTTGGTGCAATTCCAATACAGATGTATATAGATCTTAATAATATACTGTCACTATTTAAGAATATAATCAGATGCCCATCATCAGCGGAGTATAATATCTTAATTAGACAACATTGCTTCAACAGAAATAGCAACGAACTTTTTACAGAAAGGGCTGAACTAGTTTTAGAGAAATATGGAATGGAGACAATACATGAACTAATGAAAAACCCTAGATCAAAAAAGGCATGGAAAAAAGAAGTAAGGAAGGCACAAAAATTATACTGGTCTCAACAATGCGAGGAAGATATAGCTAAGAAGTCACTTTAATACCTCCAATTACCGAAAAACCCGATGTCACAACCACATAATATTTGGGAAGGCGCAGAAAATGTACATAGAAAAATAAGAGCGGCAGAAGTCAAGACCTGTCGCGAACTGCATTCACGATATTACATGAACAATTGTAATTATTTTTACTTGTGATTATTTTTTAATTATGCCATATTATTATTGTTATATAATTTGTTTAGAACAAGGATGTTATGGTTTATTCTAGAAATTAGTTGATTGTACTATTGTTTATCTGGAAGCTTCTGGAATTTACATGTTACTATTATTAGATAAGAAAGATTTAGATAATTATAGAAACTACTTGAAAAAGAACTTTCTACAATATTCTTTATAAAATAGTATACAAGACATGGTTGTAACATTTATAGGAGTTCAAGTTTAAGTTTAAGTTCAAGTAATAGCTGTAAGATTAGACAGTGACAATAGCAGTTATCCAATGTGGTATTGTTGAAAGTGAAAGTAGCTGTACATATTGTAAATAGAAGTTTGCAGTTAATAAAAGTTAGAAACCTGATTCCGTGTTAGTTTGGATTTCGCAACAAGATCAGCTTGTAACTCAAACATACCTGTTTAATACAACAAGAAAAAAGTATGGAGATAGTTATATCAAAACTATATGCTGCCTATGCGGAGATGAGCCAGATGATCTACAACATTTTATTCTCAAGTGTCCAAAGCTGGAAAACGTTCCGAGAAGGCATCTCCGACATATCAAAAGCTACCTAGATAACCTCAGAAACGATGTTTACCAAGAGTTTGTCACCCAAAACAACCTACTTCAACTCATACTGGACTGTACAAACCAACAGATGCCGTATATCAGTAAGCTGAAAAAACAAGGTTATATAGAGCTGGAGGAACTAACCAGGAACATGTGCTATCACCTACATATGGAAAGGATGAGACAGTTAAAGGAGGGGGGCAGGATTCTATAAATATATAAACTATGTATAATCCGATGCTTTTAGTGTTTTTAATAGAAAAAATGCAATAGTGATGATACCCTTCTTGTATATATATCTATGAATTTTATTATGACTCCACGCTTGAACAAGTGCATCTTATCGTTTTAACTCAAACATCGTGTTTTAGCAGCTTTTATAGTTTTAGAAACCGCTATACATGCCCTTTTTGATATCAGAAAGTAAAATTTTAGATTAACAATATTTAAACATTTTAGTGCATTTATGACTAGTGCCTGATATTTTACGTATAATGCTGCTTCTTGCCTTTTAGTGCTTTTAGTGCTTTTACGATAAAGTAGTAATTGTAGACTGAGTTTAATAACTCTACATTTAAATAACTTATATGTGGATGCCTAACTGTATTATAACCCATACACTGTACATAAATGTTCACCTGACTCCGTCAACTATTCGTACATGTGACTATATGCACCATACACATGCAATGATGTGCACCACATATATCTATCCAGAGGATAGAGTGCGCCGACTAACGGCGGTAGTTACCTGAACAAGACAAGACAGTTGGCCAATCGGCAGCTGTCTCCCGATTTAGCCTATTATGATTGCTACCGCCCCGTAATTATGCCGGGTTTTCATCCATAACTTAGCTCTGCTTATTTGTTTTCCAATCGGCAACTATCTCCCGATTTAGCAGCCAATCAAGACACAGCATTGTTTATCTGTTATCCTTGAGATACGACTGGTTTCTGCTGTTTAGCTTTTGATTATTTATCCCGTCTCGCATGCGAGACGGGAAAAACATATATATAACTGTCAGTGTACAATATTGATTGGTATGGTTGAAACATTTCTTTAACATATTGTTACTTAAGATAGGATTGTTTTCTGTTCATTAAGATCCATATCACCAATGTTTCATAATTTTTGGTACTCTACTCTTTAAACTCTAGGAATATTTCTTTCTTAGGTAATCCCCCCCCCCCCCCCCCCCCCCCAATGTCAGAGTATATATTTATAGAAAGTAAAACAAAGCCACTTCCTGAGGTAATCAATTTAAACACCTGTCTGTATTTGAACAAGATTATGTTTACAAAAGCTAAGCATTAGTGTTAACAAGACAGTCATCTTTCCAAGTGGAAAGTATTACTGTTATTTGTCTGTGTTTATTATTCTTTTTTCTTTTCCAATTATAAATTTTGTTTTGTGACATGTTGTAAAGACATTTTGTACCATAGATGTATTAGATATTATGCTTTCACATACACCTGGAACATGTTATTGTTATGGAGTTATCTCTGCTCACACTGAAAACCTTGTGTGCAGATAAACTTTTGAAACCATAAATGATGTCGCATTGAAAGTTGTTCCCAAAAGGTCAGTAAAGGAGCATGACACTTTGTTATGCAAAGAACTTTGATTATTCCCTAATGGGAGTTTTTTACTGCTCTTTTTTGTAAATGAAATATGTACCATAGTAACTCATTAACCAGATGTAATAGAGACTTGAGGATTTAACTGTTGTTCATCACTGACCTTGACCTTGAATATGTCATCAGGTCAAGGTCACATTCTAAGTTTTGACCTGGTGTTGTGAGCAGATCTCCTCCTTATTAGAAATACAAACCTAAATCCTTGACCATCATGTTGACCGTGTGAAGTTTTTGAATTGTCATGTAATTTGATTGACGCTTCCTTGAATTGATGACATTTATTATAAATAACCATATCTCAATAACTATAACAGATATTAACATAGGACCTGCACTGTTGTTCATTGCTGTAATAAGTCAATGTAAAAGTCATATTTGTTTTCTCATGTATGTTAAGTGGCTCATTTTTATAAATGCTTATTTTGTATGATTAATATATGTGCATAGATCAAAAAGGTTAGTGGTCAAGGTCATTTAAAGATCCTCAATGACCTTTTTTATATTAAATGATATCTAAATAAATTTTCTTTCAAATTTGTTAATTTCTAAAGACAAACCTAGGCCAGCACTAAGTCATGCTAAGTATACCCCACTCGTCCATTTTTCTGCTCGGAAAACAGGAAGTAGATAACTGACTGACCTGGAAAGGGGAGGCACGTAACAACTCATCATGCTAAAGCTGTGCACCAAATTTGAAATCAATCCCTTCAGTAGAAGCCGAGAAATCTGTTATGAAAGTTTGTACTGGATGGACAGACATACAGATAGATGGACGGATAGGGTGATTGCAATATAGCCCCCTCTCTTACCAGTGGGGGTATAATTACTAATGTTGTTGAAATGTTAATTTCAAGGTTACTTAATATAGGTGTTCTGACCAGTATGACAAATTTTATTAAATCCAATCCACATGATTTTTAAAAACAACCTGTAAGGCAAACCAGAGGCTCTTAAGAGCCTGTATCGCTCACCTGATTTTATAGGCAATGCAGATGGCATTTCCCTGATGTTAAAGTAAGTCCTGTATTTTTCAATAAACTTTAAAGAGGACCATCCAAACAATATTACTAGAAAGTTTTGTTTCCATTGGTTAATCAGTTTCATAAAAGAAACATAATAAAACTTTTTCCCATAGGGTCTACTGTTAAACTATGTAATGCTGTGGTGGCCATTTTGATTTTCCTATTGGCATAAAAAACATAAACTTCAAAGAGGACCATCCAAATAATATTGCTAGTTAGTTTTGTTTCCATTGGATAACCGGTTTTAGATTTAGAGAAGAAGCCTTTTAAAATTTTTTCCCAAAGGGTCCTATGTTAAACTAAGTCCTGCTGTGGTGGCCATTATGATTTTTCAATTGGCATAAAAAACACAAACTTTATAAATGACCATCCAAAATAATATTGGTAGTAGGTTTTGTTTCAATTGGTTAAACGGTTTCAGAGAAGAAGCCTTTTTTAACCTTTTCCCCATAGGGTCCAATGTTAAACCAAGTCCTGCAGTGGTGGCCATTTTGAATTTCTGATTGTGATAAAAAATATGAACTTTATAGAGGACCATCCAAACAATATTGCTAGTAAGTTTTGTTTGGATTGGTTAACTGGTTTCAAAGAAGAAGCCTTAAAACTTTTTACTATAGGGTCCTATGTTAAACTAGGACCTGCGTTGGTGGCCATTTTGAATTTGCAATTGTCAATAAAAACATAAACTTTATAGAGGACCATCCAAACAATATTGCTAGTAAGTTTTGTTTACATTAGTTAACCGGTTTCAGAGAAGACACCTTTTTTAACTTTCCCCATAGGGTCCAATGTTTAACTTAGTCCTGCGAAGGCATCCATTTTGATTTTCTAATTGGCATAAAAAAAACATAAACTTTATAAAGGACCATCCAAACTATATTGGTAGTAAGATTTGATTCGATTGGTTAACTGGTTTCAGAGAAGAAGCCTTTCAAAACTTTTTCATATGGGTCCTATGTTAAACTAAGTCCTGTGTTGGTGGCCATTTTGAATTTCCAGTTAGCATAGAAAACATAAACTTTATAAAGGACCTTCCAAACAATATTGCTAGTAAGTTTTGTTTTGATTGGTTAAACGGTTTCAGAGAAGAAGCCTTTTAAAACATTTTTCCCATAGGGTCCTATGTTAAACTTGCAGTGGTGGCCATATTGGTTTACCAATCCAAATAAAAAACACAAACTTTGTAAAGGTCCATCCAATGAACAATATGGCCAAGTTTGGTTTCAATTGGCCAAGTGGTTTCAGAGAAGAAGATTAAAATGTAAAAAGTTTACAGACGACAACGATGACGACGGACGCAAAGTGATAACAATAGCTCACATGACCCTTTGGGTCAGGTGAGCTAAAAAAAACCCATGCCTAATGTAATACAGGATCTAATTGCTGTGTTAGATTGTTTATCATGTAGATCTACAATATGCAATACTGAGGTTCCAGATATGAGTCTCCCTGTAGGAGGGCTAACCCAACTCCCATCTTAATTGACAAGGATTGCCACTTTTCCTACTGAAGGTCAGAAGTCTTGTTTGGCTTCCTCCCTAATACAAAACTGGAGGCCAGGATATAGCAGAAAAATTGCTGAGAGTGGCATTTAACACCATTTAAATAATAAAAAAACAAACATTTCTTTTTTAACTGGAAGCCCTGGTGTGTTTATTTTACTCTAATTTTTTATCAATAATGTTGAATAAAAAAGTTTAATAAAATAAAATAAAATTTAAATAATTAATCTTTAACGATTAATTTTAAAAAGTGGGCTTTTCACATAAAAATATATGAATGAATTTAAATCTTAGTCGTAAACACCACTATACACATTTAGCCTGAACTGACTAGAAACTGTGTAAATTTCAACAGACTTTGATTAGTAACATTTGTTTGACATTTCAAAAAGATTGTCACAGGAAATAAAGGATCTACATGACATGATATTCTCACCTTTTGTTCCAGAAGATTAAATCTTCCTAATGTCAAAATCACATAAATAAATACAATGGTGAATCCTACAGAGAGTAACTTGGTATCACTGTTGACAGCACCATAACCTTCATCATTAAAACTGAAAGTATAAGTTATTTTTAAAATAAACAACACATTTATAAAATTGTCAACACCCAAATAAAAAAGTGTTTTAAAACAGGCTCTTATGTTATATATATATAAAACATTAGAGCCTGTTTTAAAACAGACCATAACCCAAGGCGGACAGACAGAGAAAAGAGAAAGAATGTTTTTGGATAAAAACATTGGGAACATCATTTCCAAAGGGAATAAATGACAAATTATATGACTGATGTAGACCAGATACATCCATGGTCTCCAAATATTCATGTAGAATTACTTGTCATTTTGTTTGTTTTAAAATTGCTTTTTTGTATATATATTGATTGTAACCTTATTAGTAGGGCTTCTTACTTATACACCTGTACATACATGTAATAGTCCTAACAAAAAACTTTTTTCGTTAATTAGAAGAAATCCTATACATCATATACGTATAATGACAAAAACTTTTTACCCGTTATTGTCATTTGTTGTAAAAACACTGATGAAGCCTGTTGGTCAGGCGGAATATTTGTGCAATTCTAAAGTGTAAAACTTTGTTTTCGCTTTAATTATGTATCAAGATGTTGTTGTACATGCAACATTAAAAATATAGAGATGTTTCTACATGTACTATAAAATAAGTATACATGTATTAATAAATACGACAAAATTTTCGACCGACTGATGGCCTTCATCAGTGTCAATAAAGTGCACCTTTTTTAAATTGTACTGTGTACAAACTCTCACTCTGATGGAATATTTCATATTCAGCTCTATCACTTCTGAAAAAATATATCATACTCAGCTCTATCAGGTAGACAGGGCAACGATGAGACACTAAATGTGAGTATGTAACTAATTATGCAGAGTAAGATAGAATGCATATTTACTTAACACTTTGGGTAGAGAATAATCAACAGTATATATAGTTAGTTGTTTAATGTCACTTTAAACAATTTTCCACTATATCATGGTGCCAGTTTATACTGAGGTGAGGAAGCAGGAGTAAAAAGCCCTTAACCTTTGGTAGGAAAACTGGCGATACTTGTTAATTAATTTAGGAGTCAAGAAAACTTTAGGTAATAAACCACCACCTTGATGATTATATCGACTCCATTACCAAACATCCTCTTCAATACAGAAACAAAGACCGGTTATGTTTAACTTTTATTGGACACGTATATAAAAATAGGCCTTTTAATGGGACATTAAATGATACCATGCCACGTTACATTGTTTCTAATATATATGAACACATTTTACTGAATTACAAATCAGCCTACAGGTACAGCTGAGCATGATAACAGTCCATCTCAGAAGATGGAACAGTTCAAGGACAAGAGAAACTTATCAAAAGGTGGACTAAGATGGCTAAAGACTCCTAAACCCATTCAGTTTTGATGGCTAAGGGGGAAAGAATAAAAGGATATAAATGCTTTCTGAGGATAGCATAAGAAACTTATCACAACTGACCAACTGCCCCTAAGCTTCCTAGTCTCCATATTCATGTCACTTATATTCTGATGGAATATTACATAAATTTAAGTATCTACTATTTCAGAAAATGTATTGCTACTGTTTTAAATTGTGTTCTAATTGCCAAAGTCAGCAATACCATTAAAACAGTAATAATATTATACCATTTAAACAGCAATAATAAAAGAAATCGCAAGGTGAAAATATTACATACATATTGTTAAATGCAATGTTATAATCTGACCAATACAATTTAGGTCCTTTTAAAGAACAACAAATACCTGATACAGATTTTATATATTTTACAATGTACATTAATTGTATATGCATACTAAGCATATTTATACAAGGACACATTCCTCTGTTAAATACCAAAAGTATTAGCATTTAAATTAGAATCAAATGTCACTAAGATTTAACACCTTTTTGTCCACTAATTGATCAACATATATCATGGTGATTTCTTCTGTTTGTAACATGGTGCAGAAAGGTTTGTAATGAAACAAAAAATCTGTCATTACTTGTCATCCATTTTTAATGAGACAAAGTCATCTTTTTTTTTATTGTCACCAATCCATCTCAATCTATAGACAGATCTGATCAAAATGTACTTCTGATTAATCTTGAATTTTTTTTTACAATTTTAACATAACAAGTGTAGACTGTGAGCTTGCTCACAAAGGGATACCCCCCCCCCTTTTTCTTCCAAGTCCAATTATCTCCCTTTAATGATATCCAAGGTCAATAAAAATAAAAATCCTTCATGCACATCTACATATAATTTACTTCCTTTATGCTAAGTTTCATAAAATTTCCTCAAGCCGTTTGGGAGGATTTGCACTTACAATGGATGTGGACAGCTGGACAGACAGACAGGGTGATTCCTATATACCACCCCAAACAAGTTTATGAGGGGTATAAATACAGATTTTTGTCTCATAAACAATAATTTCAAATTTTTGAGTCGAATGTTTCTAATCCTAATCTCGTTCATTAATTATGTTGGCGCTAAGGTTGAAATATTTGATATCAACACATCTAACCTACTGCCACTGAAAGGAACCATTGTGTTTTGGACAACTATATGTGTCCCTTTAAGACAGATCCTCACTACTAGGAAGGCATGGTTGTGGAGTCACTATCCTACTCATTGAATGAATTTACAGTGCATGTCAAAACATGGCAGCATGACAAAATAGTCCTTATTGTCTATTTTGTTCCTGCTTTTGCATAAGAGTTAGATATTTTGAAAAGTATGGCAATACTGTAGAACAAGATAATTTTTTTTTCCAGTCAATGTCTTAACAGTGGAAGCACTTCCTTAAGTGTGTAATGTGGTACAATGTGACCACAACATTGAAATAAAAGTAGAACAATCATTCTTAAACTTTGAGGTTAAATTCCCACATACATGTAAAGTTTGTGGACATACCTTTACTTTTTTCCCCAAGAATTAAGTGTGTTATGCCCATTATATGAAGTTTCAAGTGAAAGAAAGGTTCTTGTAATACAACATTTTAGATACCTCGCTGTTCTGTTACTTTTGCACAGGCCATCCAATAGGATAATAACATCTGTTTTAAACTTTATTGTTATTTTTGTTTATAGATGCAACAAAAGGGCAGTTACATAAAGCACTCACAAAATTATAAAAATTCTGCATGAGCAGAATTTTTTTTTTTCAGTATTATTATTATATTGCAGTCGGTTCCATCAAACAAAAAAGTGAATTGGTGTGGCCTAAGGAGGGAGTGAACATTTTCGTAAGTACACTTAAGTCAACCTATGTTCTACTATAAAAACGAAATAATTTAAATAATGTCATTAAATCGATCATTTTCATGACCATTTCTGATGTCTTAAAAACTTGCATTTGCCTGTGTACTACAAGAAGTACAGAAATATCAAACAAACTATACTGAGACTGAAATATAAAGAGATTACCCAGATATGTTTAAACCTACCTTCTTGTTGCATAGATATAAATATTTTTGATATGCCTGTGACCCTGGTTGGCCATCTTAACCATCTGTAACTCCCACTCCATTGCTTCACTTCTCCACTGTTAAAAAATATATATATTATTATATATATAGGAATGAAATATATCATTTTCTCTGTTACAGAATTCCCAGTAAATCACATGTGAAAATAATTGTTTATTTTTTACTATAAGGTTCTTTCCTATCAAACTTATTATCTGCTGCTGGTCAAATTTAGGATTAACCATCAAAGTTTGTCTATATAATAAACAGGATAATCAATTGGACAGAACGAATATCTGTGCACTTGTTTAATCAGATACAATATTTTGTCACTCATCATATTTTTGATACTCATTCTGTTCACTGATTAAACTATAATAATTTTTTTGGATGCAAACAGCCTACAAACATTTTGGCATGTTTACATGTAGCTTACTGCCTTTTTAACAAACTCTGTACAAGCTGAAATTTCAATAAACATTGAAAATGCACCAATTTGTTTCTAATAGTAAAAAGTATCCATGCACCTATATAAGTTTCATTATGACAAAACCTTTTGGCAATTCATAGTTTGACTAAGCTAAATCAAACAATATCAATAGACAAAATTTTAGAATCACATTGTCGGGTGCAATTTATCATGCTATCTTACATTGACTCCCCTACACATTCTGTCTTGAAGTCAGAGAGACCGAAAACATACCTCAGGTTTGTCCTCCAATAAAAACAACATTTTAGTAGCCTCTGCTCCACTTATTGCACCTTCACTGTCCCTACGTATTTTTCCAATCACGGTCTTCATGTCTACTTCCTTGTGATATAAAGGACTGCACATAAGAAAAGAAATTTGTTTTATTTCATAACTTAGACAGGAAATGGAAAAAAGGTCATAAAGCAAAGTTAATATGGACCAATATGGTAAGACAGCATTGCTCGGAAGGTTTTACAGTGCTCAAATCTGGTTTATCCCTAGGTGGATGACAGGACCTCTCAATGGTGGGATTGTCATAATATCAAAAGCCTAATCCTGAATCATAATGGGTATTGTGCAATGCTCCTTGGATGACAAAGAAATGTTTTGTCGATTTGAACAAAAAATGTCTCTTGAGAGAATGATGTCTTGCTTGGCACATTTGGTAAACACTCCCTTTTTCTTTTTGCCAAGTTCACTCAAGCATGCAATATTTGCCAGAGCCCTACAGAATTCTGCCAGTGAAGAGATCTCATCATGTCACAGCTGTATACAAAGGTTTATGAAGATGCAAATTTCATTTTTTAAAAATCTTCAAAGCAGAGGTAAACATGAAATAGGATAAACAAACAGATTATCTACATCGAAAGTCCCCTAACTATCAGCAGGACATTAAAATGAGCAGGCTCATTGTATCTGCTACAATTGGCTGAATTTTCCATAATACCGAAAACTCCATACTTTTCAGTGACAGTCAATATTTTGATTCTGTAAGTCCATCACTTTTCCACGATGATTTACTGTTTTGTTAACTTGTTTCTGCCCTTTGACTAGCTACATGTATAATATTGCTCACTGGAGGTAATAACAAACATACAATCAATCAATAAATCACACAGTATGTGTACACTTTTCTTATCATAAATAAACTTTTCTCTTGTTTAATTTGATAGAATCAAGGAATTAACTGTACAGTTACACTGGAAAAAATTTGGTGTGACATGTATTCTTCAGGTTACCCTATATACTAAATAGCCAATCGGTTGATGCGTAGTCAAAAGTAGTGCTTAAAAGAACTTAAGTAGTTATAATTTCATTTTGCATAAAAATTGTAGTTTTGAATGAACCTGTTCAAAATTATAAGTTTATATATGATGCACAATATATTTTAGAAGTGAAATGAATCCTAAGTTATGATTTCAAGCAAGTATTAGATTCCGTAAGAAACTTCACTGATTGGCACATGTTTCTATCCATCTGACAACTGACACTAGCTTTATTTGTGACATCATTTTGTAAACTTTCCAAAACATTCTTATTAGACCTTAAACTTGATGCGCCAGACAGATAATTTTTTTAACAAAGACATGGTATTTGGAGAAAATAAGGTTGTCACTTAGTGTGAATTTCAGGTAAATTCAGTATTCTGTAAAATGTTATAACAGTCAGCTATGTAAATCATTTATTAGAGGTTAACCAATGAATAACTTACATGTTAAAGGTGTTTATTTGTTTGAATGGGGTTTAATACTACTTTCAGCAATTTTTTAGCTATATTATGGCATTCACTTTTTACTGGGTGAGGAAGCCATAGTACCCTTGAGCAACCCCTTCTTTGACTGTGTACATGTAGACATTTAATTTCATTTAAGTACTACTAATAAAAACAGATACAAATTCATACAAATTTTAAATCTTGTTTTCTATCATTTTTATTTGAATTTAAATGCTCACCTGACATATTAAAACAAAATCTGTTGAACATGTGAATTCTCTTTCCAAAATGCTGAAAGAACTGGACTTACCAACACCCCAAACCAGACGACAACAATAAAGGCCGATCTTCTATAACAAAGTGGTTGAGGGGCAGATACCAGCTCTACACCTTCTGACATATACCAAAAGCCTCAGAGACAGATCAGAGCAACAAAGCATAAAGACTTTGTAACAAAAAACATTGACAACCAAGTGAGGAACACGTCAAGAACAGTTATTGTACCGATCACAAAAACTTATCAATAAAAACTAGACAAAGTCGATCTAGCGATCGCTGATACCCCCGCTTTTGTGAACGTTTTTCGTGGATTGTGACCTTGAAATTGGATGGATTTCCACCAAAATCAATAGGCTTCTTACCAACAAAATATATAAGAATATTTTACAGTTTCATTAAAATCGGATGAAAACTTTTTGAGTTTATTTTCCGGAAACAACTTTTTGTAAAAATTTCTAACATTTTTCATGGACTGTGATCTTGAAATTTGACAGATTTCCCCCACAATCGATAGGCTTCTTACCAACCTGATATATAACAATATCCCAAAGTTTCATTTAAATCACATGCAAACTTTTTGAGTTATCATCCGGAAACAACTTTTTTGTAAAAATTTTTAACGTTTTTTGTGGACTGCGACCTTGAAATTTGATGTATTTCCCCTAAAATCAAAAGGCTTTTTACCAACCTGATATATAACAATATCCCAAAGTTTCATTCAAATCAGATGCAAACTTTTTGAGTTATTGTCCGGAAACAACTTTTATGTTAAAATTTCTAACGTTTTTCGTCTTACCAACCTGATATATAACAATATCCCAAAGTTTCATTCAAATCGGATGTAAACTTTTTGAATTATCATCCGGAAACCAAATGTGGACGGACGAATGACGGACGGACGGACATGAGGACCACTATATACCCCCGACTCTGTCGAGCGGGGGTATAAAAACTCTCTATTTGTGAGAACAGCAATCGATTGGAATCACCTGGAAGATGGTATAGTGTGTACCACCAAAACCGAGGAATTTTTATAAAATTTTGTGTTTAAATGTTTCTGAAGATTACTGGCACTTTTGTTAACATATTCCCTATTTGGTCCTCAAGTTCCTAACCAGCAAACAAATATATTAGATAACCACCCTTCATGACTTGGTTAAATGTGCTAAACAATTTCTGAAAATACCATATGGTCTTATTTTCAGCTATATTCCACGCTGACTGGCTTGAATTTAGAAAGGAGACAAAAAAGTCAAAAGTTGTACATGTACAGAAACATCTAAGGAAAGATATCACAATTCAATCTGGGAAGTAGTTTTTCAGTGGACGCTATTTTTTTGCAACTTAATGAATTTCTAATTATACCAATTATAAAACAATAGTAGAAAACTACTCCATGAATTGGTTTACACATGTAAGATGGTTTTCTGGAAAGAAGCTGTTTATTTTGTTAACCACAGCTTAAGTAAAGCCAAGTTCTTCCAATGGTGCAGCCATTTAGAATTAGGATCCAAATTTCAGCACCATAACTCAAAATTAGCCGTGGGCCAACTCATCTAAATGTACATTTCTACAATATCACAAACCAATATGCTAAGCAGTTGTCAAAAGAAGCTATTTCAAAATTCAGCTAATCAGAAAACATTAATAGCAGTGGCAGCCATGTTGAACATTTGTTCTGCACCATTTAATTAAACTTGTTTAATAGTATAAGAAGTACATCCATGTCTAGTTCCAATAAGCCAAGTGGTTTCCATGAAGATGATAGAAATTGCAAATTTGTTACCGTAGACGATAAGGAATGTCAGGTGATGACAATAGCTCAAGTCACCTGTAGGGCAGGTAAGCCTTCACCATACATTAACAAATGTTTAAAAATGAAGAATTTTTTAAATACAGATACTGAGATTTATCTACCAAAAATCAATCATTTTAATCATAATGTACATTAAACATCAACCAACCAATCAATCAACCTAAATAAACTCACCTAAAGGAAGTCTTCTGATTAACCACTTTTAATTTATCTTCTCTGGTTAAATTATTTATCACTGTTTCATTGTAAGACCATAGTTCTAAAATACTGTGTACATAGCATCTACCAGCAACACTAAAAACATAAAATAATATATAAAAGGAAAACAATGTAAACAGTGGGTTGTATTTTTAAAAACCTGGATGTACCTGTAAATATGGATCTGAAGAATCAACAACCATTTTTACTTACATCATTCAATTCATAAGTAGTCACACTCATTTGAAATTAGAAAATTAAATGGTCAGTAAAATAACTAGACATACATATATTTGTTTATTAAGTATGGGGAAGACTGGGATTTTATTTCCCTCTCACAGAGTCAACACAATTCTAACAAGCATTCAGAAAAAATCACAAAATTCTAAAATGGCCAGGTTGCAAAACAAGTGCCTCACTAAACAGGAGATGGTTTAAGATTTGTTGGAATAAGTTTTTGGGTCTGTGTAAAAACAATTTATGAGTTGATTACACAAAATAGATATTGTCTTCAAATGTTCTAAAACATTACTAAGTTCCCAAGTCTGGAAAATGAGGAATAAAACATTGTACAATTCCACAATTGCAAGTGCACAACTTCAAATCATGTGCAATCTTTCGGTGAACTTTCAGAAATTTGGGTTAAAAAATGTAGGAGGACTTGATAACCCAAAATAGGTACCGTCTTCTGCAAATATTCTGAAAAATTACTAAGTTCCCAAGTCTGGAAATTAGAAATAAGCCCTTATGAACACTTCCATAATAGCAGGTGCACATCTTCAATATATGTGCAATCTTTCTGAGAAGTTTCAGAGATCTGTGTTGGAAACTGTAGGAGGAGTTGATTACACAAAATAGATTATCTGTCCCCCCACCACCACCCCCCTCCCCACCCACCTGAACTACTTCACCCTACTTTATCCAGGGTTTGCACTTCGTGCAATTCAGTCAAAAATCATAGAAGCATTAGAACATTTTTATATGTATTAAGTGAAACCAGTATAAAAAAAATTTACTACCCCCACCTCCTTCTCCATATAAGAATGGACAGCAAATAAAAGGAGTGATGACAGATACACAATATAATTACATATAGCATAGACTAGTCGGAGAATTCTCAGCCGTCCAACGCTTTTTTTTTTACACTGATGGGAGCCTGGGACACTCCCATCAGTCTTAAAAAAAAACTTTGGATGGCAGAGGATTCTTGGACTAAGCACAGACTCTTTGCTTACTTAAATTATACCACAGAAGACACATTTTGTAAAGGTATATATTACATACACAAGTACAAATAGTTCACATTTTGTTTTGATAGCCTTAACCTTAATTTATTATTTCATCTATTTTTGTAATAAACAGAAACATTAGATGTCATTTGTACTTTTATCTAATTGGTCAAGGTTAGTGCAAAAATGTCATTTATCAGCACAAAATTTCAAGTATACATGTACTAGTACAACATTTCAGACAATTTTCAACATATATTTTTGCAATGCAGTCAATCTTACTAGTATTAGAAATACCACTTAAACTAAGAAAAAACACGTCATAATTAAAAGATCTCTTTGTAGATCACATTAACTGAACCCGTTTATGACCACCTGTCATACAAGACCAGATTTTGTTATACTTCAAAAGGAGTCTTTTAAAACAGGTTTGACTTATTATCCCTTGTAGAGCAATTGTGTCAACCTATTCACAAGAGAATCTACAGAAATACTGTAACCTTTCCTCTGGCTAGGCTATTTCTGAAGTGACAAGAATGGCGACTAAAAACTTTTATTAGGAAGGCCTATAGATACAAACGTCAGCTAATACGGTCTGATATAACATAAACAATGTGAACCATTAAATAAACTTAACATCATGCCCAGTTAAATTGGTGATGAGGCAGCATTGAGTAATTCATAGTAAACTGATTCTTCATTAATTAGCCGTTTGCTGGTACAGATGACCATATATAGATGAGCTTACACGCATGCATCGTAATCGTTGCGTAATCCAAATCAAAACAGATGAAACAAGAATGTTGTCATGGTTACAATGTTATTTTTTCTATCTTGTTTAAGGAGTTCTGATTGAATGTCAGAAACAATCATGTCAAAAACAATGGATAGTCTATAGGATATCTTGATATGAAAGTTACTGGTTTACGGAAGAAATAGGTGCTTTCAAGTACCTTCAGGAAAGCTATTTCCTTGGGATCTTCCACTCGCAATAGAAATTTTTTTATGTCGTTTTGTCTTTCCATTGCCCTTCACTCATGAAAAAACATAAAATTTCTATCACTTGTAGAGATCTCCAGTCTTCACCAAAAACATAGTTAAGAACCTTTTAATCTTTTAATGTATTTTAAGATTTTTTAAAATTGCTCCTGCCTATTTAAAAACATAATTTCTTTTACGAAAACATACAGTAGACTGTCAATAGAAGCAAGTAGATTGGGATATCTCTGGTCAAGTAAATACTACAACTATACCACACACAAAAAACTACTTACTTAGTCTTCAAGACATTTAAAATCTGATAATGTCCAACTTAAAATTCTAAGCTGTACTAGATACAAACAAGTGTGAACACAGAAAATACTTTAGCTTGCATTTCACATCAGTAGTAAAAAGAATTACTTTACTAGTCAAAAGTAAATAAAATAATATTGTCAGCATATAAAATAAATAATGTATGGTTACAGAGAAACAAACACAATTAATAACCAGAGGCTCTTAAGAGCCTGTATCACACACCTGATGTAATAGATAATGAAGATGGCATTTCCCTGATGTTAAGTACTGTAATTTTCAACTTTTAACTGGCCAAAAATATAACATCTTTGTTGAGACCAACCAATGAATCTTGCTGTTTGGTTCCAACTGGTTCAATTGTTTCAGATAGGAAGCTATTTTAACATTATCTGCTATTTTAACATTATCCTGTATGTTTCTATGTTAAATTAATTCCTACAATTGCAGCCATCATGGATTTTTTATTAATAAGCAAACATAAACTTTTAAGTGAACCATTCGATAAACATTCACATACAATATGGCTTGAATTAGCTTTGCAGTTTTGGAAAAGATGTCCTGTGTTAAACTTAGTCTGAAATGGTAACTGCGGCCATTTTTACTGTCTTACTGGCATAGAAAGTGTATAGAGGATCATCCCATAAATATTCCATATAATGTGTTTTTATTGGTTAACTGGTACAGATTAGAAGCCTTTTTAACAATTTTTCCAATATGGTCCTGTGTTTTTGTTTGTTTTGAATGTTGTTTAACGTCACTTTCCGCAATTTTTTTCATGATGAAGCTGGAGTACCCAAAAAGAACCCCTGACCTGAGGTATGAAAACTGGCAATCCTTCTCAATTAAGATTGGAGTTGAGTACACCCTGCCTAAAGTGAGAATTGAACCTGCAATCTCAGTGTTGACAGATCACGTGGTCAATAGTAGACAAACTACCTTAACCACTCGGCCACCAAGGCCCCTAGGGTCCTGTGTAAAACTAAGTCCTGCTGTGACGGCCATTTTTAATTTCCAATTAGCATAAAAAACATAAACCTAATAGAAGACCACCCGATGAATACTTGTGGTTTTGTTTCAATCAATTAAGTGGTTTCAGAATAAGTCTTTCAAAACTTTGTCTCTTAGAGTCCAATATTAAACTAAGTCCTGCAGTGGTGGCCATTTAATTTTTTTTTTTGGCAGGCATAAAAAACATAAACATTACATAGGACCATCCAAGCAAAAAGTTACTTAGTTTTGTTTCAATTGGTTAACCAGTTTCAGAGAAGAAGCCTTTTAAAATAATATAAAAAAATTTCCAGGGGTCCTAAATTAAACTAAGTTCTGGCTGCCATTTTGAATTTCAGATTGGCATAAAAATATATACTTTATAGACAACTATCCTATGAATGCTTGTGAAAAGTTTTGATTCTATTGTTATACCAGTTTTCTAGAAGAGGCCTTTTAAAACTTTTTCCAATAGGGTCCTATGTTAAACTCGGTCCTGTGGTGGCAGTCATTTTAAATTCAATTGGCATAAAAAACATAAACTTTATAGAGGACCTTCCAAACAATATTGGTAGTAAGTTTTGTTTCCATAGGTTAACCGGTTTCAGAGAAGCCTTTTAAAAAATCCTATAGGGTCCCATGTTAAATAAGTCCTACAAACATGACAAAGGCTGCCATTTTGAATTTCTGATTGGAATAAAAAACATACACTTTATAGATGACTATCCTATGAATACTTGTGAAAAGTTTTTTAATTTCTATTGTTTAACCGGTTTCAGATAAGAGGCCTTTTAAAACTTTTTTTCCATAACTGTGAAATTGAGGTCAGGGACAGGTGACACCTACCTAACAGTCATGTACAATCCTTTCACAACCTATATATTGTCCATGGTCAGGTGACAGGTGACTGACTGAGAAGTACTCATCATAAGCTACCACTGGACCAAATACAGATGAATCTACGACCTGTTAACACCACTGCCCCTGATGCCAAAACTAATTTGTCTTGCCTCAGGCGATATGGTCACAGGCGAAACACAAATTTGTGCTACCGGTAATACTACAGTTTGCTTTTCAAAATGTATGACTGAAAATTATCCAAGATGTATACCGGTATATGAGATTGTTTTTCCTTTAAAATCATTAGTCTTAATATGAAATAACAAATATTTACAACTTAAAGCCAGTAAGATTGAGTCGACAATGTGAATCAATATGTTTGAAATATTAACCTTGAAATGCATTCATTTATGGAAGTATGGACTTACACCAAATTTGGTATGGACCTGGGAAATCTTAAAAACAAGATTTTAGTTGGCTTTTGACAAACTCGTCTAGAACCATGGAGTTGAATGACGATTGGTGATATGCTTCTAATTGCCCTTGTTTATATGATTGGGAGACTGAAAAGACTCGTGTTAACACATTTTCAAATCGGCCCAGTCGAAAACAGGAAGTAGTTGTCCGACAGGTCTGAAAGTTGCCGAGGACGTACAACTTGTGATACAGAACTACCCTGGCAAATTTCAAGTTGTTCTTGTGTACGGTTTCTGAGAAAAGCTTGACGGAAATTTTCATACTCATGTTAACACATTTTCATATCCGCCAAGTCGCAAACAGGAAGTAGTTGTCCGACAGGTCTGAAAGTTGCTGAGGACGTACAATTTGTGATACTGAACCACCCTGCCAAATTTCAAATTGTTCTAATGTACGGTTTCTGAGAAAAGCTTGACAGAAATTTTCATACTCATGTTAACACATTTTCATATCGGCTCAGTCACAAACAGGAAGTAGTTGTCCGACAGGTCTGAAAGTCACTTAGGACGTACAACTTGTGATACTGAACCACCCTGCCAAATTTCAAATTGTTCTGATGTACGGTTTCTGGGAAAAGCTTGACGGAAATTTTCATACTCATGTTAACACATTTTCATATCGGCCCAGTCCCAAACAGGAAGTAGTTGTCCGACAGGTCTGAAAGTCGCTTAGGACGTACAACTTGTGATACTGAACCACCCTGCCAAATTTCGAATTGTTCTGATGTATGGTTTCTGAGAAAAGCTTGACGGAAGTTTTCATACTCATGTTAACATATTTTCATATCGGCCCACTCAGAAACAGGAAGTAGTTGTCCGACAGGTCTGAAAGTTGCTTAGGACGTACAATTTGTGATACTGAACCACCCTGCCAAATTTCAAATTGTTCTAATGTACGGTTTCTGAGAAAAGCTTGACGGAAATTTTCATACTCATGTTAACACATTTTCATATCGGCCCAGTCACAAACAGGAAGTAGTTGTCCGACAGGTCTGAAAGTCGCTTAGGACGTACAACTTGTGATACTGAACCACCCTGCCAAATTTCAAATTGTTCTGATGTACGGTTTCTGGGAAAAGCTTGACAGCAATTTTCATACTCATGTTAACACATTTTCATATCGGTCCAGTCGCAAACAGGAAGTAGTTGTCTGACAGGTCTGAAAGTTGCTTAGGACGTACAACTTGTGATACTGAACCACCCTGCCAAATTTCAAATTGTTTTCATGTACGGTTTCTGAGAAAAGCTTGATGGAAATTTTCATACTCATGTTAACACATTTTCATATCGGCCCACTCAGAAACAGGAAGTAGTTGTCCGACAGGTCTGAAAGTCACTTAGGACGTACAACTTGTGATACTGAACCACCCTGCCAAATTTCAAATTGTTTTCATGTACGGTTTCTGAGAAAAGCTTGATGGAAATTTTCATACTCATGTCAACACATTTTCATATCGGCCCACTCAGAAACAGGAAGTAGTTGTCCGACAGGTCTGAAAGTCACTTAGGACGTACAACTTGTGATACTGAACCACCCTGCCAAATTTCAAATTGTTCTGATGTACGGTTTCTGAGAAAAGCTTGACAGAAATTTTCATACTCATGTTAACACATTTTCATATTGGCCCAGTCCCAAACAGGAAGTAGTTGTCCGACAGGTCTGAAAGTCCCTTAGGACGTACAACTTGTGAAACTGAACCACCCTGTCAAATTTCAAATTGTTCTGATGTACGGTTTCTGAGAAAAGCTTGACGGAAATTTGTACGGACGTACAGACGTCTGGACGTCTGGACGGACGGACTTGAGTAAAACTTAATGCCCCCGGACATGTTGTCACGGGGGCATAAAAATATAATAATCATGAAATCTGTCGATATCTGACAATTCTTTCCATATATATGATAGAAGATGAGGAATAATTAATCATTCAACAATAACATAATAATAGATATTACTACAGTAATAAGCAGAGGTAGAATTAAAAGTACTTATGGATGTTTACCTATTATGTTAATATTTCACTGTGAAACTGAGTACAGATATGTCACTTCATATGGAATAACACTAAAGCATTTTTATACAACCGAAAATATCCTGTACATGTATATTATACTGCCTTTTATGTAGAATATTTGTATCAATTTTGTTAAAATGTACATGTACTACTCAAAGAAGCCCATGATATACATGTATGTTGCTTATTTATTGAAATAACTCATAACAGTACAAAAACTAAATGTGGACTTCTTTGTGGCACAAACATATTTTTTATTATTTACTTTTATTATCAATGAATATTGTCAAGTGATTTTGCCTTATTTCATTATTGGTATCAACAGCTATTAAAATGATTTATCAGTAAAATGGGTCATGTCATAACTTACATTAAAGGAGGAAGATTTTCTTGAACTCAGATTTTTAAAAAGTACATATATTTTCATATACATTGTAATGTTAAATACATGTACCACTTTTTGACCTTTTCATGTTGAACTGTGACAATCATCAGTGGACGAATTATTATGTAGACCAAAACCGAAAAATGTGACAAATTATTTATATTTATGAGAATTTTTTTTACATCTTTCTAGTAAACACTGCATTTTATTTAGCAGAAAATAAATAAAACACATACTTCATGGGTGCATAAATTTGTATTTATCTTCAAACATGTATAAAGAAATTATGTTTACTGACATTGCATGTGATAATTCTTGTGCAAAATACAACAAACAAATCCATACATATTATTGATTTTTACTACAAAATTGATATAACCATTCAAAAATCCTCTAGTACTTCATAGTCCCTTTGTACAACCCAATGAAAGAACACTTTAATTGGAGGCATTTAATACGACTAGACTGGCTACGAGCGAAATGTGTTTTAACTAAATACAATATATAACATACATAATATTTTCTCACTAACATCATGTCATATAATACTTGGTTACACTTTAATTTAGCTTACCGAAAACACATATCTTCAAACTTCTTCCCATTTACTACAATGTTAAGAGCCATCCTGTATAAATCATTCAGCTGGAAAAAAGTTAAATCTGTTCCAATTAACCTTACATGGTAATAGTACATGTCCAAGGGAAGACACCCGGAACATACTGCCTTAAAACAGAGGTGATTTCTTAGGGCTTTCCCTGGGCAGCAAGGTATTTTTCAATAGAACACCCCTTACTAATACCTACAATTGTTTAATAGATAACAATAATTTCAAGCATAAAAGATTTAGTTAAAACTTCAAAAAGTGCCAAGTCCCACAAAATATGCCAGTCGAAAATTGAGGTAAATGGTTAAAAATTTTGAAGGAGTTTTGTGTACATTTATTAAGTTTAAAGAATCCTTATAACCCTAATGAATTTGATAACCAGCTAGTTTAATACCAAAGAATTATGGGGTATTTGCAGAGGTGTCAATTATTTCCCAGGAACCGTATAATGGATTTGATAACCAGCCACAGTAATCTTAAGTTACAGGGCATTTAAATCATGGGAACCCTTATTACCATAATGAACTTGATAACCAGACAATTCAATATCCTAGCCACCAATTATTCCACAAACATTAATGAAGATCAACTATTTTACTAAGAGCAGAAATTTTTTGTAAAAATTATAAGCCACAACTCTGAAGTTTGTTTGGCAATTTTGCTCATAAACATTTTCCCCAAGCTTCACGAAGATTGGAAAACAACTGTTTGATTTAGAGAGCAAAAAAGGTGAATTTCCCATTTTTTATAAAGGGCCATAACTCTAAAGTGCCTGAAGCGATCTGGATGGTAATCAAACTGGCTTGAGATATTATGCCCATAAACATTTCCCAAGTTTCATGAAGATCGGACAACAACTGTTTGAGATAGTTTGTGGATAAGGTGAATGTTGTATTTTTTTTATAAGGGCCATAACTCTAAAGTAGCAAAAGGGATTTGGCTGGTTGTCAAACTTTGCCCAATATATTATTCCTATAAACATTTTCCCCAAGATTCATGAAGATCAGACGATAACTGTTTGAGTTAGAGAGTGGCAAGACGAAATCGTCATTTTTTGGGTATAAATAAGGGCCATAAGTGGCTGAAGCAATATGGCTGGTTATCAGTCTTGGTTAAGATATTATGCCCATAATGTTTCATTTTCCCCGAGGTTTAATGAAAATCCGACAACAACTGGAGCGGACAAGGTGAATTTGCCATTTTTTTTATACAGGGCCATAACTCTGAAGTGAATGATTTGGCTGGTTATTGAACTTGGCCGAGATATTATGCCCATAATTATTTTCTGCAAGTTTTATGAAGATTTGACAACAAATGTTCGAGTTGGAGAGCGGACATAGCTGTGGATGCCACCGACCATCTGCTGCCTGCCATGGGTGTTCACATAATACAACGTGTCTTCAACTGGTGTATAAAAATGAAAACTGAACAGAAATTGGCCAAATCTGAAAGTTGAAGACAAAAAATTAACTATGCTGTTACTTGATTTGATAGAATAGCCTATTCTGCCATTTGTTGAGTTACCATTTTAAATCAAGTATTATATGTGGGAAAAAACCAGAGTACCCAGAATACCCACATCCCAGTAACCACAACTTTAAAAACTTACTGCATTAAAGGATCTAGTTGACAAGACATTGTTTTCTACTATTATTAAAGATGCATATCGTGTTATAGGTGGAAAGTTTTCCAATACCCATTTCCTCTCAAGCTGTATTCTAGAAGATTGTGGTACCCATAACTCTGCATCTTCTGTAGTCTGCTTGAAATCTTTCATTCCAATACCAAATAAACCACAAACAGCAATGCATATTATAATGGTAGATATAGGATAACATGCAACAATCCTACCTATCCTGCAATGAAAAAGCCAAGTGTCAACACCACTTATTTATAATAAAATGTGAGGCACCAGTACACAGGGTTGTAAGTGCTATTAAACACTAATAAACCAGTGGTGAATGAAACTCTATTACATGTATTCAACTGTCTTTTGATTGTGTCTAAATATTTTCTCATTGTATATAATAGGTGTAATTGTTTTTCAATTAAATTTTCTTGATGTTTGACCTTTGCGAAGAAAACTAGAAAAAAAAGTTTATCTAGCCTTCACTGATATCCACAATAAATTTTTAAAACTTTTTTGTAAAAATTTCTTCAACTTGTGACCCTGACCTTTGATGGAATACTTTCAGCATCAATAGGCTTCTTATATTACCCACCTGACAGATATGTAATAATATCCAAAATATCAGATGCACACTTTTTGTTGATTTATTGTCCGGAAATGCCTTTTTTGTAAAAATTTCTAACATTTTTTAGCAACTGTGGCCTTAAAATTTTACAAATATCCCACAAATTTTATAGGTTTTTGATCCACCTTCTATGAAACTATATTCCAATGTTAAATTGACATTAAATGCAAACTTTTGAATTATTTTCAGGAAATATCTTTTTTGTAATCTGAATTTTTTTGCCACTGTGATCTTGAAATGTGATGGATTTCCCTGAAAATTGATAGGCTTCTTATTCATCTAAAATGAAACTTCATCCCAAAGTTTCATTGAAGTCAAATGCAAACTTTTTCAGTTTTTGAGTTATTGTTTGTTATCTTTTTTGTAAAAATTTCTAACATTTTTTGTCAACTGTAACCTTGAAATGTGATGATTTCCCTGAAAATCAATAGGCTTCTTATCCACCTAAAATGAAACTTCATCCCAAAGTTTCATTGTTTTTTGTTTGTTTGAAGGTGTTTAACGCCACTTTCAGCAATTTTTCAGCTATATCATGGCGTCCAGTTTTTATTGGGGGAGGAAGCCGGAGTACCCAGAGAAAACCCCCGAATTGCGGTAGGAAAACTGGCAATCCTTGTCAATTAAGATTGATGTCGAGTACACCCTGCCTGCAGTGAGAATCGAACCGTCAATCTCAGTGTTGACAGACCAAGTGATCAATAGTAGACGAACTACCTTGACCACTCGGCCACCGAGGCCCCCAAAGTTTCATTGAAATCAAATGCAACTTTTTGAGTTAGTGTAAGGTAACATCTTTTTTGTAAATATTTCTAATGTTCTTTGTCAATTGTAACCTTGACCTTTGACAGAATTCCTTCAGCACCAGCAGGCTTCTAAACACCTGATAACAACATCCCAAAGTTTCATTGAAATTGGATGCAAGCTTTTTGAAATATCATCCAGGAACCAAATTTGGATGGAAGAACAGACAGACAGGCGGAAGGACAAAAGGATCACTACAATGTATATAATACCCTGTAAATCTGTTTGAGCTGGGGTATAGAAATAAGAACAAATTAGGAGAGTGACAATTTTAGATATTTAAGGTATCCGACCCATAATTAAAGTCACCGTTTAATTTTATTTTTAGACCAAGAAATGCAGCTTTATTTAATCAATATATTACTAATTAATGATACCAGTTAAATATATTGTTGTACTTTGAGTAAAAGTTAACAGTTTTGAGGACAAAAAGTTAGTTGCTCAAATAGTAGTTCCGATGTTTGCCGAACATTACCGAGGTCTGCTCCATTGACAAACAATTGACACCCGGGACACCAAATATGATCACGTGGTCCATTATGGGTCAGATACCTTAAGGCACAACACGCTATTGAATCATTTTTTTTCTAATTTAACCCTTATATATTATTCTTGTCTTATTTATTTAATTCAGTTGTTATGCTCTTTCTACATGATGGCTTACTTAACAGAAATGATATTTTGGAGTATTATTTCACAGAAGAAAGTTAGATTTAATATAGGACATCAAAATAATCCCAAGCTAGTCTAATACAAAAGTATTATTAACAACACATAAATGAGGGCATATAACATGTTAAGTTGGTACTTGTACTTGAAATAAGTGTAGTTTCTGTTAGTTCTGTGTTGTTAAGGTGAAGTTTTTGTTCTTTATTGAAACTGGGATCCCTTTTAACCAGATCAAATTGGAAATTGTTTTTCATTTAATTTATGATCCTCTCTTTCAGTGATTATTTAAATTGTGAGGTTTCTGTTGCTTGGTTTATTCTCTTTCAATATACTCAACAAAAAAGGTAAAGGCCCACTACAAAAATAATTTATTTTTTATAGCAAGAAAGTGTGTCTCTGCATCACTTATGTCTCGCATGGCACATACATGTGTATTGGTAATCACCCATCCTCACAAGTCAGGGTTTCTGTGTCCACATGTGTCCACGAAACCCTGACAAACTTAGCTAGGAAATTCCCGGGCTTTAAGTCACTATTTTGATTGGCTACATCATACCATGTGAAAATAAGTGTAATTTGTACAATAGTGTTAAAAGTTTGTTATTACTGCGTTATTTATTAGTTGCATTACCTTTTCTTCACACTCAAGAATGAGTAAGAATGACTACTGCCAAACACTTGCTTCTTTCGAGCAATTTCATTAGTTGATATTTTGAAGGATTGACGTCATACGAAAATCTTCTAGCCCTGGAATTTCCTAGCTAAGTTTGTCAGGGTTTTGTGGACACATGTGGACACAGAAACCCTGACTTGTGAGGATGGTAAACACCCCCCTTTTTTAAAGTTCACTCAACTATGAAATATTTAGCACAGCCCTATATAATTTTACCAGAGAAGCGATCTCATCATGTTGTAACTGTGTATCAAGTTTCATCAAGATGTTAAGTCAAAAAGCTTTAACGCAAGTTAACCTGAGATGGGATGGACTGACTGATGCACAGACAACTAATGAATAGACCTGAACATACAAAATTATAACAATGAAAAATAAATAAATAAATGTATCTTGAAACAGCAAGTAATTTTTACCTAACAAAATTTGGTCTGAAAAGCATTAAATTCTAATGCAAGTTAAAAATCCATATCAAAAAGTGGTTCTTAATTTTTTATTGAGTATATAAGAAAATGGGACTATTAATAAAGGAACCGTGGTCATAATGCATGTCCAATTGTACATGCATTCTTAAAGGAAATTGAATAATAAACAAAATCTATAAAATATTTTGGTGATCATGAATGTATTTTCAATAAACTAATTGTCAAGGTTAAAATATCACCTATGTTATATGATTCCATATTACATGTCTTATTTAATTTATTGACCTGTATCAATAGCATTATAAAACTAAAAATGAACGGAAATATTGCAATATTAATTATTTTTTGCACCTAAATTTTGTAACTGCTCTTAAATATTGTATGTGTACTTGTCTTAAAAATAACACAAAAAGTTGGTTAATTTATTGGATTGAAAACAAACCTTTTTTTTTATAATTTTAACTACTAGTAAATTAAAAGTAATTTTTGTACATTATAATGTTTATTGAAATAATATATGTTATAAATTAAATAATCAGTTCCTGCAGAATGCCATAAAGTACAATAGTATTTAGGTAATATGTAGGTCCCTCTGTAACCTTTTGTTTATTTTCAATACACATTTCAAGTATTTCTTCATATACTCTTTGTGTCGGTTCATTCCCATTTAGCCAACTTTTTAAAATTTTAGGTACTACAGGTAAAAAATAAAAGTTGGCTAGATGGGATCAAAGGCAATTAAGAACAAAAGAAAATTTAATTAGGGCTTGGCATGTGTGTCACATAAAACTTGGGTCAGTAAATTTTGTCCTGGTATTGGATGGATTCAATTGTGTTTTTGTTGAGATTTTATTGTTTATTTTCATTATTCTTGGATGTAGAAGTTTGTGTTGCATTTTGAAAACTCTCTCTTTTATCCAAGGCATTTTAAAAGGAAACAGTTTTATACCATAAACTATTTTATTTCATGTATTTCATGTAACATAATAACATAAATAACAGTAAATAAATGTCAATTATCCCAACTTAAGAAGATGTGCAGCTGCATCTGTATACTGAAGAATGTTTTTTAAGTTTTTTTTTAATTAAAAAAACACAAAATTAACATAATTACCACATAATTGCAATAAAAAGTTTAAAGTTGATTGAGCACAATTTTGAATTTAATTAATTATTGGTTGCAAAAATTTAATCTTTACAGCTGTTTTTTATTGTAAATACCAAACTCTTGCATAAAAGATTGATCAGTGATGCAGTATAGGGATGGTTTATTTGTTAATTGTTTTTACTTATCACCTGAAATACAAGATGGAAAGACACAACTGCCAATCTTAAACCCGTCCCCAAAACTCACAAAACCTGAAAACCATGTGGCTTATACTACGATTAGATGGTCCTATAATTATAATAATGATGAATTAACCTGGTAGTAGTATAAGTACAATTTATAGCTGAATACATACATAAATTTATACCTAGTGTTTCCTTATCCCTTGCACAACAATAATATCACTGATTGAATTATGAAATGCTTCCATAATAGCATGAAGCCATAGCTTCTGCATAATCATTTATCATCATAAAAGCTCATCAAAATGCAACATGTACATTGTATCATAAAGTTTGATATTTTAACGCAGGGAAACAACCCAGGTCTGACAGGGAATCAAGGCAAAATGCACCGAACCAACAAGATTCCGTGTTAACTACCTTCATACCTGTTGTACTGGTTCTGTGGATTGGTCCACAACTAAAGCCTAAACTGTACTTAAAATTTCAAGTAAGATATTATTTGACATTTGTTTTATGTACTATACAAGTTTTTCTTACTTATGGTCCAAGACCTGCTTAAAAGCATTTACGTATGTGCAGGTCAGTCTATTACTGCAGCAACAATCTAACAGAAAAACTAGAGTTAGATATCAAAATATTCTAATGCGACATCCTAATAAAAACGAATTTCAAACCTAGTAAAGAAGCCCGAGTCCGTTCAATCATTTACGTTATCCATACATTTCTGTTCACATGTTATGTATCGGGATATGTCGGATATGGACAGATATGGAAAATTAAAGTTCTTTGTGTAATAAATACAAAATTTAGCTGAGATAAAGATTGCAAAATACACGTTTTTCTTCAATATATATACAGTCAGAAATGTGGAAGGAAAAATACAACTCACTTGTAAAAGGCATTCTCTAAACTACCAATAATCCGATCGCTAACATGTTTCAAACACGTTCTTTTCTTTTTTATATCAGTCTTTTCAGGATAATTTTGTCCACCGTTTGTATCCATTGTCTCGGAGAAGAAGATGGATTTTGTATGCACTTAATTATTGATGACATTTGGCTTGTTTGAGTTTCACATGTTGGCTTTTGTGAACCATAGGTTACTTAACCGGTGAATATACAGAATATTAAAACCGACACCGCACATGGCAACGCCCCCTAAAATGGCGCCAAAATATGATTTGAGTTACGGTTGTTATGATATCAAATATATTCCTTGAAATGTATGAGTAGCCGTTCATGTAATTGGCGCGATAATCTAGGAAATTTTAGATAGCGATCTTGATTTTAAATTGTCAGGAACTTCCTTTTTTTTATTCTGCAAATGAATGATTGATATCGCTATCACGGTATTTTGTTGTCCTTCTTTCACTGCAGATCTTAGGTAAAACATGTAGATGCGCCTATAAAGGAATACACATACTTCAAATCTGCAAAGTTAAAATTCATTTTACCATAGTGTCTTATATAATGATATGTAATTGGAAAGGCTCATGAGGATTAACCATGTCCACACGGGAAAAATCCGTTAAAACTGTTAAAACTCGATGTCTAGTCATCTGCATCCTCTAATCCTTTAAAATTAAAAATTCATTAGGGCCACGTACGACGTAGTTGTTCATACATACTAGTAAGTTCACAACCGAGTGGCCTCCGTTCTGAGTTAAGAAGACAGTGGCGAATCTCCTTAAGGAAGCCCTTTCGGCGACGATGTTGGGGGGGGGGGGGGTGCAGAAACTGGTCGCTTTTTAATCATGATCATAGACGCATGTTATGTTTATGTTAAATCTGTCAATATGCTGCTTCGTAAAATGGAGGCCTCTCTGTATCAGGCACTTCAAGATAACAGCGCACGTAGAAGTAAGGTGATAGCTCAGGACTGGTGGCCTTTAATTTAAAAAAAACTTCTAAAATGAAAAAAAATAGATATTTTAGAAGTCGATTACTGTTGCTGCCATCATTGCATTCTGACCGTTTTCAGACCAGAATGTTTTGGTCTCGATTTTTTTCCGCGAGGTTAATCCGACAAATCACAAAACTAACTTCGGATTATAACGGCAGTGAAATTCGACCTAGAACAACAACTGGCAATTGTAAATCGTTTAGAAGCGCAAAGAGAGCACATGCCAGAATTGTAATGGCCAAGTTCCCACCATCATATTGTAAGTTATATGTGGACTCGAGTTGCATTTCCAAACAAAGTAATGAAATACAAAACATTAGTAAAATGTTGGTGAAGATGCCTGAAAAATTCGAAAGATTTGCATAACCGCAGAAAAAGCATAAAGACGAATATTAACAAAAATCTATGACATAAATAAAACGACGTAGGACAACATTGAGAGCTAATAAATCAAACAGCGACGTTTAGCTACAGCAAGGCAATCATTTCATGGACCAATCTAATTAAAATTAAATCTTTCACTTGCTCCCCCCTTTTTACTATGGTCGCTTACAACGCAGCGACCAATAACAAAAAGGGGGGGGGGGCAACTGAAAGATTTAATTTTAATTAGATTGTTCATGGACCAAATCGCCTTTGTAGAACCGATAAATAGGCGATTCCCATATAGTGTATTATAACCCGAGAATTCTGACAGGTATATCAAGTGGTCTGCACTAATGTTATTGCTTACTTGTCAACCAAAGCTACAAAATATACAAAAATCACTAACATGTGGTTATCTTCCAAAAAAAACCAATTAGTAAGTAATCTTAAAATGACCATTACTAAATACACCTTCTCAAATTCGAGTGGTAAAACGCAATCTACATGTATTCGTGGTTGTGCAAATACAAAAACCCCAAGGGCCAACTTTTCATGAAGCCGAAACTCATGTTCAATTCGTAAAAGTTAACATTTTTCTATCTGCTAACAGTGGATATCTCCGGTGGCAGTGCCTGGTCACAAGAAACAGCTGTAATTGGGAAATATACAATTCAGCTTGTGTTATTATTATTTTTCATATTGGTTTTCGAGATGAAATGTCGGAAGTGGATAGGAGTTCAATAACCAGCTTGGTCATTAATGCATGAACTGTGTTGAACTGACGTGTCTATTCACAGTACAACGGTTCCTCGATTGATCGATACACACTTGATATGATAAATATTACTGCCATATTCGAAGAGTCCCCAAGCTAATTTTGTTCTCATCTACAACATACCTTCAATAGTTCATGTACAAGACAGAAATATCGTAAATAGTTCAACTGTGTTTCGTTTCAACCATAATCAGTGTCTGACCCAGAGAGGTCAAAATGCGCCTACAAACCCATGTGTTCTACAAAAATGTGTCAAGAGCGTCTCCATCTCCTTATGAGAAATCCTGGATCGCCACTGATAACCATTTTTAATAAGATACTGACAATTTTCCATTCTGAAAGAGAGGGTTGGCATTCTTTTTTTCCTCGCTAGCCATACTCTTCTTGGCTATTTCAACCCTCATTCTTTCTTAAAATGCTCTTTTATGCAACTTCATCTTCGACTCCTGACAAGAAAATCGCTTGTATTCATGCCTATATCTATTTCTTTGAATTTGAATGTACTTTTTCCCACTTACTAACAATAACACGCAACGAGACATGACACAATTAAGATAAAATCATTTTATTTCCCCCTTTATAGAGTTTAACAAGTGTATCTAGCATTGCTTAGACAATACCAAGTGCCAAAAAATCATCTGACCGAACGACATTCAAACTCAACCTGTAATTCATGAAGGTCGACTATGGAGTGGAATAAATGTAATGTGGATATTACAAAATTAAAAGACCTGATAGATATCTTGAGGTCTGGACCTTATTTTCACTGTAACAGCATTAAACACATTTGATTTTTCGACACTCTATACGGCCATACCTCATACGCAGCTTAAAACCAGTCTTAAAGATCTCATAAAACGGAGCTGTTTCAAGAAAAACGGAAAGAGACGATATAAATACCCGCTAATTAGTCATGTCAGAACTTACTTCGGCATCAATGACTCTAAATCGAATACTAAATATACTCAAGACCAAATCTGTCACATGTTAGATTTTCTGATTGACAACATATTAGTCATCTTGGATGACAGGTTTTTTTTAACGGAAGGTTGGTATTCCAATAGGTCCTATTTGTGCTCCTCTACTAGCTGACCTGTTTTTACACTCTTATGAGGCCGAGTTCCTATAGAAGGCCTACTGAAGAAAAAAGAAAAGACACTGACCCAGACCTTTAATTTCACATTCCGACATATTGATGATGTTTTGTCCCTCAACAATGCTAAATTTGGTGACTATTTACGTTCAATTTACCCTCGCGAGCTTGAAATTAAAGACACCACCAAAGGTCAGTCTCTTACTTAGACCTACTTCTAGAAATTAGGAAAACTACAAACAAGACTCTGCGACAAACGTGTTGACTTACTTTCCAATTGTCAACTTCCCGACAGCAACATTCCAGCAGCTCCAGCGTATGGTGTGTACATTTCACAGCTTATGTTATTCTAGATCCTGCGATCGGTTTGTTTGTTTGTTTGTGTGATGGTGTTTAACGCCACTTGCAGCGATTTTTCAGCTATATATTGGCGTCCAGTTTTTATTGGGGGAGGAAGCCGGAGTACCCCAAGAAAACCCTCGACCTGCGGTAGGAAAACTGGCAATCCTTGTCAATTAAGATTGGAGTAGAGTACACCCTCCCTACAGTGAGAATCGAACCCGCAATCTCACTATTGACAGACCACGTGATCAAGACGAACTACCTTAAACACTCGGTCTCCAGCGATCGGTGTTCCGGTCACTGCTGTTGACTGCTTAGACTACTCGGACAGGGGTTTGTTGTACCTAGGTTGACATCTCCCCACAAGTTCTGCGGTCGTCTCCATGACTTGATTGGTCGTCGTGGGAAATCGGTCTTAAATGCGATCCGACATTTCGCCGACTCGTGGGTGGCGTTTCCTGTACCCAGATTTGACTTTTCCCTAGACATGACAATGAGCAACTTGGCAAGCATTGCTTACTCGTCCGAAGCACTGGAATGCACCCATGGTTTTTATTGGGTTCTGGTTAGTTTCGTTTTTGTTTTTTGTGTTGCTTTTGTCTATATACGGATTTGTAACGGTCCCTCGACTTTTGGCTCTTGCTTTTTTCGGTCGGGTTTCTTAGCTATTTTTTTCATATCAAATATCAGCTATATATCTGCAAGAGTTAAAAAAAATAATTTTTAGGCCGGGGAAAACTTATTTTACTATAATTTCGGCAAAAAATCGTTGGACTGTAATGATATTTGAACTTGATCTGTGAAATCATCATGGTCGACTCGCATACCAAATACAAGCTCAGTATCTGCAAACGTCTAGAAAAAGCGAAGAAAACATTGTGTGCCGGGCAGAAGGACGGAGTTCAAACCTATAGTCACTATTGGTAAAGCCGGTATGGAACTAACTAGATTATTGACACGATATCCATCTATGTGGGCCCCACTGACTTGAGAGATCAAAGATCATCAACCACGGTATTCGACACATTGTCTTGATATTATCTACCCACATACCAAATATCAAAATCCTACCTCAAATGACAAAAAAGTTATGGGCCGAAAGATTATTTAATTTTTAAGCGAATTTCTTATCACAGAAGAGAATACAATCATATCATAATCAACAGTCTATTTGCAAATAGTCAGCAGCCCCAAAAGAAAACTAAAGAACAAATATATTGCTAAAACCTGAAAAATGCAAGTTTAATTGGTAATGTTCAAGTTAAATGGGTAGAGTTTATTTAAACAAGTGTGGACTGTGAGCACGCTCATAAAGCGATACCCCACCCCCCACGCTTCGCTTTCAAGTCCAATAATCTCCCCTTAATGATAATCGAGGTCAGTAAAAATCCTTCATGCATATCTACATATAATGTTCTTCCTTTATGCCAAGTTTCATTAAATTTCATCAAGTGGTTTAGGAGGAGTTGCGCTTACAAGGGATCTGGACAGACCGACAGACAGGGTGATTTCTATATACCCCCTTTTTTCAAGTTTGCAGGGGGGTATAAAGAAGTCTGTCTACACGCGAGTTTACGTTGGAATTTCTTTATTTACGTTACACCCCGGACCTATAATTAGACAAAAATCGATCGAAAGCGGACCAAATATGTTAACATTACGGGTCCGGACCTGTAATTATACGACACTGGACACGACTTTGGACTGACAGACGGACCCACGGACAGACTAATCACCTTAGGACGTCAGCCACTAAGGGCGGGCCCTAATAAAATACCACAATATAGTTGTTTTGCACGGATTTTCACATCATGTTATGCATCTATGGATAGATGCTACAAAATGGCAAAATTTTCAACCAATACATTTCCACTCGAATTCATTGTTAACTTGATGTTTTTTGTCCTTATTTTTGCTGACATACAGTACTTGCATTGCATGATGTAAGCAATCAGTCTATTTATAACAAACTGACAAAATCTAGACTGAAATTTAGGGCAAAGAAAAAATTGAACTTTAAAGAACAAAACATTCTATATAATTTTATTTTCAAGCATGCACATATGAAGACTATATACAACAGCACTAATAAACTAAACATATTTGGACTGTATTTACGACCTATTGTTGTACTTGAAAATGTGTGAGATATTTGTAGCCAATGAAACCAGTTAATAAAATATCCCCGAAAAACAATGTCTGTGCACATACAGCATTGGAAATTGCTTCTCCTAAACACAACATTCAAAAATATAAAATAAAAAATTAAAACATTAGAAAAAATAATTAAAAAAATAAAATCCTCACTGCAAAAATGATAAATAACAAATATATGTATAGATCACAGACGAATAAAAATAAAAATAAGAACAACTGCCCCAACATTCTGCATCACATTAAAGAAAAAATAGCAGGATCCTCTCACATCTGGTCTGAATTTGTACAGAGTCGATCCTCTCACATCTGGTCTGAATTTGTACAGAGTCCAGTAATGACATAACACCAAAATGTATGGCCAATTCAACCTGATTTTTAGGGTAAATGTTCATAAACGTAAAGTGCCTGCTATTATTTTTAAGTAAATGTACTCCTTACATTTTTTGCATCTCTAAATGACCACTGACGTTACATCAATTATTTTCAGTATATAGGCATCTAATCACAGCTTTATTTTATCCTTATATTGCTAAATTTGGAGAATTTCCATATGATTTCTACATACAGCTGGCAAATCGAACCTCAATTTCAACTGCATTACAAGTATTTTGATGGAAATTTTACATTATTACCCTACTAAAATGAAAAATATAACACAGAATGTTGGAACAAAATTCTTCTCCTACCAACCCTAACAAAGGTCTTACATAACCTGGCCTTTCACCTTTAGTAGGTCACCATGACAAACATCAGTCATTTGTCAACTTTGCACTCAAGTCCTTGACTCACTGGTTATGCTCTAAATATTTAACTAATATTTCTTAATATAGAAATGGAGTAAAAAAACTACAATAGAGGTCAATCAATGAATAAAGCTTCTTACTGTTTAAACAAGATCAATAGCAAAGAGATGAAAGAATTCCACTATGAACATGATTTATTTTTATCTTGTATGTATAGCACTGATGACAGATGAAAAATATTTCAGCTTTGTTTTTTAGCAGGCAGCTTTAAGCTATTGATTAAACCATTAAAAAAATCAACCGTTCAATTGGAGATTTTGCAATAATTACGATCATGAAAAAAAAGCCACTAGCCAACAATGTTAGAATCATTTTTCTCTTTCCTCATGATGGCAAGACTAAATGATAATGAAACAAAATCAACTATGTTTCAAATAACTTATGGATACAAAACATTACATGTTCAAACATTAAGAAGCTTGTACATTGAATCACAAATTTGTCATCACAGATTTCAACATGTCCACTGATAGTCTGCAACTGATTTTTTGTGACTGAACACGAGTCAACTAAAACATTAATTATATTACAAGAAAACAAATCTTGCACTCTTGACAAGACCATGAATAATATGTATTTTTATATCCAATGCACAATGGTTATATTCCATATTTTCGTATGACATTGCTATCTTCCCACAAACTAGATGTAATTCAATTTTTTTGTGGAGGCATTTGCAGCTAAATGATACCATGTTTTTTATTTAATCTAGAACATAAACTGCTCCACTTTAAAGTAATTTTATTGATATCTTCTACATATTGATAGATCAAAAGATTATAAAAAGCATTTCAATTCAAGGTGAAAAAAATTGTTTTTGCTTATATCAATATACACTACCAACCACGATGGAATAAAATAATTGTATAAAGGTAAGACAACTTGTATACGAAAAGCAGGATTAGTTCCATAAATTTCATCTGTATTTTCTGAAATTTCAATTTCTGGATATGAATGTCCAACAGCAAAAGACACTAATAATACATCCCATTGTTCCAATGGGCATATAAATGATGATTCAAATAATTCGTTTAGCATACGCGTAGATGGAATGCCTAGAAATATTGCTGAAATTTACCGGATAAAAAACTATCCATCAGAAATTGACATACATACACTGCAAAGTGTTGTTATACAATACAAAGTCTCAGAAAGCATGCATTGACTATGATTTATTCTAAACAATCCTTAAGGATGTAAACTTGGTCAAATTGGTTATGATGTAAATATATATGTAACGCGAGCCCTCCCAGTGACGCGACCCACCCTTTCCACGAGATGTGTAAAATTTGGAGCTGCACACACAGCATTAAGATATTAAGGAAATGGCACTGCATATAATAGTTTGCCAAATTCCTTTGTGTAACAATGCTGTGTATTGCAGAGGCCCCCCTCTGTTGGCCCTCCCCTTCGCGATGCCAACCCCATGTGTGTTGACCCATGGTGCTGTGGGATATTCCCTGTCAGCACTTTCCCTTTACCCCATGACCTGAAAAAGAAAAAAAGCACAAATAAATGAACAAGTACATACAAATTTATATGCATTGTCAATAAATAAACAAAAGATTAAAAAAGTGATTTTTGCATTCTAACTGAATAAACAGCATGTTTCTATGGACAGGCTGGGTGTCTATTGTATTTTAATGTTTTCGTCCCTATATTATCTTATAAAGTAACTTTGCAATTCATAGAAAGATGTTTTTACTGCCTATGACAGGTAGTATAATAACTTAATAGTTTTCTAATACACTTTCTGGGGTTTTTCATGACTTATTTAGACTTCTCCACTAATAACTGGATGTCTGGATATAGATGACAAATAGCTTTAAGTGGTGTTAAACCCATTCAAACAAACCAACAAATACAATTTGGTTTTGACATTAGAGTTTTAAGACACATACAAAATGTTTTGAAATTTTTGTTCCAAGGAAGCATGATTAATTGGAGAAAATGAGTAGCCCAAGGCAAGTCCCTAGAAAACATGCTGGGACTTTTTTTGAATGGCTCACAAAAGCTCATAAACCTCATCTCTGAAACTAGCTTTTAATATACATTTAATATTCCAAAAACTTTTATAACCAAAATATTTTCAGACTATACTACAAGCAGACATCCTGGATACAGATCATAATACGAATACTACAAATCATTCCCAAAAATGATCAAATAATGATCATTAATCATGTCTAAATCCAGGTATCTAAACAAGTAAAAGTTGCTGCTAGGTAGTGATTGTCAGTTTATAGTCTTGCAAAAAATATGGGAAGTATTTTTAGTTTAGTCTTTGAACTTGCATATAAAGTAATTAACCACTTTGTTGTCCTCAGAACTACAAAAGCACATTTCATAGCCAAGACCCGTTTAGATTTCAACCCAATATTGTACTATGATATTACGTGATGATTTTTGTATTGGCCTTGTTATTGGTCCAAAGCTTGCTGTATTGGCTCGAGGAGCAGCCACAGGACAATACAGCAAAATATATCATTGGAAATTTAACTGTTATCTAAGTAAATATTATAGTAGTTAATTAATAAAAAACAGTTATTTTCTTTTTCTATTTCATTTAGTCTTTCAGATTACAACCTCATTTTGTACAGAACCATTCATATTATTGCATGCTAGTAATAAACTTCATACCTAAGTGTACTTTTAATGGTCTTCATGATTTCATAGTTGGTAAGTTTAAGTTTTGTCCTAATATCTAACCCCCCCAAAGATTCTGCTGCAGTTGGTTTCAAATCTCATAAACTCCTTAAATATATTATGCAGGAATTTAATGTCTTGATTATGGATTTTTTTTAGAAATACTGAGTAAATTAAGGGGAATGCAACATTCTTTTGCTGTTTAAAATTTTAAAACACTCGATTTTATCAAAGTATTTTTAATTTATCAATAAGAAAAATATCGATCAATTTTAACATCACAAATAAATCCCCTTCATCTTTAAGTTGGATTTAGATCATAATACGAATACAGTTTATCATGTCTGACAAGATCACATAATACACAATTAATCATTTCTAAATCCAAGACAAAATCAATTGTTTGTTTGTTTGAAGAAAGAACGAGGGTTATACACCAATTACAGTAATTTAAACTATAGCAGAGTTCAACCACGATTTGTTGTAAAATGTAAGGTTCCCAGTAAGAAAATCTTCAATTTGATCATTGCAGTCAATCAAACCTTGCCTCTATGGGCTCAAGCTCAACCCAAGTCTTGGCATGCTTATGACTAATTTACAGATATGACCAGTTGCCTAGATCACTGCGATGGAGCACCTTTTCATTTCAGCAAAATAAACTTCTTAGAATTCATGTAAGATGTTCTGATTTATGGAGTGTTTTTTTTATTTTCATTGGTGGAGCCAGAATTCTTGTATACTGCAAGCAGTACAATAAAAGTACTCTCATACAACATACCTGTGCAGGTCTGAGTCACACGCCATATTGAACGGCTAGCCTCTCTCGAAGAGGCTGAGGAAACTGGTCCGAAAACTTTGTCCAGTTTTCCTCTCCCACTTGATTCTTAAAGCCATGTAAAATCTATAAAATAGAGCATTTTTTCATGTACAAAGATTCTGAAAAATAGACTTACCATCGTTAATTTCTTTCAAAGATACTTATTTATCTATGGGATTTAAATCAAAATATAATAAATACTAATCACTTCTGATAATGATCAATAATACACTCATCATTTCTAAATCCATGTCAAATATTCTTACACTTTATTTAACCAAATAATTATGAAGAATTTGCACAAATTCGTCTACAGTAGACATTAACATATATTAAATAAGAATTTATACAAGTGTGTCTGTATAACAGACCAAATTGTTCAAACAATCTGGAATATATAGTCTCTCTCTCAAAAATGGTTGGCAGGTATGGCAGGGATTTTATTAATGTTTTTCAAATATTGCGAAAATTACGACAAACTCCAATTTATATGGGAAACCAGAGGCTCTTAAGAGCCTGTATCGCTCACCTGATTTTATAGGCAATGAAGATGGCATTTCCCTGATGTTAAAGTAAGTCCTGTAATTTTCAATAAACTTTAAATAGGACCATCCAAACAATATTACTAGAAAGCTTTGTTTCATTGGTTAACCAGTTGTATAGAGATTTTTTTTATTTGCCCATAGGGTCCTATGTTAAACTAAGTCCTGCGGGGGAGGTGGCCATTTTGAATTTCCAATTGCCATAAAAAACATAAACTTTATAAAGGACCATCCAAACAATATTGCTAGTAAGTTTTTGTTTCCATTGATTAACCGGTTTCGGAGAAGAAGCCTTTAAAAACTTTTACCCATAGGGTCGTATGTTAAACAAAGTCCTGCGGTAGCGGCCATTTTGAATTTCCAGTTGGCATAAAAATCATAAACTTTATAATGGACCACCCAAACAATATTGCTAGTAAGTTTTGTTTTGATTGGTTAACCGGTTTCAGAGAAGAAGCCCTTTTTAACCTTTTTCCCATAGGGTCCAATGTTAAACTAAGTCCTGCGGTGGCGGCCATTTTGAATATCAGATTGGGATAAAAAACATTAACTTTATAGAGGACCATACAAACAATATTGCTAGTAAGTTTTGTTTCCATTGGTTGGCCGGTTTCAGAAAAGAAGCCTTTCAAACTTTTTCCCATAGGGTCCTATGTTAAATTAAGTCCTGCGGTGGCAGCCATTTTGAATTTCCAATTGCCATAAAAAACACAAACTTTATAGAGGACCATCCAAACAATATTGCTAGTAAGTTTTGTTTTGATTGGTTAACCGGTTTCAGAGAAGAAGCCCTTTTTAACATTTTTCCCATAGGGTCCAATGTTAAACTAAGTCCTGCGGTGGCGGCCATTTTGAATATCAGATTGGGATAAAAAACATTAACTTTATAGAGGACCATCCAAACAATATTGCTAGTAAGTTTTGTTTCCATTGGTTGGCCGGTTTCAGAAAAGAAGCCTTTCAAACTTTTTCCCATAGGGTCCTATGTTAAATTAAGTCCTGCGTTGGCAGCCATTTTGAATTTCCAATTGCCATAAAAAACACAAACTTTATAGAGGACCATCCAAACAATATTGCTAGTAAGTTTTGTTTTGATTGGTTAACCGGTTTCAGAGAAGAAGCCCTTTTTAACATTTTTCCCATAGGGTCCAATGTTAAACTAAGTCCTGCGGTGGCGGCCATTTTGAATATCAGATTGGGATAAAAAACATTAACTTTATAGAGGACCATCCAAACAATATTTCTAGTAAGTTTTGTTTCCATTGGTTGGCCGGTTTCAGAAGCGAAGCCTTTCAAACTTTTTCCCATAGGGTCCTATGTTAAATTAAGTCCTGCGGTGGCAGCCATTTTGAATTTCCAATTGCCATAAAAAACACAAACTTTATAGAGGACCATCCAAACAATATTGCTAGTAAGTTTTGTTTTGATTGGTTAACCGGTTTCAGAGAAGAAGCCCTTTTTAACATTTTTCCCATAGGGTCCAATGTTAAACTAAGTCCTGCGGTGGCGGCCATTTTGAATATCAGATTGGGATAAAAAACATTAACTTTATAGAGGACCTTCCAAACAATATTGCTAGTAAGTTTTGTTTCCATTGGTTGGCCGGTTTCAGAAGCGAAGCCTTTCAAACTTTTTCCCATAGGGTCCTATGTTAAATTAAGTCCTGCGGTGGCAGCCATTTTGAATTTCCAATTGCCATAAAAAACACTAACTTTATAGAGGACCATCCAAACAATATTGCTAGTAAGTTTTTGTTTCCATTGATTAACCGGTTTCAGAGAAGAAGCCTTTTAAAACTTTTTCCCATAGGGTTCTATGTTAAACTAAGTCCTGCAGTGGCGGCCATTTTGAATTTCCAATTCCCATCTAAAACACAAACTTTATAGAGGACCATCTAAACAATATTGCTAGTAAGTTTTGTTTTGATTGGTTAAACGGTTTCAGAGAAGAAGCCCTTTTTAACTTTTTTCCCATAGGGTCCTATGTTAAACTAAGTCTTGAGGTGGCGGCCATATTGGTTTACCAATCAAAATAAAAAACACAAACTTTGTAAAGGTCCATCCAATGAACATTATGGCCAAGTTTGGTTTCAATTGGCCAAGTGGTTTCAGAGAAGAAGATTAAAATGTAAAAAGTTTACAGACGCCGACGACGACGCCGACGGACGCAAAGTGATAACAATAGCTCACATGACCCTTTGGGTCAGGTGAGCTAAAAAGCCTTAAATCTGAATACAGTAATAAAAACACTGCTTTTTAATACAATATTTTTTTTATGTTTCTCGTCTTGCAATCTTTAAATTGATCAATTAGTCAATAATGACAAGATGGAATCAATAAGCATGACCCTACAACTGACAAATACAAAACAGTTTTAATAAAGAGTTTGGAAAAAGTAAACAAAATTCACAAATGAAGCCAACTTTGCTGACATCATGCTTAAAGAGCAAAATTTCCCAAAATTTTAGTGGAATTAATTAGAAACTGATTGCAAACATCACTTTTCAACATTTTACTTTCACTCTCACTCTTGTATGTTTTGCAGTCTTGATTAATGACTGGATTACTAAATCAGATTTACTAAATTCTAAAAATGTACATTACTTTGGCTTATAGTTAATCCTGATTTGTATGCTAATCAAATGACAAGAGTTGGAAGTTCAGCTGAATTCTGATAATGGATGGATATATGGGTGCAAGAAGACTCATGATTTCTATTTATCAGAGCTCTGGTAAATATTTAATTTCTTAAAAACATAATTTCCTAGTTTTCAATACAATGTGCTTTCCCTTTTTTTTTATTATTTCCCTATGTGCAATGCCATTTTAAATGGTGCTGTAGGGTCAAGCTTCATTTAAATGTATTCCTCCGACTTGTTCCTTTCTAGACAAAACTATTTAAACCACAAGTATGGACAAAGAAATGTCTCGCCTGCATTCCATCAGTAACAAAAAAAAACTATGTCATGACCAGCACATGAATACCATTAAAATACCATAAGTCACTACCATAAAATTGAGGTCATGGTCAGTTGACACCTACCAGAAAGTCGTGTACTTTTCATCAGTAACCTATATACCAAATATTGTTATCCTACAATGCGAAGTTACTGAGGAACAGCCCTAATCCTAAAACTTTAGCATAGTCTCTGGACCAGGAAATTGATGTCATGGATGACACCTACGAGACAGTCGTGTACTATTTACCAGCAACCTATATAACAAATATTGTCTTCCTACCACAAGAGGTAGTGCCCGAATAAAAAAACATTAACAAAGTCACTGGACTAGGAAATGGAGGTCAAGGTCAGGTGACACCTACCAGACAGTCATGTAGTATTCATCAACAACCTATATAACAAATATTGTCATGTTACCATGAATGGTTACAGATGTACTGCCCTAATCCAAAAACTTTAAACATTAAATGAACCATGAAATTGAGGTAAAGGGCAGGCAACAGACAGGCAAGTATTCATAATAAGTTTTTGATGGACCTAGGGCATGATACAACGGTATAAAGAAAATGTCATGTGATTATGCCACAGCCAGATCCCCATATACATGTCTGGCCTTCAACAAAAAACCAGGCATAATACTAGTCATAAACATCTAAATATATTGTTTGTTTGATTGAATGGTGTTTCAATGCCACTTTCAGCCATTTTTCAGCTATATTGTGGCATCCAGTTTGTATTGGGGAAGGAAGCCGGAGTACCCGGAGAAAACCCAAGGCCTGTGGTAGGAAAACTGGCAACCTTGTCAATTAAGATTGGAGTCGAGTACACCCTGCCTGCAGTGAGAATCGAACCCGCAATCTCAGCGTTGACAGACCACTTGATAAATAGTAAACGAACTACCTTAACCACTCGGCCACCATGGCCCCACGTCGCAAATATAAAGAAATTTGGTAATTGTGAGATACAATATTTTAAAATATTATTCCACAAAATTCCAAAACTACCAAATTTTAAGTTTTTTATATCTAACCAGAAAGCATGTATTGTTCTAAAACAAGCTCTAATAATAAACTGGTTACCGTTATGATTAAAATAGATACCAGGAACAGTAATTATAAACAAAAGTTTGCAAAGTAATCAGCCATGACATCTGTGTAGTATTTCGGCTTTGAGTGATTGAATTTGTTTATGAATCATGGTAACAAAACCTTCTGATTTGGGAATTTGGGAATTTTCACTATCATAATTGGGAAAAAAATTGTAGTTTTTGCTGTTGGGAATGGGCCCACATATCAGCATTAAAATAAAGGCTAGAAAATCCTGCAAGGAAATTTTAAATTTGAATTTCCATTTCTACCTTGTAAAACATTTCTTTCAGGTCAGCCTTAGGTTGTGACCAGGAAGCAACAGCATCACAGAAAAATATAAAGTCTTGAATAACACCACCTGGATTTACATTTATCATCTGACAAACACCACGGAATGCAGAGTCCTTCTCCTCGTTATCACGGATATTCCTTAGAGAAGTGCACCTAAAAAATCAGTGAACAACTTACAAGTAAGTACTACCATGTCTTAAAAATTGCATTGATTCATTAAATTCTTCTCTTTACACATTTAGATGATGATTCAAAATGAAATTCAGCACGTTAACAAATAAATGTTGACTGACAACACTACAGATGTGCAAAAATGTACAAAGTGAATATATATTCCAAAATATGACCATGCTTCCTGGCTAATTACATGAAATTTACAAATGCACTAGACAGAACGAAAGTACATCGGGAAAAACATTTTACACTATAAATACATAACAGTAATAACTAAGTCAAACTGGGTTATCTGTTCATTAATTCAATTTTGTGCAATTTTTTTAATCCAAATCCACTAGTTTAAGTTTCTATTTGCACAGAATAAAATGTCTTTTATCACATGAAGTGACTTTCTGTAGTGTCATTTTATCTCTAAGAACAGCACCATTTCTAACAAATTCTGATAAATTAAGCTTTAAAGCAAGTTTTACACAGCATGCCAAAATGGGAGAAAATTTTCAAACACATAATTTGAATCTACTTGGTGATTAACATTTATCTAAAATTATTAATATTATAAATAAATATCAAAAATTATATTTAAACATAAAGAATAGAATAATATAACATCAGCTTCAAATTTCTGGTTTTTTCTGCTATTCATGAACAATGCAGTAAATAAACTTTCCTACAACTTTTGAGGCACATTTTTTGAATGGAATCAGTTAAACTGCAAAATACAATTGATTACACTTCTTCAATACTAAATTTGAAATCATGACACACTAAAAAGAGGTATTCCAAAAATGTCTCAAAATAGTCCATAAATATGCAAAATTCAGAAACAGACGAAGCTGACTAAAGAGAAATAAATAAAAAGTTACACACCACTGCCGAATAAACTGCTGTAACATAGGAGCGACCTCTGGTGGGCAGACTAAACCAAGGCGACCAATTGTTATCGCTAAGTCGTCGTTGTCATAACAATACGAGGGCAATGAACAGGGAAGAAAAACAGAGAAGACAACAAATCAACAAAACGAATACAAGCAAATAAAAAATCATCATAAAATGGTCATATGTCAAATTACAACAATAATGTCTTCCAGTCTTTTCAAAGATACAGGTCAAAAAGATGGGCTGTCCAATTGAAATCTAGGTGAAGTAGGAAAGGATTTATTAATGGGTTGCTGGTTAATTTCAAAATGCATTGAAGTAATGAGACTTAAAATTTCTTCTTGGATTAAATTGAATGAAAATGTAATTAAAGTGGAACCTTTATCAGATTGAATGATTATTACTTTGAATTGTTTTCTTGCAGAAAATATCCCTACTCCTCGCCAAGGTGTACATTTAAACTTAACTTGAAGCAAGAAATCTATTCAAGGAATATCGGCAAAATTAAATGTAATGAAAGATATAGGAGAAATCAATCAAATTGTCAATGGTCTGATTTAACTGGGCAAACACTCAAAAAGTCAGTCAAAAGTCTTTTGTTTTCTTTTTTTAGGGTACAACATATAAGCATCTTTTCTAGAAACTGCTAATTAAGTATCACACAAAGTGCAGTTAATTAATATAAAATATGGATTATGTCACTGAAAAAAGCTGTGAATTGAGTAATAAAATGTCTAAGTCAGAAATTGTGTAAGTTCTACAAAAAAAAATACATTGGTACAGAGAATGTACATAAACACTGTCAAATATTGTATATTCTACTGTAAATGACTTGAATAGATATAACATAAATCATTTAAGTATACATAAATATGGAACAAAAATTCTTCAAATGTATCTAAAAATAATGACTTGTTGTCTTTCAATCATGTAGACAAGGGTATATTTAGTCATAAAATGAAATCAAAGAAGATTAAATCAATGAAGCAAGTTTGAACAATGTTTTGTCGATATATATTGGAGTCTTTAGTAGGAATGAGATTTAAACAAGGAACCTTTGAGCTACTCCTAACTCAGTATACCCCCACTATTAACATCATTGAATTGACTAAGTAGGTAAACAGGAAATAGATATGCGACAGACCTGAAATCCCTATTTGCAATATATGACCATATGGTAAGGTCAAAAATAAAATTTCTAGATTTTGTGACAAGTAGTTGCTGAGAAAAATGTTACAAAAATTTTCATTCATTGATCACCAATGTTGGAAATTGACCAAGTCGGTAAACAGGAAGTAGAAATGTGACAGATCTGAAACCGGTACTCACAATATAGGACCACATGGCAAGATCAAATATAAAATTTCAAGTGGTTGTGATAAGCTGAGAAAACTGTTATGAAAGTTATGTTGCAAATGGAAGAACAGAGATAAACCAATATATATTCCTTCTTCAAAGCAGGGTATAATTTCACCGTTATAAAAAGTATGTTCTGTAATCTACCAATGGTATAACCACATGTACGTGTAACATTAGCAATGTGACAATGTTACAATTATAAATAAAAACAATTAACAGGATTTGAACTTACAGCAAATAATTTTATTTGTTGTTTCAGCTATTCCATAAAAGATATAATGTTTCTGTTGGGGGCAATTTAATGTTGGAGAAACCCTTCATTTCTAATGTAAATTGTGGACCTCTGTTGATTTATTGCAAATTTCACAGTAAATATCTCTGGTCATCAGCACGGAAAAACCACTTGTTACCATCTATATTTACATGGTTTGGTAAATGGCTTGTTTCTCTAGTGTTGTTTTCAAACAAGGGACAAATAATGCAGTCATATTGGTAGACAGCAATGTTATTAAAGCATCAAACACAGGCAATTTTGTACGAACAAGGAATTATTATGAATGCACTTATTTTCTGCATTTTGCAAGAAGCTTACAGAATCGAAGGTTCTTGTATTTTGCATCATCAAATTTTAGTAAAACAATTGTACAATTGAAGAATTTTAGTGTCCAACTATAAATATTATATACCATTACCAACAGCTACAAAGCCAAAGTTAATTCAACATCATTATAAAACAAGACATTCAGGAATGTTCCAGAGATATGTGTACAGAAGTATGGTTGTAACTGAATTAAACTTCTAACGTGTTATCCCCATAGATCTGAAACATACCTGCGAGTCTTCTAGCTGTTATTCACACGCAGGATACATTTGTATTCTTAATTTGGAAATTTGGATATAAAGCCAAACGAGAATGTAATAATTCACATTGATGTTGCTCGTTAATGTTGACAACTAGAAAACTCTTGCATTTAAATTAAATGACTGACCACACGTATGAAATAAAACCGACAATAAGAAACAACTTTTCCTTGGTTGCAATAATTGTGCTAACACAGTGGGTTTTTTTTTCTATACAAAAAATAACTTATGAACTAATTGGTTAACATAAACAATAAATACAATTAACACAGAGGAATTGATTGTTCATACCAAGATGTCAACAATTCAACTGGTCAAGTCAAGACATAATATTGTATATTTTAAACATAAAAGATATCAAATAGCTGCTGATTATTTTTTGGAATTAAAATTAAAATTAAAATTTACTTTTTCAGGGTATTTTTATTGATGCTATGTTTGAATAAAGCAATCCGACTACCAACAAAAAAAGGTCTATAATATCTGATGACAGGTTGTATAGTACTTCTCTGGACAAATCTAATCTGATTAATTTCTGTTTTGTATGATTCTTAACTTGATAATCACAGCTATGCAATGTCCACTTACCTGTGTTTTCCAACAATGTTTTGGGAGTATTAGGTCTGTTAATGATGTCCACTAAAGGACTGATCACCATGGTAACATAAGGTTGCATGTCATTTCCTGGAATAAACAGTGCTTTCCTAAACACAATTCACTATATGAAAGTAATTATTGGCAAATGTACATGTAATGCAGCTTGGTTCATTAAAATCTACCTCTTTTAAGTATTTATATATAACTGTTGAAATAATATTTGTGTAGTGTAATAATGAATTTTATCTGAATCTACGAGAACACATTTCATGTATACAAAAAACATTGAATACAACCTATAATCTTACAAAACATTTAGCTAATAGCTACTACAGGAGATATTGGAATTGCTAACCTCCAAAAATTAAACTTGTGGCTACTCCAGGAGATGTTGTATTGTATAGGGGTTTCTTACCTCCTAAAATTCAACTAAGGGCTATTTCGACTTGCAGAAAAAATGTAGGGGACAGAAGAGGCAAGACAACTTCCCATATAATTTAAAATAACATTAACTTAGCAATCATGGAACCCCAATCACCCATACATTCAAGAGACTTCCATCCTTCCCAGCAAAAATATTTTTTTAGAATTGCTCTAAAACAAATCGAAATGATGTGGACAATGTTTTTTTTTATTTGATCAATGTTACAGAGGTGCTTGTAATTTGAGTTTATACCAGTGCTGCAAAATATTTTTGAGATCAAGTATATATGAATGCAATAAATACCAAATCAAAAGATAAAACTGGCAAAATCTGGAATATTTTCAATTTTTATTATATATTTTTTTTTAATTTGGTAATAATTCTAATATGATTTGCATATTTAGAAATACGTTTATTTCATTGGTTGAGATTACTTCCGGTAGAGGTTTTCAACGAAATATATTTTCTGATAAATGAAGTTGACTTAAGTTATTTTTGGATAAATGACGTTGACCAAACTATTTTTACCATAACCAACGTAAACAAAGATGGCGGCTTTCAATATCGAAAGTAGAGATCAGCTTTTAAATTATTTGTTCGATGAATTATTATAAATGATTTGTTAAATTTAAAACTTTCCTTGTGTTCGATACAGAAAATAAGGTTATAGATCGATATAAAACTTATTTGTTTTTATTAAAATCAGAAAATGGTTTATGGAATAATCGTACGTAAAAATAAACAAAATATTCATACGTTTAGTCAATCCGGCTACCAAATACACAAGAAATATGAAGTTGAGAAACACGTTAGATAAATTAATTCCTTAATGCAATTTTAAAGAATTATAAGGATTAAACACTGTTTTCAATGGATTTATCGGTATATCAACAAGACCAACTCACTCACAAACAAAAAAAGGCCGAAGGACTTTTATGATATGTTTGTGAGCGAGTTGGTCTTGTTGATATACCGATAAATCCATTGTGGAGATGTGGGAAAGCCAATTTAAAGGGGACACGTTCAGTGTGAAGTTCAGTACCCAACACTGTACAACCTTACCCATTTTCACAGAAATCTCTCCAATTGACCATGTTGCATTGTTACAAACTGATATAAATTCTGGATTTAAGTTTGCTGCCAGAATGGGCATAAATTCTCCTAAAATAAATTAATTTGAATGTTAAGTAATACATACAAATTTTACTTGACAACATGTAGACTGTGATACCAACAGAATAATGGCATTACATTTGAATACAGTACACCATATTTAACCATGTTGAATTGTTCTCATACAAAATATATACATAAAATCCTGATAAAATCTCCACTTCTAATTTACATACATAGAACATGATTGCATCAAAAACATTACCAAAAAAACTGTTACACAGCAAGGATAACAATATTAATATATATTCCTACTAAAATATTTTGAAAGCTGATATTTATGGCACTTTTAGTTTAGTAGAGATATTACCATTTCAGACAGTACGAATACATTTGCCATCACTCATCATAAGTAGTGAGCAAACCTATATCATCATAATCATAATATCTTACATGTACTTAATTTGAAGCCTACGATAATAATATTTGTAATAAGCATCAACTAATGTTAACTTATTCCTAACAGACAATACTTCTAATATTTTCATGAATTTGTATTTATTCTTCTTAATTTTTTAAAACATTTTATCCAATAGATGCTGAAAAATAGGCCATTTAATGGGACATTAAATAATACCCCGCCATGTTGCATTGTTTTTAATATTCATGAACACATTTTACTGAATTAGTCTACAGGAACAGCTGAGCATGATAACCGTCCATCTCAGAAGACAATTTTTACCTTTACCCTGGACCTATAAAATTACTTCAAATTTGCACAACTCAAAAACTAAATATGGGATTGTGCTAAAAAAACAACCTGACCTTCATTTTATAGTACTTAAAAGTTTTTTAAAAATCTGTTGGCGTGTTCTCAAGTTATCATCTGGGAACCACCAATTGTTGACAAAAAACCCTTTGAGTCAAAAACTTCATATTGCATTGTGCTAAAAATTTAACTTGATCTTCATTTTATAGTATTTAATAGCTGTGCAAAGTTTAAATAAAATCTGTTGACACGATTTAAAGTTATCATCTGGAAACCACAAAGGCATGGACAGACAGAAACTCGTATCCATACGGAGGTTATCGATAATACCCCGCCACTATGTGTGGCAGGGTATAAAAATCAATCTATTTGAAGCAAAGTAGAACATATGATAGTTGTGGATGAAGCTCAAGTGGTACAGTCAAACCTATCTTAAACGACTTTTGAAGGGAAATTGTAAAAAGGTCATGTACCACAGGGGGTCTTATTACAGAGGTCACAATGTTTGCATACCAGTCAACACAGTCATGTTGTCAGCTTGTGAAAGAGTGAATTGTAGGCCATTATTTTTTTTTTTATGAAGTAAAAAGTAAAATATGACATTTATATTATGTTATAACAAAAGTACAAAATATACAACAATTATTAGTTTTGATTTCCGATTGTATAAAAGCATGTCAACTTTTTTCCCCATTCAGTGTAACAAAATGCTCTATATAGAAAGTACAAGTTGGTTAAGAACAAGTGTACACTAGTTTGAATTGATTATTTCCCTTTGGCAAATGGCCTGAAAATATAATAAACACAATTTTGTGAGAAACATCCCCATTGCCAAACCCAATTGGCAATAAAATCAAATGACATCAACTACTATTCATATTGACCAGCCAATCTGAACTTCACTTCTAAAATGATAAAAACATTTTTTAATCTCCATAAACTTCACATGTTTAGTTTTACATTTTGAAGAAGCTTGATAATTGACAATATCCTACAAATCTTCTTTTCGTCAGACAGGGTATTTATTCTTTAATGACTTTAAACGTCTCAATAGTCGTTTTAGACAGGTTTTCTCTGTCAAAACAAACCAAAAACACAGTCCTTATTTGCGTCAGACAGTCCTTATATAAAGGTAAAATTAGGTGGAGGAATAAATTTAGTCGAATAACACTGGAAGTCGTTATGCAAGTTTGAGTGTAAATCACTTTAAATACATGTAAATAGTCTATATGGCGCAACTGTTTTGATACTCAAGAAAAGACACACACACACACAAAACCAAAAAGAAAGAAAGATTTAAAAAAAATCAGTAGTAACTAAAATATTTGTATCTGTGTCAAACTTTTGAAATTGATATAAAAATAACATTAGTCAGAGCTCATACTACTGAGCTGTTTAGAAAAAAATACAAAGAAAAGCAAGGATTAACAAGAGAGATGTAGTACTTAATCTTGATTTATGGCAATCATTATTTTCAAACAACATTCAAAAATCCAAATACATTGAAATTGTTCAATGTTGATTTTAAAGGAACATCGTATTAGGCCACAAATAAATTTCTTGTTCTACGGACCCGACCGCACATATTTTTTTTATTTCGAAAAAAATATTATTAAATAAAAAATTCCGCTCCCCGCTCCCAGAAAGTCATCTGGAATTTTTTTATTTTACTTTTTGAAATTGTAATCTTGTGAACTCTTAATGTAACTGCCGTTTTATTGCATCAAAACAAAAATATTTATGTATTTATGTATTTTGATTAAGGAAAAGAAACAATCATACTGTTTTAGTAGTGTGGATATTTGTCATAAAGGAAGGTATGGTTGTCCAAAACACGACGATTTATTTCAGTGGTGGTGCGTAAGAACAGCTTTTTCAAAGATGTGTCAAAATCAAGCATTTCGACCTTAGCGCCGACATAATAATCGTAAAACGAGGATACAGGAACATTTAAATAAAAAATGTGAAATAAAAGTTCGTGAGTAATATTTGTATTTATAGTAGATAGGATGTTGGAGCAGGATTGCCAGATGGATGACCAAAAAACTTAATTCGACTTACACTTAGAAACTTTTGGTTGCAACAGCATGGTGAACTTTTAGCCTCAGTAATGAAGCACATGCGACTTTTGTTCATCTCCACCAAGATAAAAAAAATGACCACAGAAACTACAAATGACTGCTAATGGTTGTTCAGTGTTATATGTGGAAAAGTTAAAGTAATTTTTATTTAGAGTCAGCATATAACTGTTTGAACTGGTTGTTGTCTTATTGTCATTTTTCATATATATACCGTATAAGTGTTTTTTTTTCGCGGTGATTTAATTTTCGCTATATTCGCGGTAAAAGTTGGTACTCTAAAATAAAAACTCGCGAAATATTAGGGCAAATGATAGAGTTATTCATTCTTATTACTGACAGCGAAAATTACATTACGTCAAAATAAACTCGTACAGTTTTGTAACAAAAACTCTAAATTTTCCACACGCGAAAAAAACCACTTATACGGTATATCTCTGTTTTCTTATGGCTTCCATGGGAATTGAATTTTTTCTCTCAAATATTGGACATTGGTCACCATTTATTTATAATTTCGGATTGTCTTTGGTTGTTCGATCAAAAGGGAAAGTCCCACTAAATGGGAGTATTACAGCAAACACAATGAATGGGATATAACTTATTTTATGACATTTTTAAATTCATTCCTCGAGAAATCTTCATCAATAAATTGTGCATTTTAAATAAGGTCTAAAAAATTTACTTTTGCAAATAAAGATGTGACAGGCATTCTTTTGCTTGCAGCTGTCTCTAATGCTTTGAAAGTCATATATGTAGTATGTTGTATATGACCTACAATACTGAATTGTTTAAAAGGTGCAATTGATTGTACATAATTTGAATGATCAACCCATAATTACAAAATATAATTCATTTATTCATTTACATGCTTTGCTAAACTTCAGGTAAGCATAGTATGCCCAATTCTGAAAGAAAATCACAATGGAACTTAATTTTGTGAATATAAACATTGATCAAAGTACATTTTCTTATTTAAAAAAAAATATAAAAATATTTAAAAAGTTATCGCTCGCCTCAATTTTTTCTGTTGGCCTATGTTTTTTTTGAAAATCCAAATAATAATTTTAAAATTATTATTTCTCTTGCTTGCCCCGTTTTAAAATGACAAAAATCTGAAGAACAAGAAATTAAACTGGTGTGGCTTTATCATCAATATCTACAAATTCTGGGCCACAGGAGTATAGAATAATTAAATTGTTGAAGGCATTTAGCTTACAAATACCCTTGTATTTTATGAGCATCAGTAGAAGTGGTTAATGTTAGTCTACCACATGCTCATCAACAGCGATGTTGTGGGTTTTAGTCTATGTGCAGGATGTGACCAATATTAATCTTAGTTGACAAGGATTGCCAGTTTTTCTACTGCAGGAAATGGGTTTTCTCCATGTGCTCAAGACTTCCTCTCCCAAAAAAAAAAACTGAATACCACAATATATTATGTATTTCAAATGTTTTCATTAACAATACCTACCAATACATGGTCTAACATGCTGGAAACATGCTTTTGTCAAATCTCCAAGTAAGGCAAAGGAACTTTGTCTCACTTCTGGCATAGGATCCTGAAGAAAATTTTAAATACACACATCTGTATAATTCTCTGAACTGATGCTGCAACATAACTATTTGTTAAAAATAGATTCTTTCAGATATAATATTCTACAAAGAATACTCAACTTGCAAGATAAACTAGATTTAGCCAGAAGTATTATTAGCAGTATTGTATTGTGCGGTATTTTACTGTACATTGTCTGCACTTTTTTACGAACAAAAAAGTTCAGAAAAATGTATACATGTATGTATAATCTGCATATAAAAGTTTCATAAGCCAGAGGCTCTCAAGACCTTGTATCGCTCACCTGATTTTATAGGCATTGAAGATAACATTTCCCTGATGTTAAACTAAGTCCTGTAATTTTCAATAAACTTTAAAGATGACCATCCTAACAATATTGCTAGTAAGTTTTGTTTCCATTGGTTAACCAGTTTCAGAGAAGATTTTTATTTTTTATTTTTCCCATAGAATCCTATGTAAAAATAAGTACTGCAGTGGCAGCCATTTTGAATTTGCAATTGGCAATAAAAAACATAAACTTTACGAAGACCATTTAAACAATATTGTCTTCAAGTTTTGTTTCCAATGGTTAAATGGTTTCAGAAATGAAGATTTTTTCAACTGTTTCCCATAGGGTTCCTATGTTAATCTTTGTCCTGTTGATTTTCATATTGGTATAAATTGTCCTGTTAATTTTCTTATTGGTTTAAAAAATAAAAATAAAATTATCTTCAAAGAGGTCCATCTAAACAATATTGCAGGTAAGTTTTGAATTTACGATTGCGATAATAAAAACATAACCTTTATAGAGGACCATCCAAAAATATTAATATGTTTTATTCTGATTGGTTAACCAGTTTCAGAGAAGAAGCCTTTTTAACTTTTTTCACATATGGTCCTTTGTTAAAGGAGGAATGCAAAGTGATGACAATAGCTCACCTGACCAAAAGGGCTACATATACTTATAAAAAAATAATATGCATACACATTACAATTACCCTGGTATAAAATTTTTTTAAAGGTATCCTGCCACAATAGTGAATACGACAATACCACGGTAAACATTGAAACGTGACAAAATGACGACATCAATTGACAACATTCAATGGGTTGAAAACATTTTTTCCTTAAGCTGTATTTGTTTAATCCGCACAGTTACTCCTCAAAATAGAAGAAGACAGTGCACAATACATAGCTGAATACGGTAACAATTTTTATCCGGAATGATTTTTGCCATCTCACATCTTACCTGCATGCACTGGTACAACAATTTCAAGATGTTACTATTGGCAACTAAAGAATCAATGTGGTGTTCAAGGCCCTCTGCCAGTCCACTCAGCAAGTCCAGTGCCACTATCATAAAATCCTTGTCTGGAGGGTCCACAGCATCGGGCTGGTTCAGGTTTGCCTGCAAGACACCACGATAGTGCCTCTAGGTAAAACAAAAAGTTTCAAGTAAAACATACAAACTGGCCTATACAAGAAGAAATGCACCCTCATGTCGGAAAAGGCTTTCTGGTAGCTTTCTACTTTTTTTAATGCCTCTTCAAGTAAGATATACAGTATAAATTTTATATAACAACTTTAAAAGGCCACCTTTTCAGAGACAACAGAGTTGTATTTTAGAGATTGCAGGTATTACCTCAGAAATTCAGTGTCACAGACAGTGCATTATCAGAGTAAGTATAGCCAATAATTCTGATGGCAGAATTTAGGACTAATGTTGGGAAATTAACAAATACAATACATTTATGGCCACTGTAACACAACATCTAATGGCAGACATTTATGACTAAACAGAATAAATATCATCTCTGCTCTTCATATACAGTATACATTTACATTTATAAATAGCTTAATTATATCTTACTACCAAATGTAATATTTACAACAACTTAACCAAAACCAGAGGCTCTTAAGAGCCTGTATCGCTCACCTGATTTTATAGGCAATGAAAATGGCATTTCCCCGATGTTAAAGTAAGTCCTATAATTTTCAATAAACTTTAAATAGGACCATCCAAACAATATTACTAAAAACCTTTGTTTCCATTGGTTAACAGGTTGTATAGAGAAGATTTTTTTTATTTGCCCATAGGGTTCTATGTTAAACTAAGTCCTGCTGCGGTGGTGGCCATTTTGAATTTCCAATTGCCATAAAAAACATAAACTTTATAGAGGACCATCCAAACAATATTGCTAGTAAGTTTTTGTTTCCATTGATTAACCGGTTTCAGAGAAGAAGCCTTTAAAAACTTTTTCCCATAGGGTCCTATGTTAAACTAAGTCCTGCGGTAGCGGCCATTTTGAATTTCCAATTGCCATAAAAAACACAAACTTTATACAGTACCTTCCAAACAATATTGCTAGTAAGTTTTGTTTTGATTGGTTAAACAGTTTCAGAGAAGAAGCCCTTTTAAAAATTTTTCTCATAGGGTCCAATGTTAAACCAAGTCCTGCAGGGGCAGCCATTTTGAATTTCTAATTGGGATAAAAAACATGAACTTAATAGAGGACCATCCAAACAATATTGCTAGTAAGTTTTGTTTCGATTGGTTAACCGATTTCAGAGAAGAAGCCTTTTAAACTTTTTTCCATAGGGTCCTATGTTAAACTACGTCCTGCGTTGGTGGCCATTTTGAATTTCCAATTGTCATAAAAAACATAAACTTTATAGAGGACCATCCAAACAATATTGGTAGTAAGTATTGTTTACATTGGCTAACCAGTTTCAGAGAAGACGCCTTTTTTAACTTTTCCCCATAGGGTCATATGTTAAACTAAGTCCTTTGGTGGCATCCATTTTGATTTTCCAATAGGCATAAAAAACCTTAACTTTATAAAGGACCAACCAAACAATATTGGTAGTAAGTTTTGATTCGATTGGTTAACTGGTTTCAGAGAAGAAGCCATTTTAAACTTTTTTCCCATAGGGTTCAATGTTAAACAAAGTCCTGCAGTGGTGGCCATTTTGAATTGCCTATAGGGATAAAAAACACAAACTTTATAGAGGACCATCCAAACAAAATAGCTAGTAAGTTTTGTTTCCATTGGTTGACCGGTTTCAGAGAAGAAGCCTTTTAAACTTTTTCCCATAGGGTCCAATGTTAAATTAAGTCCTGCGGTGGCAGCCATTTTGAATTTCCAATTGCCATAAAAAACACAAACTTTATAGAGGACCATCCAAACAATATTGCTAGTAAGTTTTTGTTTCCATTGATTAACCGGTTTCAGAGAAGAAGCCTTTTAAAACTTTTTCCCATAGGGTCCTCCTATGTTAAACTAAGTCCTGCGGTGGCGGCCATTTTGAATTTCCAATTGCCATAAAAAACACAAACTTTATAGAGGACCATCCAAACAATATTGCTAGTAAGTTTTGTTTTGATTGGTTAAACGGTTTCAGAGAAGAAGCCCTTTTAAACTTTTTTCCCATAGGGTCCTATGTTAAACTAAGTCTTGAGGTGGTGGCCATATTGGTTTACCAATCAAAATAAAAAACACAAACTTTGTAAAGGTCCATCCAATGAACATTATGGCCAAGTTTGGTTTCAATTGGCCAAGTGGTTTCAGAGAAGAAGATTAAAATGTAAAAAGTTTACAGACGCCGACGACGACGACGACGACGCCGACGGACGCAAAGTGATAACAATAGCTCACATGACCCTTTGGGTCAGGTGAGCTAACAAAAACTACAACAGATTTGAAAGGGTGTTTTCAAGAGTGCAAAATTTTGAAAAAAGAACAATCAGCTGCAATAGCTTACAGAATGTCCATTAACTGTTTGGAAGTACTATCAAGATAATAAAACATTTCTCACTAATAACTTGTTCAGACAGTACGAATACATAAGCTTCCATTCACTGTACTCCTGAGCTTCATGTCTGTCATCATATCAAGTCAATAAATTTGTGTCAATTTTTACAATTCAAAATTTGAAACTGCTAACGTGTAGATTTCAAAATGAAATAAAACATTTATTTTTCTCTTTGGGGTTAAATCATTGATAATAGAAATTATCTGTTTGTTTGCTTGAATGTTGTTTAATTTTTCCAGCTATATCATGGCGTTCAGTTTGTACTTTGGGAGGAATCTAAAGTGCCTTATGTATTTAATGACCATTCATCCTTGTTAAGATTATGAAGTATCTTGATCATCATTTAGGTAATAAAATAACTGCATTTGTAACAGTAAATTTTATTGGTTGTTGGCCTTAAGGGGTAAGGTTTATAACCCTGTTTGGCAACAACTGGCAATGTACCGTCAACCATGAAGGTTTTTCCCCGATTGGATTTGCTAACAAAACTACTCACAGATATGTTCCAATGCAATTGAAAAATGTACCAAGTGGGATGTACTATGTGAGTTTTCAAATTAAATGTAATGTTTTCATTTTCAAACATACAATAAACTGGTTTAAGATACATTGTAGTATGCATCTTACACATAAATTGCTTGATTTTTTATGAAGCAAAAATTGTTCCAGAACCAAGATTAATCAATTTTTTTAAACTCTTGATTTTATACAACTTAATTTACTTATTATTAAAAGCAACTCAATTTTGGGCACAATTTATGACAATTTGTTTTTTTTTCAATTCATCAGTTAAGAGATTGGCAAATTTTTTAATAATTCTTACACAAAACAGACATTTTTGAATCTAACAATATTTAATTTATCATCCTATTTCTGGTATCGTTCTTCTATAATTTAATTAGAAAATTTTTATTTTATCATTTTCAACACCACACCCAACTTACGAATAATTAAAGCTACTTATTTAGATTTTACAAGTTGTTGGTATTGATAAGGATTACAAATCTCTCAGTATGGCGAATGATTTTCATCATTGTGATCACTAAGATCATCCTATCATCATTGAGATCTAAACACTAAATATCCTAAGAACTGTTGCTTGTTAATTCCTCTGTTTGCAAAGTACTGAGTTCGGTAAACAAATTTCTCCATTTCTCCTTTATCATATATACAGAAACTTGAGCATTTAGTTAAATTTGACAGTGGAGCCTTCTCCCCCCCCCTCCCCCTTAAAAACAACATTGGTGGGTTTTTAAAGCAGTTTGTCAATCCTCACCATCAATAGTTCTGTTGTAAAAAAATTTTAATTTTATGATTTAGCATTTACTTAATTATAAATAAAATTGTATTCTGAGCTATTCAACATATTAGTGTTGTGATTCTTAAATATGATACAGCTCAAGAAAGAGTCACTGGTATGCTTTTTATAACAATACAATCTGTGTGCCATCAGTATTCTGTATACATGCCAACCAATCCTAAAGTTGTATGCTTAAATATATCTAGAAGAAATGCACCCTCATGATAGACAAGGCTTTCTTGTAGTTTTCTACTTTTTTTTATGTCTTAGCCTCTTCAGTAAGATATCATGGAATTTCCTACCTTTTTTCAAGTGGGATATCTTTGTAAGTTTTCAAATTAAATGTAATATTTTAAATTTTAAACATGCCATAACCTGGTTTAAGCCCGTATGTTTTCTTACACATAAATTGCTTGATTTTTTATGAAGCAAAAAATGTGCCAGAACCAAGATGAATCAAAATTTTTTTTAAATATCTTGATTTTATTCAACTAATTTTACTTTTTATTAAAGGAACTCACATTTTGGCCATGATTAAAGACAATTTGTTAGAACTTTTTCAGTTCAATTATTAAGAGATTGGTAAACTTAAATCAAACACAAAACATACATTTTTGAATCTAACAATATTTAATTTATCATCATATTTCTGGTATCGTTCTTCTATAATTTAATTAAAAAATTTTTATTTTATCATTTTCAACACCACACCCAACTTACGAATAATTAAAGCTACTTATTTAGATTTTACAAGTTGTTGGTATTGATAAGCATTACAAATCTCTCAGTATGGCGAATGATTTTCATCACTGTGATCACTAAGATCATCCTATCATCATTGAGATCTAAACACTAAATATCCTAAGAACTGTTGCTTGTTAATTCCTCTGTTTGCAAAGTACTAAGTTTGATAAACAAATTTCTCCATTTCTCCTATATCATATATACAGAAACTTGAGCATTTAGTTAAATTTGACAGTGGAGCCTTCTCCCCCCCTCCCCCTTAAAAACAACATTGGTGGGTTTTCAAAGCAGTTTGTCAATGCTCACCATCAATAGAACTGTTGTGAAATTTTTTTTAATTTTATGTTTTAGCATTTACAGTACTTCATTATAAATAAAATTGCATTTTAAGCTATTCAACATATTAGTGTTGTGATTCTTAAATATGATACAGCTCAAGAAAGAGTCACTGGTATGCTTTTTATAACAATACAATCTGTGTGCCATCAGCATTCTGTATACATGCTAACCAATCCTAAAGTTGTCTGCTTAAATATATCTAGAAGAAATTCACCCTCATGCTAGACAAGGCTTTCTTGTAGTTTTCTACTTTTTTTTAAATGTCATAGCCTCTTCAGTAAGATATCACGGATTTTCCTACTTTTTTCAAGTGGGATGTACTATATGAGTTTTCAAATTAATTGTAATATTTTCAATTTTAAACAGGCATTAAAATGGTTCGAGTCAGTAAGCTTTCTTTCACATTAAATGGGCACAATTAAAGAAAATTTGTTTAGAGCTTTTCAGTTCAATTATTAAGAGATTGGTGAACTTTCTATAATTTAAATGTATATATTTTATTTCATCATTTTCAACACCACACCCAACTTCCTACTAATTAAAGCTACTTATTTAAATTTTACAAGTTGTTGGGTTTGATAAGCATTACAAATCTCTCAGTATGGCGAATGATTTTCATCACTGTGATCACTAAGATCATCCTATCATCATTGAGATCTAAACACTAAATATCCGAAGAACTGTTGCTTGTTAATTCGTCTGTTTGCAAAGTACTGAGTTCAGAAAACAAATTTCTCCATTTCACCTTTTTCATATATACAGAAACTTGAGCATTTAGTTAAATTTGACAGTGGAGCCTTCTCCCCCCCCCCCCTTTCCCCCTTAAAAACAACATTGGTGGGTTTTTAAAGCAGTGTCAATTCTCAAAATCAATAGAACTGTTGTGAAATTTTTTGAATTTTATGCTTTAGCATTTACTTAATTATAAATAAAATTGTATTCTGAGCTATTCAACATATAAGTGTTGTGATTCTTAAATATGATACAGCTCAAGAAAGAGTCACTGGTATGCTTTTTATAACAATACAATCTGTGTGCCATCAGTATTCTGTATACATGCCAACCAATCCTAAAGTTGTATGCTTAAATATATCTAGAAGAAATGCACCCTCAAGCTAGACAAGGCTTTCTTGTAGTTTTCTACTTTATTCTACTTTTTTTTATATGTCTTAGCCTCTTCAGTAAGATATAATGGAATTTCCTACCTTTTTTCAAGTGGGATATCTTTGTAAGTTTTCAAATTAAATGTAATGTTTTAAATTTTAAACATGCCATAACCTGGTTTAAGCCCGTATGTTTTCTTACACATAAATTGCTTGATTTTTTATGAAGCAAAAATGTGCCAGAACCAAGATGAATCAAATTTTTTTTTTAAATCTCTTGATTTTATGCAATTAAATTTACTTATTATTAAAGGAACTCACATTTTGGCCACAATTAAAGACAATTTGTTAGAACTTTTTCAGTTCAATTATTAAGAGATTGGTAAACTTAAATCAAACACAAAACATACATTTTTGAATCTAACAATATTTAATTTATCATCATATTTCTGGTATCGTTCTTCTATAATTTAATTAGAAAATTTTTATTTTATCATTTTCAACACCAACTTACGAATAATTAAAGCTACTTATTTAGATTTTACAAGTTGTTGGTATTGATAAGCATTACAAATCTCTCAGTATGGCGAATGATTTTCATCACTGTGATCACTAAGATCATCCTATCATCATTGAGATCTAAACACTAAATATCCTAAGAACTGTTGCTTGTTAATTCCTCTGTTTGCAAAGTACTGAGTTTGATAAACAAATTTCTCCATTTCTCCTATATCATATATACAGAAACTTGAGCATTTAGTTAAATTTGACAGTGGAGCCTTCTCCCCCCCCCCCCCCCCCCCCTCTTAAAAACAACACTGGTGGGTTTTCAAAGCAGTTTGTCAATGCTCACCATCAATAGAACTGTTGTGAAATTTTTTTTAATTTTATGCTTTAGCATTTACAGTACTTCATTATAAATAAAATTGCATTTTAAGCTATTCAACATATTAGTGTTGTGATTCTTAAATATGATACAGCTCAAGAAAGAGTCACTGGTATGCTTTTTATAACAATACAATCTGTGTGCCATCAGCATTCTGTATACATGCTAACCAATCCTAAAGTTGTCTGCTTAAATATATCTAGAAGAAATTCACCCTCATGCTAGACAAGGCTTTCTTGTAGTTTTCTACTTTTTTTAAATGTCATAGCCTCTTCAGTAAGATATCACGGATTTTCCTACTTTTTTCAAGTGGGATGTACTATATGAGTTTTCAAATTAATTGTAATATTTTCAATTTTAAACAGGCATTAAAATGGTTTGAGTCAGTAAGCTTTCTTTCACATTAATTGGGCACAATTAAAGAAAATTTGTTTAGAGCTTTTTCAGTTCAATTATTAAGAGATTGGTGAACTTTCTATAATTTAAATGTATAATTTTTATTTCATCATTTTCAACACCACACCCAACTTCCTACTAATTAAAGCTACTTATTTAAATTTTACAAGTTGTTGGGTTTGATAAGCATTACAAATCTCTCAGTATGGCGAATGATTTTCATCATTGTGATCACTAAGATCATCCTATCATCATTGAGATCTAAACACTAAATATCCGAAGAACTGTTGCTTGTTAATTCGTCTGTTTGCAAAGTACTGAGTTCAGAAAACAAATTTCTCCAATTCACCTTTTTCATATATACAGAAACTTGAGCATTTAGTTAAATTTGACAGTGGAGCCTTCTCCCCCCCCCCTTTCCCCCTTAAAAACAACATTGGTGGGTTTTTAAAGCAGTGTCAATTCTCAAAATCAATAGAACTGTTGTGAAATTTTTTGAATTTCATGCTTTAGCATTTACTTAATTATAAATAAAATTGTATTCTGAGCTATTCAACATATAAGTGTTGTGATTCTTAAATATGATACAGCTCAAGAAAGAGTCACTGGTATGCTTTTTATAACAATACAATCTGTGTGCCATCAGTATTCTGTATACATGCCAACCAATCCTAAAGTTGTATGCTTAAATATATCTAGAAGAAATGCACCCTCATGATAGACAAGGCTTTCTTGTAGTTTTCTACTTTATTCTACTTTTTTTTATGTCTTAGCCTCTTCAGTAAGATATCATGGAATTTCCTACCTTTTTTCAAGTGGGATATCTTTGTAAGTTTTCAAATTAAATGTAATGTTTTAAATTTTAAACATGCCATAACCTGGTTTAAGCCCGTATGTTTTCTTACACATAAATTGCTTGATTTTTTATGAAGCAAAAATGTGCCAGAACCAAGATGAATCAAATTTTTTTTTTAAATCTCTTGATTTTATGCAATTAAATTTACTTATTATTAAAGGAACTCACATTTTGGCCACAATTAAAGACAATTTGTTAGAACTTTTTCAGTTCAATTATTAAGAGATTGGTAAACTTAAATCAAACACAAAACATACATTTTTGAATCTAACAATATTTAATTTATCATCATATTTCTGGTATCGTTCTTCTATAATTTAATTAGAAAATTTTTATTTTATCATTTTCAACACCACACCCAACTTACGAATAATTAAAGCTACTTATTTAGATTTTACAAGTTGTTGGTATTGATAAGCATTACAAATCTCTCAGTATGGCGAATGATTTTCATCACTGTGATCACTAAGATCATCCTATCATCATTGAGATCTAAACACTAAATATCCTAAGAACTGTTGCTTGTTAATTCCTCTGTTTGCAAAGTACTGAGTTTGATAAACAAATTTCTCCATTTCTCCTATATCATATATACAGAAACATGAGCATTTAGTTAAATTTGACAGTGGAGCCTTCTCCCCCTCTCCCTCTTAAAAACAACACTGGTGGGTTTTCAAAGCAGTTTGTCAATGCTCACTGTCAATAGAACTGTTGTGAATTTTTTTTTAATTTTATGCTTTAGCATTTACAGTACTTCATTATAAATAAAATTGCATTTTAAGCTATTCAACATATTAGTGTTGTGATTCTTAAATATGATACAGCTCAAGAAAGAGTCACTGGGATGCTTTTTATAACAATACAATCTGTGTGCCATCAGTATTCTGTATACATGCCAACCAATCCTAAAGTTGTATGCTTAAATATATCTAGAAGAAATTCACCCTCATGCTAGACAAGGCTTTCTTGTAGTTTTCTACTTTTTTTTTATGTCTTAACCTCTTCAGTAAGATATCATGGAATTTCCTACCTTTTTTCAATAGGGATGTACTATGTGAGTTTTCAAATTAATTGTAATATTTTCAATTTTAAACAGGCCATAAACTGATTTAAGTCAGTAAGCTTTCTTTCACATAAAATGGGCACAATTAAAGAAAATTTGTTTAGAGCTTTTTCAGAGATTGGTGAACTTTCTATAGAATGTATTAGATAACAAACTGACGCACTACCAATTCACAAGGATCACAAGAGATATATAGTTGAACTGTACTTTAACCATAATAATTTTCACAAAGAATTCTGCTGAAAAATAGACCTTTCCGACTGGCCAAAGATGAATTTTCATCCATGCTTAGACTTAATTTTGTAAGTTCACAACAGTTGCAAGTTTCACAAGTTCAGAACATGTAAGTAAAACAAAATATTTCAGACTTGATGGAAGTATTACAAATTAGTGATTATCTTACAAAGTTCTGGTTCAATGTTTGTTCCACCAGAGAAACACATCTCCTGTAAACTGGTTCACAGTATGGCAGAAAACCCGACTGCAAAGCTGTGGCTACACTAGATAAACACTGAAATAGACATTCATAATAGTATCACATACTACAGAATTGTAGTAATGTTGGTTAAAACCGACGGTGACACCAACATCAGTAAACTTTAAATAATAGGTACTACTTCCATTTTTTATACAAACACAACCTGCTTTTCAGAAATTCTTTGTTTGTCAATAATTTTTCTGCTAATCCAACACTTGGATTTAGTCACTTCTGTAACTAATTTGCTCCAACAACCTCCCACAAAGTTCAAAGAAAAAAACCACTTCAAATGATTCAAAAATACACGATCAAACTAATATGCTCTGCATAGGTTGGTGGCAGCTCTACAAAATATAGGGATCTAATGGGACATTAAATGATACACCACCTCATTGCATCGTTTTTAATATTCATGAACACATTTCACTGAATTTTTTTTTATTGTGTTCCTTTTAGCGTTTATAATATTAAATCCCTAAAAGGAACACAAACCAACCACCAACAATTCCATTCTAGATATGGTGGACTACCACCATAACGAGATTCATCCTAAAGCTGGCTCATCCTGCAGCACATAGCTAAAAATATGTAATTATATACAAATTTACAATTGTTTTTTAATGTGTTTATGGTGGTGGTGGGGGTTTGTTACTAGAACTTAACAATTCTATGGGTGGTTGTCATACAGCTGAATTAAAAAAATAAGCTAACTGATATTTTTATATATAAATATTTATATAACAAGTGTGGACACAGAAAAACGTCTCGCCTGCATTCCGCATCATTACCAAAAATAAATTTCGTCATAAGCATTACGTAAATAGCATTAAATATCAGCAGCGGCCTGTATACCAAATATTGTCACCATACCATGCATAGTTACAGAGGAACTGTCCTAATACAAAAACTTTAACATAGTCACTGGACCGTGAAATTGAGGTCAAGGTCAGGTGACACCTACCAGAAAGTCATGTACTATTCATCAGCAACCTATATACCAAATATTGTCATCCTACCATGCATGGTTACAGGGGAACAGCCGTAACCCAAAAACTTTAGCATAGTCGCTGGACCGTGAAATTGAGGTCAAGTCAGGCGACACCTACAAGACAGTCATGTACTAGTCATCAGCAACCTATACACCAAATATTGTCATCCTACCATGCGTAGTTACAGAGGAACTGCCGTAACCCAAAAACTTTAACGTAGTCGCTGGACTGTGAAATTGAGGTCAAGGTCAGGTGACAGGTGACTGGCTGGCAAGTACTCATCATAAGCTACCTCTGTACCAAGGGCTTGGGCTTACAAATATATGAAGCAAGATGTCAAGTGTTTACGCTGCCGCCGCCGGATTCCCATACATATGTCTCGCCTCCAGCGACTTTCTTCGCAGGCGAGACAAAAAATATAAAAATATATTTTATTTAGTGCCATCCAAGGGGATGGTATTTTCTGGATCAGTTGTAAGTCGAGAACTACAAATTGGATTGTGTTAAAAATTGAACTTAATTTCATTTTATAGTACTTAACAGCTGTGGAAAGTTTAAATACAAATCTGTTGGCACAATATTATGTACATCTGGAAAGCCAAGGGCAAGGACTGATGGACACCCATATCTATGCAGAGGGTATCACATAATACCCCACCACTTTGGGGGTATAAAATTTAAACAAAAGTGCTATCCACTGATTCCAATCTCTGTGTAGATCTGCCAAATAGACACAGAATCAATTCTACAAGAAACAGAAAACTTGCATATGAAACTGAATCCTATTGCTTGTTCTTGTTTTAATAAATCTTGGCAGATATTGGTTTTTTTATACCTCTAATAGGGGAAACAAATCTTTATCTTCATCTTTAAGAATATTCCATTTTTCTATCAGGGGTGGCATCAACATACTGACATACTCCTGAAACCAATAATAAACCAATGATTTAAACTTTTTTCTTAAAAATAATCTTTGCTTAAATTTAACTATTTATGTGATCAATACCAGATTCTAGATTTATATTGCCATTGTTGAACTAAGTGATATAAGACTAGTAACCTGTGAGCTACTGTTCACTCAGTATACCCCAGCTATTCGCATCATTGAATTTACCAAGTCAGTTAACAGGAAGAAGATATGTGACGAACTAAAATCGGTACAGGCAAAAAAAAAAAGAACCACATAGTAAGGTCACACATAAAATTTCAGGAGGTTGTGATAAGTAGTTGCTGAGAAAAATGTTACAAAAATTTTCATGCATTGACCACTAATGTCGAAAATTGACTAAGTCGATAAACAGGAAGAAGATTTGCTGCAGACCTGAAATTGGTAAACAGAATATAGGGATACATGGTAAGGTCACATATAAAATTTCAAGTGGTTGTGATAAGTAGTTGTTTAGAAAACTGTTACGAAAGTATGTTGCGGACAGAAGGATGGACAAGGGTAAACCAGTATACCCCCCATTTCTTCCAAGCGCAGGTATAAGAGACAGCATAAGGCTAATGTACAACAGAATATATTTCAAGTGCAATAGGCAAAGCTTGTAAAAAGAAAACTTCTTTACAAATTCACAAGTACACATACTAATTAAGAAGGTACATTAAATGCAATAGTAACATTCTCAACACAAATTAAGGGTCAATTTTTTAATAAATAATTCATATTGTACTTAAAAAACGCCACCATATTAATTTTCTATTTTTAATTTACCTGTTTGTTCAGGTGATGTCCAACTGAGTCGGCCAAAGTTCCTATTGCATCATACAAAATCAACAAATTTTTGTGCTGAAATAAAAAAAACCCTGGTGTTTAAAATGATTTAACAAAAATCTGCTACCACTTGAGTGTAAATCTGACATTTAATACACTAAAACGATTCAAATTTCTTCTGTCTACATCTACAGTCTGATATAACCTAAACCTTAATTTGAATGCATTTCTATTAATGGAATTTTTAATGTGGTAAAAAATAAAAGGTTTGATAATGTATGAAGAGTTCGAACAAAAATTTAACCTATTTAATCCTAATAATTATGTAATACTATGACAATCAAAACTTGCAAAGTGCTATACCACAAAGACAGAACAATTTACTACTACCAATGGCAATGAAATCCTCCAATCTGAAATAATAATTTCTCAGCTCTAATAGAATGAAAGATTGAGCTGGGTTCATCACCATCACTGAGAGATCCTCCGAACTAGTCAATACAAACACTAAATTCACAGAACAAATTAGAACTCATTATTAAGAGGAAAACTTTTAAGGAAAAATTGTTTTACTATAAAAACATACTTTGAGGTTCATCTAGGTGGATAATCCTGCATTCAATATCAGTAATGAAAAAAATTACTTCATGAGCAACATATGAATAGCATTAAATTGTTATCAATTAAAATTCATGGCGACTGTGAAATTGAGGTCAGAATCAGGTGACACCAACCATACAGTCATGTACTATTCATCAGCAAATATTGTCATCCTACTATTCATGGTTGCAGAGGACCTGCCCTAATCCAATACTTGATGTAGTCACTGCACCATGAAATTGAGGTCAAGGTTAGGTGAGTGTGCAAGTAGTCATCATAAGCTACCACTGGACCAAATTTGATGGACCGAGGACTTTAGCTTACAAAGATATACAGCATACTGTCAAGTGTTTACGACCCAAGCTCCGGATTCTATATATATGTTCCCATTGAGACCAGAAAAAAAACTAGATATCATTGAGATGGTACCCATCGCTGTGGGCCCCGCAGACCTTGAAGTCAAGGTCAAAGGTCATCAACCATGGTATGCGACACATTGCCTTAATATTATCTACCCACATTCCAAATATCGAAAGCCTACCTCAAAAGATAAAAAATTATTTCGTATCAATTAGGTACCAAAAACCATTCCATTGGATAATTTGCAGTCTTTATTTGAAACTACAGTTAATGTGTTTAAGAATAAAAGACTCAGCAGGGCTGTATCAGCAAACAACTTGTATCCAATCTACTGTTACAGCTCTAAGTTTGATACAGACCTGGCTGTAATGGTGATACAGCCCGATCAAAAAAAAGATGATTTGAATTTCCAACTTTTGATGTGTCACAAATAAATGTAAATAGATTGCCAATTACTAACCAAAATCTAAAACCAGTAAAATATCAACCAAACATATTATTCATGTTAGATAAACGGTCCGTATCAGGTCCTTCATCAGTCAGTAATTCTGGATACGGCCCTACACAAGTTACTATAACATAATTACAGCCCCAACATAAATTTGTCACTCTGAAAGCAATAATGTGACCTTAAGGTCAAAGGTGATCAACCACGGTATGGGACACATCGCCTTGATATTATCTACCCACATTCCAAATATCAAAAGCCTACCTCAAAAGATAAAAAAGTTACAGCCCGGACACGATTAGTTCAGACGGACAGACTGATCACTATCATATACAGTTTAACTTCGATAACTCAAACTCGCTAGGGTCGCCAAAAATAGTTCGAGTTATCGGTTGTTCGAGCCACTGAAGTTGAACAACCTCCGGAAATGTATCTGTTCCGTACCGTGACAGATTTTTGTTTATAAGTTGCTCGTTAATTTTCCTACACGCTGTATGAATTTTCCTACACGCGGTATGGTTGTTTGAGACCTAAAATTTGTTTTGAATGTATGAAGATGTTTATTTCATGAATTTTGACACGAATAAAGTAATTTTAGGTTAATAGTTTGTTAAATTTGAAATTGCTTCATCGCTTACTATTTACTTCCGCTACTGCGCAAAAACCCGTTTGCACTCGGTATATCCATCGCAGTTAAATTAAGTTAACAATTCAACAATATTTATTGCCCACACTTTTTTTATAAATTATTTTAGCTTTAATATTTGGTTTTTTAAAATATCAATTTAACCACAGTTGTCAACAAAAGTCGTAAATGATTTTTAATTGGAATATTTTCGTTGATTTGATAATCTGCTTGGTAAATTTCATATTTTCAATTAAAGAAACAATTAATGTCTATTTGCATTTTCAAACTAATCACCAGTCATGAAATAATTTTTATCTATTATTTTTTAATTGACATACCTGTATTAATTGTTATGGCTTCTGTTATCAACGTCCTTTGTAACTGAAGTTAATTGCTTAGCACTGACGCTTATAATTTTAGTTCGAGTTATTGATGGTGACTTACATGAGTTTACTATCAAAGGGACCTATAAATGAGTTCGAGTTTTCGAGAAATCGGTGTTCGAAAAACCGGGGTTTTTTGTACAAACATATATAGAAATAAATGTCGGGACTTTAAAAACAGTTCGAGAAATCGGTGGTGCACGAGCCATCCGAGTTCGAGCTACCGAAGTTTTACTGTAATAATATAGTAATAAAAAATAAAAAAGGTTTCTTTACCTGGTATTTGTTAAATGCAAATACTAAAGTCTCCAGTATAAACCCTAAATAAGGAACAAGTTCTGTGCATGCCTCCTCTTCTAAAGTAGCAAAAGCTGAACATGCAGCTTCTTGTACTCTCTTGTTAGCATCCAACACTCTCTTCAACAGCTAAAATAATACAACACACAAAACCTTGAAAGCAATTACAAACACTTGGTCAAGATCACCGTTGACATGGAGAAAAAGAAACTAGTGTCCAGAATATCTAGGTAGGAATATCGTCATATTTTAATAAGCTAACAAAGATGCAAACTTTATTTCAAATTATTTTAAACTGGCAATTTCAAATTTTAAATACTTGGTCAAAACTTGTCAGAGACTTTGTTGCCTTTTTTAAATCAGCCCCCTCCTTTTCATTTGGTGTAACTTATTTATCCATGTTTTTCTTGAAATTGAGGGAAAAGTAATGATTGTACACTTAAAAAAAAGAAACAGTGGACAGTCAATAACATAACTGAATTACCTTTTGTTAGATACATTTATCTGATTTTTGTGAGATGTTCAAGAAATACAGTGGATGACTACAGAAACTTCTATTTTGTTCAATTTTTTTCTCACTAATATGCTTGGAATTGTATTACATGTATTTATTTTGAGCAGTTTCAATTATTCAAGATAAAGCTTCAATGAAAGACCAGAAAAAATACATCACAATAGAAGAATCAACAAGAAAAAACTGATACATAATACATGTGTTTTTTTGTCACAAGTTCAATAGAATTTTAAATGAAGGACATGTAAACTATAAGTAGAAACTTACATCACAGTGAATCATATATTAATATTTATTGAACGTAAAATGCACTGTTACAAGAACTATTTAATTTAATATTAAGAGGGCTATTGCAAAGCAAAGAGTATCACAATACAGGCCAGCTGTATTACAATATGTATCCGGATATATTTTATAATCTTACACCTGCATTTGGAGTAAACGACCAGTATTAGTTTTACTGTACTATTCCAAGATCCGATACATTTGCTGGGCAATTGTGAATGCATTTAAGTTGTAATAATCGACTGGCAGCATTGTATTTGCAACTTCCAGCCGAGTTCATATCCGCTTAAAACTGGTTTATGATAATATTTTCATGATATGCAGTTTGTACAAAGTAAAAGTCAGACAGGAATCAGCTTACAATGTTTTGATTATTCCCCTTTGTTAATGTCCCATTACCACTATAAACATGATGCAGATTCTTAGGGCTGTTCCAGAAAATACTATCTCATAGCTGGGCAATTTATATTTTTTTACTTAGGGGTCGTTTGTGAATGAATCTTATTTACAGCGGTGGTCCACCAAACCTAGAATTGAATTATGTTGGTTGTCGGATGAGGGTTCCCAGTGCTAGACCCACAGAGCAGCCCAGCGAGTCCCTGAGTGGCGGATAGGGGAGACCCTCTCGTTGGGGGTTGTCAGGTCATAATACGGAAAGCCTGACCGCGGACCGTAGTGGGTAAAGTGTTTGGAGAGTGCCACGCTCCAATAAAGACTCCTTTTGTAGATTTCGAAAAAGAGCAGGCTCATTGTAGCCACTACGAAAGGCTAAATTTTCCGCCCCTACCCAAAACTCCATACTTTTCAAAGTGGCAGTCTAAATTGTATTCCCCGTGAACCATCCCACCCCCATTTTCCGTTGATTTATTGTTTGTTAACTTGTTCCCGTCCTGAATATAGCTGAAATACTGCTTGCTGGACGTAAAGCAGACATCCAATCAATCAATCAATGCAAGGAGTGTGGAACCACAACAGCCAGGCTTTCCGTATTATGACCTGACACCCCCACCCCCACATAAAAGGAGGGTCTCATCTATTGGCCACAAGGGGACACGGTGGAATGCTGTGGGTCAAGCACTGGGAACCCTAATAAAATAAACAATTTTACAGTACAGGGGCAATATCAAGCCAGAATAAGGGAATGCTTCTCATTTCAATGACATCCTCCATTCAGACACATAATTTTCTCCACTGCTCTTTACAGAAAGAGAGAGTTCAGTTTATCATCATCATGGAAAGATCAGTGATTTAGCTAGCGCTCGCCACTTTCGCAATTGGCGAATCCTTTTTAGAAATGACGAAAATATTTTGAACGTAATTCGCCACTTCCATTTTCAAACTTCGAAATTTTCATCGTCAAAATCGGCACAGGTAAATCCAAATATCTGACCTAAGGTACATGTTTATGACCCAATGCAATCAAAGTAATTATGTAAGAGATAGGCCTCCTGATATTATTTGATAATTAATCACTTAATTACTGTGTACACACCGTCACACGCGATCGAGCATAACCAGTTGGATGACAACTCGGCCGATCTTATTGTGGTCCCACGTCGCGTTGTTGACCATTAAAGGAGAAGCTGAAGTCGCTCTGTCATTTAAAAAAAAATGTCTCCTTTTAATTTTATTGCCATTCTCGTCAGAATCGTCATTTTTTTGTCACAGCCTCTGTTTATGTTACGCGCCATTTGTTAACTCTGGTTCCGGCGTGATTTTACTTTGCACATAATGCGTAGGATAAAATACTACTGGTAACCAGTCAGAGAAACAAAAAAACATAATAATACCGATAGGTTTTCGGAGCGGATATGAATTCAGTGCCGGAGATTGCAAAATACGATGCCAATTAAAAACGACTATTGCAAAAATTTAAATATAAACAAAAATGAATATTTTAGCAAACACTGTTAAAGTTTTTTTTATTTAAATCTGTTTAAATATATGTTCTATGGCAATATTACATTGAATATATAATATATGTTATAAAATAGTGCCAGAAAATATTAAATATTGATTGATGTTTATCGCATTAATTAATTAATTAATTAATTAATTAATGATCTTGCATACATTTAGACATATAAAAATATACACACATATTAGATCTTAAAATTAGTCGCACGCAAAAGTGACTAATGCTTAAAAAATCCTAGCTAAAACCCTGGAAAGATGCAAAATATCTTAATATATCTACACTCAATTTCTCCCACCATGTTTGCAACAGACCAAAAACTACAAAAAATAGTGATCAGGCACAATTATTCTGACCATTTTGTACTACAGTAGTCCACCTCTTTAAAGACCACCCTGTTTGCAACTGATAAGTGGTCTTACAAAAGGGGATGGTCTCTCAAATGGAAATAGTTATGATTAGATTGTAATTACCTGTACATGTATTATTATTATAATCACCAACTTGTTTTTATCTTGTTGTGTCCAAGATGATATCTTTGTAACTAACTTTGACCACATTTCACAATATATATGTTTGATATTATGTGTATTAACATTTGTTATTGTTTTCTTTGTACGTACACATGTTATGTCAATCATACTTAAGATTTATCTGTCAGCTGATTATCAATAAAGTTTTATTTATATTGGTCTTAACCAAGCAACCAAAAAACTGGAAATAAAAAAAAATCCAGAAAACTTTCACCCATGTTAAATAGTAAGGGTTGGCAGCTCTAGACATGGGGCATGGTACAGAAAATGACAACTGACAGACAAAGTTGGAGGTCATTAGTCATGGTCTTATGTGTTACAAGCATGAAGAGGACTAAGTAAGACTGTATATTTGTTGCTTATGCATAGAACACTGGCCAGTTCACTTACCTCTTCCATTAGTGGTTTCAAATACATTTCATGTGGTTGACCAACCACCCAATGTGCATATCTACTTAATGTCCAGCATGTGATAGATCTAACAAGAGCTTTCTTATCACCTAAACAGCTAATTAAATATGGTATAAGTTCTGGTAAGTGAGGAATCATTCCAGTCATACATCCTTCAGCAATGGCACCCAAAACCAAAATTCCAGATTCTTTAATCTCCCAAGAATTGTGAAATAATGTCTCTTTCAGTATTGGTAATAAAACTGGGAGAATTTCATCACGAAAGACATTGGCCAAAACATCCAATGCTGCTGCCGAACATTTTCCTACAATGAAAGAATACAGAACACTCTTTAGGTTTAATAAAATGCTTTGTAAAAGAATTTAACAATTCTTCATGGATTTAAATTGGGCCAAAAATAATTTAAAGTACATATAGGTTTTGTTAAATTGTTAAACAATATTTAACATTTTATTTCCATAAACACCCAATCTGCCGATTTCCAACAAAACATACATGGATGTTAAGACGTTTATTTATCAGTTATTCTTTAACCAGTTTAACCCAACCACTTTTATATGACTAACCTAGCCTTTTTTTTATTGAGTAATCGGGGATGATTTTAGACATTTTCAAATGGGTCGCCCAATGCACAAATTGGGAAATTTGGTACGTTAAAGCAGTGTATTGGGAAAATATCATTTTGCATTACTAAAAGTTCAAACTTGAGGAAATCCTCGTTTTTTTTACTTATTTACCACACTAATATGTATAACTATTCATCTGCATTGTAAAGATCATCACGGATTTATAAGTCTGAGAAAGGACACAGCCATAATATTAAATGATTAAAATGAAAAAGACATAGGAGTTACACCATGAAATTTTGAAATTTCTACCTACACCGTATCAAACGTAACAAATCAAAACATCAAATTGACAAATACATATTAGATTTTTATTTCTTTTATCACTTAATTTTATTCTGAAACAAACAATATGTAATAGTATTCAAATTACACATCATGAAACTTGACAGCATCAGACTTAAAGAAGAAAATTTCTAAGCTTTCACTCATAGAATAAAGCGATGCGAAATGGAATGGTTGTAATCCATGTTTACTTACTAAGATTCCAATCTGATAAGCTGTCATCATCGTCATATCCATCATCCGATATTTCCCCATCCTGCTGAAATAAATACAATCTTCCTGTATCTAAACAAGATTTTCAACCATACAAGATGGTACAGGGATGTAAACTAACTGAAAATTGCCTTTATTTTTTCAGTTTTTGTTCCAACATTTTCTGATTTGACATTTGCTGATAGCAGTAGCTTATTAAGTGGAGCCAAGCTAAATTGCACAACAAAAAAATAACAAGTACATGTGTATTTGATCCAAAACATAATGAACAATAGTTATTTGCAATAAATCTGAAGTTTCACCGCATGATGTCACATTACAATAAAAAGGTTCAATTGCAAATATTTAAAGCAAATCTTAACATCCTAAAAAAACAGTGCTATAGAATGAATAAAATCAATATAAAAGTATAAGCAAACTCTATGATCTACATCATCTAATGTAAATATAGATTAAGTAAAAAAAATGGACCTGAATATCATTCTCTGTTTGATAACCTACAGACTCTCCACCGCCCTCTGTGTGTTTCTGTGTATGAGACTTTGACTTGTGGAACCGTGGTTTTATGTCAGATTCTTTGTCTGGGATCATGTCGTCTTCTTCCACATCTCCCTGAAATTTACATAAAGCATTCCATTTTCACAATAGATATAAACTATATTTTTAAGTATAATTGTTTAATCATATAATTGTTTAATCATATCTTTTAGTACTAAATTCAACACAAATGTATACATCAGCTTCTTCCCAAATTAAACGCTTCAAATTGAACTTGTACAGTATGCTGAAAACAATATATAATTATTGTAAACAATGCAAGTTCTGAAGATGTTGTTTTCTCAGACATTTTTGGACACCCATTTTGAACACCTACCTTTAACAATATAATGTCAATTTCTGAGTATTTCATCCCTTTGACCAATACAGGAATAAGTCTGTCAATATGTGAGCCCAGCACTTCTTTACAAATAGGCTGCTCTGCCAAGGACAGCCAGAATTCACAGGCTTCTAAAGCCACACTGTCATCATCATCCTGGGTTCTGCACATCATATACTGAAAGATAACAACCAGTCTCATTCTGGACATCAATGCCATTCCATAATAATAAGTATATATATAACAATTCAATGCAATTGTCTTTGTTATCTTAATGTTGAAGATGAGGACAACTAGAGGCTCCATGGAGACTGTATCGCTCACCTCAATCTGACAATTCTTCCTAGTTTTTATCTAGTTTTTCTTTCTTATAAGGAATTGTCCAACACTTCTCCAAAAATAAGGCATTTAATGGGACATTTAATGATACCCCACCATGCTGCATTGTTTTTTATATTCATGAATACATTTTATTGAATTACATATCATTCTACAGGAACAGCTGAGCATGATTAGTCTATCTCAGAAGACAATTTTTTCCTTGACATTATAAAAATTATTTTAAATTGGCACAACTCAAAAACTACAAATGGGATTGTGCTGAAAATTCAGTGGTTTTGGAGATTTTTACAGAGGGATGACGACGGATGCCAAGTGATAGCAACAACTCACGTGACCCAACAGTTCAGGTGAGCTAAAAACTAAGATAACCTAGTCTGATTAAGGCAAGGTAACGGTCCTGAAAAAAATGGGTGACAATGCAGCATTCCAGTAATGCTTATCTTGTGATATTTTTATTAAATTTTTAACTGATCGTGATCATAATTATTAACAAATTCTGCCAAATTGTGAATATATAATTCTTCATTTATACGGACTGAGCCAACTGCAAAGTTTACAACAAAAGGATAATTCAAATCTATATATATAACTATACCTCAACAATATTATTTATTTGTGGAATGAGGCGATCCATACGGACTTCCACAAGCATGACCAAAGCTCTACAGACATTCTTTCTTACTTCAGTATCTTCATCCGAGGCAAGGAAAAATAAGTTCTAAAAATATAGATGGAATGTTTTGATCTCCTTTATGAAAACAATTTACTTATTCTGATGACAATAAAAATTAGTGAGAAAGATGATGCTACATTTCAATGTAAAATTGTCATCAAAAATACCAAGGTTACAAACATTATTTACAACCATACCAGACAATTTTTTTATCTTTATAAAACTGAGCACTCAAGCCAAAAATATTAGAAAGCCAATATTAAATTAAGATTTTGCCTTATTTTTTCACCAAAATTCCAAAACTTCTGCCAATCAGGAAGTGTATAGATTAATTTAACCTAAATTCAACTGTCAATTTATGACACATGATGTTATTCATTATATGTAAAGAAATCAAGTTACATAAATACAGAAAAAAATGTAATTTACCTCTATGAAGCTGTCTATATGCACCATTAAAGCCTGGGTCCTACTGATAATAAACTGATTAACACATGCTATGGCATGTGATCTGCAAAACAAGAATAGACAGTCAGTAATCTCATTTTAGGGGTACAGGTTTTCCAAGAATAGACAGTCAGTAATCTCATTTTAGGGGTACAGGTTTTCCAAGTCAACGTACATGTTACTCAGGGGAAGCACTTTGGAAGTTACAGTAACCAGCAATAGCTGCAATTTTATTTTTCTGTAGTTTTCATTCAGTAGAAAGTTATTAGATACCCAACTAAGACTGTTTCAATTTTTTTTTTTACCAACATTTTTACACACAGAGAGTGTTTGTTTTATGCATGTACAGTACAGTCAACGGAATGCTGCGATTTACCATGGCCCAGGGGAGGTCTGAGCTAATAAGAAATACTATACAATATATAACTGCTTTAGAATAAACATAATCAACAACAGATAATACCTGATTTTCGGACTATTATGCTTGAAGAACTGTAGGAACTTAGGAACCAGTATGTTTAAGGGACGTGTACTGTCATTATCTAGATCCTCAGCATTGTCTTCACATATCTTCTGCAGGGCACCAAAAGCTCCCTGTAAAATACAAGCCAAATAAAATGAGGAATATTAGTAGGGATGGAGAGAATAAAAAGTGACAGCAATAGCAATTCAATAATACAAAGCAATAAAATATTTCTTTATGAAAACTTGCAAATAAAGTTCAGACTATGTTGCATAAAAATTCCCATTAATTTATCAACCATAACAAACTGGATACAGACAAACAAAAATTCTTTTACCAATTACAGTTTCTTGGTTCCTTGTACAGAACAATTATTTCTCCCTAAGCAGACATAAACCTTTGATGTAAAAACTGACCCCGAAATTATCTTGCAGTTATTAATATGCCAATTTTGACATACAAAATAGTTTACACAAAGTGTTTAATGAAAACTTGTTTTATAATCAAAAGTAAACAAACATGTTTCATTTTTTATTAAGACTGGCATGCCTGCATTAATACATGTATTAAGTGATATCTATTCATCAATATTCTTCTACAATTTATTCTTTATTTACTCCCGCATGCAAAGGCTGAATTTCATCTGCCAATACTTCTGATCTGGACAGATAGGAAATTAATAAGGTTCCACCCCACATAAATAACTTATAAAGAACTGCTGTTTATTGTTAGTAAAGAAAGTGTTACCTAAATATCTACTGTTCTGGCCCATTTATAGAATGAAGAATTTTTCTACAGGCAATAAACTGTCAAGCTTTTACAGGAATCAATACTTTGTCTACAGCCAACATTAAATCTACACAGCAGACTTTCTGTGTACAATGTCAATAGACTTTTCCATTCAAACATTTCACAATGTACATTTCAGGCATTGTGAAATAAGGAAATGAACAATAAGGAGATCATCACAATCAATAACATTTGTTGATTTAATATTGTTGCTTTTTATTTAGTCGAGTCTGCCAATTAATGCTTTGTCACTTCAACCACAAGCCTATTATGATATTTATACATTAAATGGATTGAAATCTTGATAAATCAACAACCACATAAATTGGAATCAATACAGAACAATTTAAATTTTATGAATTCAGCATACTATTACAAAAATTGAAAGCTAGAAATTTTTCAAAATTGACATTGTGATTATTTGATTTCTACAGGCTTTCAAGCTACTTTTTGCAAAAAATAAGGGCTTTTTTAGGGCTAAATTCTAAAAAAAATAAGGGCTAATTTTAGGAATATTTAGGGGTTTTTAAACAAAAATAAGGGATAAAATGTGCTATTTTCTAATGATTTAAGACTGAAAAATTAGATTTACTCATCATTTTGGGCACAGAACAACAGTACAAAAGTAATTAATCAGAGTCAACTGATAATCTCAATAGTGATATTAATTGTAATGAGATTTTTGAAGTCATAAGGTCATTAAAAGTTGGCAAATCAGCAACTGCAGATTTAATATCTAATGAAATGCTGAAAAATGCCATCCCAGTTTTATTAAGACCTCTACAAAAACTCTTTAATTTATTATTTGGACTGGAACTTTTCCCAAAATTTGGAATGAAAACTAGTTCTTCTACACAAAAAGGGGGATACATATGATCCAGAAAATTACAGAGGCTTTTCTATTAGCTCTAATGTGGGAAAACTTTTTAATAAAATCATATACAAACGCCTTCTTAAGTATATAAATGAAAACAATTTAATTAGTAAAAATCAAATAGGTTTCAAGGAGAAAAGCTGTACAGCTGACCACATATTCACTCTTAAAACTATAACAGATAAATATAAACAAAATGGTAAAAAAGTCTTTGCAGCATTTATTGATTTAATAAGGCAATTGACAGTTTGGAGAGTAGGACTATTCAATAAACTCTTAAAAGTCCCAATGAAGATTTTTAATATTATTGACTCAATGTATACAAATACTTCATGTAGAATTAAATTTTTCAAATGGACTGAGTCATTATTTTCATATGAAAGGGGAGTTAAACAGGGTGATGTACTAAGCCCTCTGCTGTTTAACTACTTCATAAATGATATAGTAAAGACTTAAAGACTTTAGATAAAGAAAATACAGATCCAATAACAATTGCAGATTCCAAAATAAGCATACTTTTATATGCAGATGATATTTTTTTATTATCTCAAAGAAAAGAGGGACTACAAAAATCACTTAAGATATCTGACCCACAATTGAAGTTACAGTTTAATTTTATTTTTCGACCAGAAATACACCGTATTGCTAATTAATGATAAATATAAAATATATTACATGTATAATACTTGAGTCAATGTTCACAATTTTGAGGGAAAAAAATTTAGTTACTCAACAAGTATTTCCGATGTTCACCGAACATTACCGAGGTCTGCTCTATTGAAAAACAATGGACATCCAGGACACCAAATATGATCATGTGGTCAATTATGGTCCGGATACCTTAACATTTAAAATGAAATTTGTTCAACCTGGAAATTACAAGTCAACATAAATAAATCAAAGATTATCTGATAATGGTATTCAATTCAAATGGTACTAGTTATCAGAATCAATTTAATTATAACACTTTAAACCTTGAAACAGTAACACATTATTGTTACTTTGGGTATGGTATTGAAATACAATGGAAATTTTAATTTGGCTATAAATACCTTAATGGAACCAGAGGCTCTTAAGAGCCTGTATCGCTCACCTGATTTTATAGGCAATGAAGATGGCATTTCCCTGATGTTAAAGTAAGTCCTGTAATTTTAAATAAACTTTAAATAGGACCATCCAAACAATATTACTAGAAAGCTTTGTTTCATTGGTTAACCCGTTGTATAGAGAAGATTTTTTTTATTTGCCATTGGGTCCTATGTTAAACTAAGTCCTGCGGCGGTGGCGGCCATTTTGAATTTCCAATTGCCATAAAAAACATAAACTTTATAAAGGACCATCCAAACAATATTGCTAGTAAGTTTTTGTTTCCATTGATTAACCGGTTTCAGAGAAGAAGCCTTTAAAAGCTTTTTCCCATAGGGTCCTATGTTAAACTAAGTCCTGCGGTAGTGGCCATTTTGAATTTCCAATTGCCATAAAAAACATAAACTTTATAGAGGACCATCCAAACAATATTGCTAGTAAGTTTTTGTTTTCATTGATTAACCGGTTTCAGAGAAAAAGCCTTTAAAAACTTTTTCCCATAGGGTCCCATGTTAAACTAAGTCCTGCGGTAGCGGCCATTTTGAATTTCCAATTGCCATAAAAAACATAAACTTTATAGAGGACCATCCAAACAATATTGCTAGTAAGTTTTTGTTTCCATTGATTAACCGGTTTCAGAGAAAAAGCCTTTAAAAACTTTTTCCCATAGGGTCCTATGTTAAACTAAGTCCTGCGGTAGCGGCCATTTTGAATTTCCAATTGCCATAAAAAACATAAACTTTATAGAGGACCATCCAAACAGTATTGCTAGTAAGTTTTGTTTTGATTGGTTAAACGGTTTCAGAGAAGAAGCCCTTTTAAACTTTTTTCTCATAGGGTCGAATGTTAAACCAAGTCCTGCGGTGGCGGCCATTTTGAATTTCCGATTGGGATAAAAAAACATTAACTTTATAGAGGACCATCCAAACAATATTGCTAGTAAGTTTTCTTTCCATTGGTTGACCGGTTTCAGAAAAGAAGCCTTTCAAACTTTTTCCCATAGGGTCCTATGTTAAATTAAGTCCTGCGGTGGCAGCCATTTTGAATTTCCAATTGCCATAAAAAACACAAACTTTATAGAGGACCATCCAAACAATATTGCTAGTAAGTTTTTGTTTCCATTGATTAACCGGTTTCAGAGAAGAAGCCTTTTAAAACTTTTTCCCATAGGGTTCTATGTTAAACTAAGTCCTGCGGTGGCGGCCATTTTGAATTTCCAATTCCCATCAAAAACACAAACTTTATAGAGGACCATCCAAACAATATTGCTAGTAAGTTTTGTTTTGATTGGTTAAACGGTTTCAGAGAAGAAGCCCTTTTTAACTTTTTTCCCATAGGGTCCTATGTTAAACTAAGTCTTGAGGTGGCGGCCATATTGGTTTACCAATCAAAATAAAAAACACAAACTTTGTAAAGGTCCATCCAATGAACATTATGGCCAAGTTTGGTTTCAATTGGCCAAGTGGTTTCAGAGAAGAAGATTAAAATGTAAAAAGTTTACAGACGCCGCCGACGACGACGACGCCGACGGACGCAAAGTGATAACAATAGCTCACATGACCCTTTGGGTCAGGTGAGCTAAAAAGCCAGAAAAGCATGCTTTAAAATTAAAAAGGTAATAGGTATCAATAATCCTTGTAAACTTTTGGAAAAACTATTTGATTCATTGGTTATTCCCATACTTTTATATGGAAGTGAAGATTGGGGGGTTGACTCCTCATTCAAAGACTCTAATGCATACATAAAAAACTACACATCAAATTCATTAAGGAGATATTTATTGGGAGTTCATTGAAGGCAACAAATGATGGTTGTCGTGCAGAATTAAACAGAATTCCATTAAAAAGTAAAATTTTATTTTCTATATTTAATTTTTTCAAGCATATACTTGATGCTGATAATACCTTACTAAAAGAAATTTTTATTAATTCAAAAGAATTTAATCCTTGGGTAAAAAAGGTCAAAAAGATTTAAAATAATCTTGGCTTTACATTCATGATAAATAACACATCCCTTTCTAAAAGCAACCTTAGTCAAATGAAGCAACCTATACAAGATCAATAGTCTTCAAGATCAAAACTCGAATATTTACAAATCAACAAAATTAGATTTTTTTGAAAGTATATACAAGATGGGAACAAGACCTCCATATGTCAATATATTACAAAACAAAGAAGATTGAGCTGCTGTTTGTAAAATCCGAATTAGCGCTCATTCACTTTTTATTGAACAAGGAAGACATCTTAATATTCCAAAAAATGAAAGGTATTGTCCAATATGTAAATCAGGACAAATTGAAGATGAAAACATTTTCTACTAAACTGCAAAGCTCTTAAAAATCAAAGAGACACATTTAATACTAGATTACTAAATTTACTAGATAATAAAAAAGTAATTAATGCAAATAAAAAAAAATTCATTTTTATTTGATAGTAATTCATACAAAATCCTTAAATTAACCTTCTTATTCATCATAAATTGTACAAACATTAGAAAAAGCCTATTATGATAGATGATACTTTTTTTTCTTTTTTTAATCTCATTTATGTGTCTTTATTTACAATATACAATTGTATTTCCAAATCTTTATATTTGTACACATATTATATTGGGCCTGCTTAACCATGTAATATTGATGTGTTTGTGCCAATAAAGTATTTGTATTTTGTTAATAACCAATTCAGAAGACCATTTGGATGACCATTAAATAGTCTCCTGGGTTGCAAATGCATATTTCTGAAAGTATACTAAAGCTAGCTTCATTTAACTTTAATCTTTTTTATGTTTTTTTTTATTCTTATTTTTTGAAATTTTGAAAATTAAAAAAAAAAAGGATTTTAACCAAAAAAGTAGGGATTTTTTAGGATTTTACAGCTTTAATTAGGAATTTAAGGGCCGTTTGTAAAAAATAAGGAAAATTAGGAACATAGGGGCCCACTTGAAAGCCTGTTTCTAAGTGGACAACTGTACAAAAATTAGCAACATTTTCTGCTGAATTTCAATTATCATATGACAATAAAACAACACATTTTTGTTAAAACAACAATTTTCCTGAATTTCACAAAGATTATGACAAATTATGTAATTACTTCATTTACATCATTTAAAATTCAACAGCCATGTTAATGAAAAAAAGCAACTGACAGTTTACTTGCAGTACTTCATAAAAAAGACTTTCTTCCAATACAGGGTTAAATACAAGAAATAAATTTTTACTTCCTGAAATATATTTAACATCACTATATTGCCAAGCCAACTGCTGAATATTTTCATGCATCAGAAGGCTTACTTTTAAAATAAATATCCAAGAAGCACATCAAATGTTTGTAAACAAGTTATATTACCCATTAATAAAAAACAGTACAATTAGAAGTACACCACCTTATTAATGTGCAGATATTTGCAATTATATCATATAGGTATTGCCAGAGTTTTGTGTAAAATCCATTAACTTAATTGCCTAGTACTGCTTGCACCCAATTCTACACAATCAACATGTGATACACACATTTGCAGATGGGAATATTCTACCAAAGTAATTGTACAAATTACTCCAAGATATTACATGTATGTACATGCCATATTTTTTGAGATATTCTGTAAATTAACTGTGTCAGTGTCAGGGGTTAAATACTTGGAACAGCTGTAAAATCTATATTGTCAAAATACCATGTAGTGACAATACCGAATGTAAACAATTAGCCAGTAGAATTGGTCATCAAGACTTCAGTTACAAACAAACAACTTATTCAATTTGACATTTATGAAGAAAATGCCTTGTGTACATTCAACTTTATGAAGAAAATGCCTTATGTTTAATTACTTGTAATCTTCACATCAAAATTTGCAATCATTATGGTAAATAAAAGGCCTGCGTCTAATACACATAATTCATTGTTTTATATGGTTGTGCTAATATTTTGAACATGATCACCACTAATTTGTTTCTTTTGTTACATAATACATAATCATCAGGAAATCTGTGAACAATACAACAAACTTGGCATCTTCATGAAAACACATGGTTGTAAATGATGCAATACTAACATCCCTCATTGTGGGAAAAACATCATAGGAAAATATACTAAAAAGAGTTAAAATAGGCTTTATTACAGCAGTTTCCAGTACTTTACATTGTGAAATTATTCAAATACAAGAGTTATAACCACTTAACACTAAAGTTACGAGCTTTCTGTAATGACCTGTTTTCTGTCAATTCAATCTGTTACATATTTTGGCTCATATTAACATTTTTCAATTGTAAGTAGTGTCCAAGATATTAATGATACCCTGCCATTTTGCATTGTTTTTAATATCTATAAATTACTGAATTACAAATCAGCCTATGGGAACAGCTGAGTATGATAACAGTTCATCTCAGAACACAATATTTATCTTGACCTTGGATCTATGAAAAATGATTTTAAATTGGTCCAATTCAAAAACTACAAATGGGATTGTTAGAAAAATTCACTTCGTCTTCATTTTATAGTACTAATCAGCTTTCAGAGCTTAAACAAATTCTGTTTTTTTAAGTAGTCTTGAAAACAGCCAATTTGGACATGTAAAAAACTGTTTTGAATTGGCCTAATTCAAAAAATTTAAAATGGGATTGTGCTGAAAATTAAACTTTATCTTTGTGTTATAATACTGTACTACATCTGTGCAATGTTTTAATAAAATATTTTGACCTGACAACTTTTATAGTGCAGTTTAAACAAAATCTGTGGACATGGTTCAGATTGCAATGTGGAAACCATAAGGGCACAGAGAGATGAACAGACAGACACCCATATCACACAATACCCTGTTACCAACAAAACAGAACACGAATAAAAACAAATACTGGGACTTTTTCTTCCTGGTTATGACATGTGACACCAGGAATATTTTAACTACTCAATCAAGGAAACCAAACAGCTAGACATTCCCAGTCTGAAACTTTTAAATGCAATATCCAGTGTCCAGCTTTACTGGCAGACATGCTTCTTGACCAAATAGATCAGATCATTTTGTGGCTAACCACTCTGCTATGTGGTACATATCAACAATTCTTAACATACTGGACATGCCTTAGGTTTAAAATAATATGATCCTCTATAATAGAAGAAAAAAGATTAAATGTTGTCCTGTAGGAAAATATTCCGAACCAACATAAATAACATTTAATAATAAATCCACAATATCTGCAGCTCAATAAACAAGTTGTCTGTATCAATTAAAGTTGATATAAACTGCACAATAAAAATCAATATGGCTTCAAGAAAAGATTTTGTAGGTGTAATATTCTGCCCAGTTAACTGTAAACATTTTGTACTGTTGATCAATATTGAGCTATTGCTGAAATGAAACTTTGAAAAAAGTAATTTTAAAAAATGTTTCTGTTAATAAAAAAAAAATCAATGACAATACACCGATTGTTGCCACTTCTGTTTGTCCAAGAAATGTTTCAAATAGTAATTTTTGTATTTCAACAAAACATTTAACTTTGAAATGTGTCAGATCATCATTTTACGATGCCCTGAAAAACATTCAGGGCTTAATTTGTGACCGGAAGGTCCCAGAACTTCTGGTAACAAAAGTTGAAAATCCACCAGTAAGAGCACTATGACATGCCATTCCTGCGAAACAAGATCATGACGGTTAACTATTCGTAATAAAAATTAACTTTGTATCACAAGCAAATTATAGCTTCTTGCAAAAATTGTTACAAGCAATTTGTACAAATTGTGTTAATTGATATTAAAACTTTTAACTTGTCATAATAACAAGTATCCTTTAAGTCTTGTTTTGGATTAATTTTCTTTATTCTAACTTTATAATAAAATTAATGGGGTTTTTTTTGTCATAACTTACAAGTACACAAGATGATTGAATTATAAACAAAGTAAAACTAGAAGTAACAAGTAATAAATTGCATCATTCTGTAACTTAAAGTTATATTTTATGGAAAGTGCACTTTTACAAATATTTAAATCAAATTAAATATTTTAAAAGTGATTATTAATCAATTAATTTTTATGTTTAAATTGAAACATGTGCAGCATCACAATCTTCGGCATCAAGTTCATATTATACACTCTTGAGATTTATCTGGCTTTATTTTCTTTTGCGATTGACTGCTTTCTGCTACTTGTTTGGTCTACGCTATATGAACAAAGTAAACATCAGGCAGGAACCAGCTTACAATTGATAAAAATGGCGGTTCAATATCATAAACATGATAATACCATTCCTGACGCAAATCTTAATACACACTGTTTTATCTACTCCTGATCTGGATCAAATATTAAACACAAATTTGTATATTTGTACATATACAAATATTTTTAGTTATCTATTTTTATTTGTTAATAATAATAATAATAATAATACATTCCTTTATTTCAACAGGATAGCATATTAAGTTATCAAAACTAGTTTACAATATGGTCCTGCATTATGAACATATTTACAGCATAAAGTATAAGATTGACTAAATAAAAAATATTTCATAAACAAGGACATTAACTAACCTTAACCATAATATTGTTGCAGATATAACTGTTCAAAAGATTCAAATGTTTTTACATTGTATGGCTAAGAATAGAAAAGGAGTTGCTATATCTGGTCCCTTTTTTCATGGTTAATGGTAAAGGTATATGCTGTTTGGTGTAATTGCTTACCATAAATAACAAAAAAACAACAACAAAAAAAACAAAAAAAAAAACAATCCAAGTGTGTTAAGGTTTAAAAACACAAGAGAAATAATTTTTGGAACTCGTACATAAAAGAAAAAAATTAAGTGCTTTTATCTCTATGGTGTCTCGCTATTAGGAACTTGCTTCCCCGTTTGTTGGTTTCCAGGCAGAAGTCACTTCCCTCTACTTTTTTAAAATGTGGTGACTGCTGTATTTATCAAAGAAATTATTAAAGCATCAGCTGATGCTTAAATTGTAACAAGTGTATATGAAATAAAGGATAAGTTGTTCAAAAAATAAAAATAAAATATAGTATATTCTGACAGAATTTCAACATATAAACCCATTAGAAGTGTTTGTTTATTAAACGAGTACGATTTTTTCATTATGGGCCATTGTACTGCACTTTTTCTCTATGTTCACTTCTGGTAATGAGACATTCGGTAAATGCAAATAAAATACCAAAGGTACATTAATACCTAGAAAAGAAAAAAACATCGATAAAAGACCGAATTGGCCAGATTTCGTAAAAAATAATTGCCAGATTTCATAAAAAATTAACTAAGTCCGTTAACAGGAAGTAGGAGATCAACAGACCTGAAATCCAATACCACGTTACGGGAGGCCATGCTGATGCTGCATACCAAATTAGAGATTAGTAGTTGCTGTGAAAACTGTTACAAAATTTTTTCCCGCCCGGACAACATTTACCATACTAGAACCTGGATTTTCACTCCGTGAAATCCGACCAACTAGAAGGCATTCTGCAGGCAAATCACACAGTGCTTTAACCAGTATATTTTTAGACCCTTCTGGCAGTGCTGACAGATTAGGTTAACCTAACAGCTTGCGCCCATAAAACCTATACAATTTCTAACTAAACTACCGGTATTATAACACCAATCAACAGAAAATAACAAATTGCAGGGATCCTCGCAACGCGTCTAGATGCGTATTGTACGCGTCTTTTCAGTTCTGGACGCACCTTTTCAACATCTAACGCGTCCCAGTCGTTGTCAGACGCGTACGAATTTCCGTCATGTCAGTTCCGTCTTCGATGGGTGATTACATATTCTTACAAATTCGATTTTTACCTGTTTCGTCCGATTCTCAGCAGGTAGCAATCACTCGGACGGCAAATATGCTTTAATTAAGATGTTTATTAAACAATAAATGTGCAGTGTTGATGGACACTTTTTATAGTTAAAATTAAGCGTTGACAATACACTCGTTTCAAATTTTAATACACGGTCGGAACCTTGCAATTGCAGTTGCACTCCTTATGTAAGAATTCTTGACCGGTACAAAGATATCTTCAATATGAACATTTATTAGTTATCTAATAAACTTTTATTTTTTGTATATATCAAAAACATCTGCTATAGATATATATATATACACGTCGGTCATCAAAGAAAACGGATGTATGCAAGCACTTAGCTGGACTCATCTGTGACTGTGATATGTGGGACTCGTGAAAATTTTTTGGGACTAACCACTTTCAAAAGTGACGAGTCTAGGACTCACCATAAAAAAATCTTACAAGTATCACTGAATTGAATGAAATGATAATAGTTGGCGGACACCACAGAAATAGATGAACAAGCTATACCATGTTGTGATAACTGTTAGTCTTTCAAAGACCATGACCTGAATGCTTGAGCAATTAAGTCTTCAGAAAAGGAACTAATAATTGTTATTGCATATCAGTAAAAAATTTGATTGGTTAACAACTGATCAACTGACAAAAAGAAATACAAGATATAAAAGCTAGCGGTCTGATTTTCTTATATGGACTGACAGCTAACGGTCCATATAAGAAAATCCAGCCACTAGCTATGGTATAAATTTAAACCTATATACCATTCTTCTGCTTTCTTCAATAGAATAGCTACTAAAAAATCAACATACTGTACTAGAATACTAGATGAAAAAAAACAGACCTTTTATCCATCCAGAAAAAAAAAAGAAAAAAAAATTACATACACAAATTTATCAATCGAAGAACGATTCTTCAATGCAAAAAAACCAAAATAGTTGATGTTGCTTATGGCAATATCCCACAATTTGGACAGCCCTAGGGTCGTGATCTAGTCTGTATCATGACCCTTGGGCAGTCCATATTTTGTGATATTGCCATCAGCAACATGAACTTATCTGTAACTATTTTTTCATAGAAATAATATTCTCAAGACTGGCTGGCATGTATTGATTTTTATCTATTACAAATATGTTACATGAGATATTGTCAAAATATCTGGTATCAAAAGCATTTGATGTAGTCAACAATAACTATTGTATGCTATTTATTTTACATGAAACATTTCCTTTATCATTACATGGGCACATGCATAATGTAACTTATCCCCGGCTTGTAACAAATGCGGACTTTTGATTGGTTGGTTACCCGTCGGTACAAATCCCATGCCCCCGGCTTCGTTGCTAACGTCGCATTGTGTATGGTTTGTGCGTTGCTAATGTATGTTCTCGAGTAATCAGTGTATCTTATTCCACAAAGGAATATTTCTGTCTTTTATATTTGTATTTTTACTTCATTTCAAACACTGCAAATGCACTAAGTTCACACAGACACACATAAATATGAATGAAATCAGAACTTGACGTCATTGTCTCTTGACGTTATGATAACGTGACTTGAGCCGCCAAAATACCGAAAGTAGAAAAACAATGGAAAACAGAATTAAAACTAATAAAACCCGTTAAGTCTGAGGTTGGTACCTAAGGTACCATCCTCGACCTGGTAAAATGGGCATTTTCTGCATGAAAAACGTAAAAAAAATTGTGAGCAACTGTGATGACGTTCATCAATTAGCTCATTTCTGACGACAAAAGAACCTATTTTCAGCCTTTTAAACTTGTAAGCCGGAGATAAATCCGTTACCTACGTTATAACCCGGATGTATGGAAATTGTACCACCTGAAAGTACTTCTGGACAGCCTTCGGCTCCGCCTCAGGCTGAACAGAAGTCCTTTCAGGTGGTAAAATTTCCATACACCCGGGTTACAACGTAGGTAACTGATAATGCCCCGCCCTCTCTCCCCCAGTGCACAGCACTCCGTTTTTTGCTTGCATTTTTTATCATCACATATTGTACCTTTGTATTACAAAAATCCAATAAATAACAATTTTCCCACAATAACCTGTCCACAAATTCCCCTTGACTTTTGCTATATTATAAAATTGATTTCGATTACAAAACTGTATTTTTACATAAAAAGACAGTTTTAATATTACTTTTTAACCATAAATTTGAATTTTATAATCTTATAGTAGAAGTATGAGACTAAAATTACAGTTTCATTTTTTTAATCAAAATCGTAGACACTATCAATTTAAGGTATCCGACCCATAATTGAAGTCACCGTTTAATTTTATTTTTAGACCAATAAATGCGGATTTATTTAATCATTATATTACTAATTAATGATACAAATTAAATATATTGTTTTACTTTGAGTCAATGTTAACAGTTTTGAGGAAAACAGTAAGCTGCTAAAATAGTAGTTCCGATGTTTGCCGAACATTACCGAGGTCTTCACCATTGACAAACAATGGACATCCGGGACACCAAATATGATCGCGTGGTCAATTATGGGTCGGATACCTTAAATAATAAAATTTTTATTATTGTTCTCTAGAGGCTTTTTTAACTTGTCCCATTGGATAAGTCACTATTGAATTTTCCTTATCCGACGGATATTTCTACTTGTCACTGGCAATAGGACTAATGACACGTTATTGTTGAGTCCTGGTATGTCAATAAAATGATAAGACTTATAACTGCACAAGACTTAACTTTGTTTTCCCAACAACAAAAATGAATTGTATATTTATTTCAAGTCATTTATATATGAAGGATAAAAAACTATCTGTCTAAAGAAAACAGGAGCTAATAACTAATTATTTTTAAACTTACTTCACAGACATTGTAGTCGTCCGAGTCAAGACTGTTGCACAATGATGGAAGCAGCTCCTGCCAACTCCTCAATTCTCCTTTGGCTACAATTGTAGTTACCAGAATACCAATGGTAGCCCGAATAAGAGGGGAAGGATCACCTATGCTGTTCAAACATTCCTGTTTGATGAATGATGTCACTTCTGAAGGAAACTTCTCAAAATGTGCTCTTACATTGTTTTTAAGGATCAATCCACTAAGTGATCTAGTGGGATCATCTGAATAAAAGAATAGAATGGTAGTGGTTATCAACATGCACAAGAACTTTAAAAGAAAATGAAGCAACAAAATATTTACACCTGTTTCTATTTAGTAGATCATTTTCTTTGATTTTACAAAGAAAAAGACCAATAATAACCAAGAAAAAAATTTCCAGAAAAAATTATTATTTAATATGAGGCAATGAAAAGATTTTGAATGAATCACTACATATTAAGTCCAAACAAAACAAAAACTGTGCACTTCATATTATCAAAATATTTAATTTAAGGATCTGATGATCAGTGATGTGAACTAAGTGTCGTTAAAAAAAACAATATGGTCAACAATTAATACATACCTTCACTTTTCAACTTAGTCAATACAAAAATCAAATAATTGTTGAAATCTGGATATTTGTTTAACTCTTCTAATTTCTGTGTTTATTAAGGATGTAGTTATAACACAAAGAACTAGAGAGCAATTTTCAAATTAAACATTTCCCTGCAATACATGTGCATACATTTTCAATTACATGTACAAGCATAACAGATTGTATCAGGGCTCACCACACTGGGCGAAGTGGGCGACAAAGTCGCCCTATTAGGACCTGAAGTCGCCCTAAGGCGCCTCAAAAGCGAAGTCGAAGTCGTCCTGTCATTTCCCTCAAGTCGCCCGATGGTTCACATAAGATACTTGTAAATCTGGTCCAAATACTTCACCCTGACTACCAATTTATCAGTAAATGTGTAATTCCAATAAAAAACGTCAAACAATATGCGTATTTAACATATTTTCAAACGATTTACGTCTTTCAAATGTATTACGCGCCATTTGTTTATTTACCGGATGTGACTAATTACCGGAAGTGAACAACGAAGAAAAGTAATGTACAACGGCCCATAATGAAAAATCGTAATATTTTGATAAACAAACACTTTTAATTGGTTTCAAACTTCAGTTCTTTCAAAGAGTATTGTACTTTAACAATTTTCTTTGATAAGTATTTGAGCTTCACTTGGAAGAATAAAGATGTATAGTAATTATTGACATCATGATAAGTTCTGTAGATGGGTGTCCCATGAAGCAATTTGGATCAGTACAACTTTAATTAATGATAAAGGTTATGTGCTTTTTGATATTGCATACCATGAATAATAATGAAAAAGAAAGAAAAAAACTGAATCTAAGTGTGTTATGGTTTTAAAACACAAGAGAAATAATCCTGGAAATTGATGTAAATAAAGAAAAATGTACCTTACTACTGCGAAATTAATTATTTGTATGGTCCCCCTGACTTCTCCCTAGTGTCTCCTGAAGTCTCCCTATCAGAGCCTGACTTCTCCCTGTTTGGCTGCCAGGGAGAAGTCACTTCTCCCTACTTTTTAAGAGTGTGGTGACCGCTGTTGTATGTAAGTAAACAGTTTATAAATATCAGACAAGTATTCAAATTCATTAACATAAGGTGCCTCTTTTGATTGGAATAGTTTTCTTCGTAGAATAGTTAAAACTTGAGTATGATGCATATGATAGAATGTTTTGATAGAATGAAAAGTGTTTCATGTCTCTTGCAGCAATTTTATCGACATATCATGGTACCCAGTTTTTTTGGGAGGATGCCAGATTACTCAAGCACCCATAATTAATAATTATATACTTTTATTTTATATTAAAAACAGGAAATTTTTTTTTTTTTTTCTAAAGTACATTCTTTGAAAGTTTAGCCACTAAATATGAGAATGTTCACATTAAATTTCCACTATTCAAATTCACCATTATTTATTTTTTCCTCGTTCATCCTTTTCTCAACTATTCTTTTTTCCTTCTCTTTTTTCCATCTCTTCACATCTCCCTTTTACAAATACAAAACAATATTGAAAACTTGAACTGTACTCATTGCACAGCTTCCGGCCAAATGTACAAAATTGTCTGCTTCTATCTTTTATGGTTTATGAGATAAAGTGCTAACAAGGCCTATGGTGACCTTTAACCTCGACATTTTTTAATGAAATATATGTCACTTAGGATGAATGGTGGTGGTCCCCAATCTCTAGGGCTTGCAATTTACAAGCAAAAAATTTTGATGTGTTGCGACATTTTTCAGGTCAAAAACACATAAACAGGAAGTCAATTGAGAAAATAAATGTGGATGTTAAATCATCGCCATAGGGCGGCCTACATTTTGTACACTTCAGATTTTGAGTATCTGTTACTGAGTTTATCTGCTAACAAGGGTTTTTTGTTCTGGTAGCTGTTACTAAAAATAGAACGGTCTCAAAGGGTGAGTCCGGTCATCTGGCATAAGTGAATAAATGTACCAAGTATCAAAATGATATGTTGAAACACCTTCTGGCAAACTGATTTTGAAATTTGGAGATAAAAAGGGGGAAAGACCTTAATTATGGATACAATGCTATGATATATTTTATTAGCCATGTTGTAATTTGTTGTGTATACTAATATATTAAATGGTTATATAAGCTTACATGTAATGTGCTGAATGTTAAAAAAAAGAGTAAAATAATCAGTGTCTCTCCAAAATAGGGGGGGGGGGGGTTCATGTACCCCCCAAAATGAGTGGGCATGCAGAGTAGATGACTAACTATTAAGACCAATAAGGCGTCTCAAGACATGAAATCTGAACTTAAAAATTATTTAAAGTAAAGTATGCAAGTTGTAAACCGATACTTATATGTATATACTGTACAACTGATTTTTTTTAATAATTCCTTTCAACCTTCAAAGACATGTCCATTTAAAATTCTACAAAACCAAACAATTGCTTGGAATTATAGGGACTATTTTTCTATCTACTTCAGTACTTGTAGCCGTACAAGGTATTCACAAATAAAAATAGATCAACAAAAATATTTGTATATGTGTAGACATAACTTCATTCATGAGTTCTTGTATCATAATATTCCTAACAGTTTGTTATGAACATGCCATGTTTATCTTAGCAAATTTCCAAGAAGATAGATAGAATAAAATTACATTAAACCCAGAAATAATTCTTCTGTTCAGTACACTTCCACTTGGACAAAGTTGTGCTAATCCAAATTGCTTCAAAGTTTGAAACCAATTAAAAGTTTTTGTTTATAAAAGAAATACGATTTTTCATTATGGGCCGTTGTACATTACTTTTCTTCGTTGTTCACTTCCGGTAATTAGTCACATCCGGTGAATACACAAATGGCACGTAATACATTTGAAAGACGTAAATCATTTGAAAATATGTTAAATACGCATATTGTTTGCCGTTCTTTAGGCCAAACAAAAAAATATGTGTGTTTCCGGTTACATAGACTTAAAAAAAGGTAGGTGGGGGGGGGGGGGGGGGGGGGGGCTAGACTAATACAGTCATTAAATGAGCTATCAATTTCGTTACAAGCGTACATGTTTACATTAAGCCACCATATTGGGGCGGAAGTATGAAAATAGAACTAAAACCCGGAACAATACCGGGAGTTTTCCGGTTTGAAGTAACCGCCGTTAAAAACGCAAAAAAAACTTTAGGGTCGGCTTCAAAAAAATAGGTAGGGTCAGGTAACCAGAAACACACATATGTTTATGTTTGGCCTTATTGGAATTACACATTCTCTGATAAATTAGTCTGGGTGAAGTTTTTGACCAGATTTACAAGTATCTTATGTGAACCATCTGGCGACTTCAGGGAATTGACAGGGCGACTTCGACTTCGCTTTTTGAGGCGCCTTAGGGCGACTACAGGTCCTAGTAGGGCGACTTTGTCGCCAGCTTCTCCCAGTGTGGTGAGCCCTGGAATTTTCTGTTTGATAATTAACATTTCAATGCCTTCAGAGGAAGAGTTATCTATGATTTATCATGGGGCCTGTCAACATTTAGGTTGTGGGTTTGAGTTCCACTGCATCAGGTGTGCTGGACTCCTACTTCATTGACAAGGACATGTATTTCCAGTTTTTCTGTCTAAGGGGATTTCTTTGGATACTCCACATCCCCCATCCCCGACCCAAATAAAAAGTGGACACCTTGACAGAGCTTAAAAAGTGGCATGAAACAACAGGGGTTGCGCTGGGCAATGCAAAATGGTGATTTTTTATTTCGATTGGTGACAATATATTGTCGTTGGTGATTTTTTTGGCACCAGTACATCTTAGTTGAACACAATTTACAGATTATGGCCGTAACAAGAGTTAACCACAGCAGGTGTCAAAAGCGTTGTATTGCGTCATGGTTGATCAACATATAATATCTCTGATCTTGCTTCACTGAGAAAATGCAAATTTCAAAGAATTGATATCTCAAAATAGTACAAGATACAAGTTCCAGAACAGTCTACTTATCTTTTCTTTTTATATTTTCAAACTATGGGTCAGAATTAGATCGAGGACAAAATGTCGTTAAAAAAATTAAACAATACAGTTACTTCCCTTGTTTTTCAGTGAAAAAACAAATTTACACAAATGCACATGGCAGACTTTTGTATAGCAAATAATAAATAAAAACATAATTTAATAAACAATATATTTGTAAAAATTGTGTGCTTAATTATGTCATAAATTAAAAGGTTAAAAAATAAAATTGAGTATTTTATCTTTAGTGCTCTATTAACTTGAATTTAATATCTTAATGGAGATGTACTGTTACTGTCTATGTGGTTGTGAATTACTTTCAAGAATTAACTTTTAGTAATCAGATTTAAAGCACAATTTTATTTATTTATTTATATATTCATTTATTTGTTTGTTTGTTACACACATTTACAATAAATGGTTACATTCAGTGTTTTCGTTAAGAACCGGCCGCCGGCCAGAATGTCCGCCTCAGCAGTCTTCACGAAATGCGTCGGTCCGACGGACAAAACCGATGTAATAACGCTTGGACCGGTAAAAAATCGTGTTTCCTCGGTCCGAAAGTCCGACATTGTTATTATCGACGTTCAAGTTGCCCTGATGGTTCATTCACAGAAAATACTTATATATCTGGTAGTACTGATTAAAACAGACTTCCAACTTTTGAGTAAATATGTAAAACCAATAAAAATTGCAAAGATCCTGCGTATTTAACTCATTTTTGAAACATTTTAGTTTGGCAAATGGATTACGCACCATTTGTTTATTTCCGGGATACGTTTAATTACCAACAGCGAGAAATGAGAAAAAAGTAGACTACAACGGCCTTTAATGAAAAATCGTAACTGTTTGATAAACAAACACTTTAAAATGGAGTTGAAACTCAAAAGTTCATTTAAAACATATTTTATTTTAATCATTGGCTTTGATAATATATAAAATATATACTAGTAAGCTGAAATTGAAGAGTAAAGATAACTAGTTATCCATGACCACATGATAATTTCTGTAAATGGGTGTCCAATTGAGCAGTTGCTTTCAGCTTTGTAAAGTATTTCTGTGTATAATAAATGTTATTTTATTTATATTCTTTAGTTTAGACACATTTGTCCAGATATACACAGCTTGTTAATAACAGTTATGAATAGTATGATGTTTACAATAACTTTTATTTATGAGATTTATGTCTGTATTTACATGCATATAAGGTAGCTAGTTAAATGTAAACAATGGCAACATCAGACAAATTTGGTCCGGCAAAAGCTGCTTCGGTCCAGCATTTCTGGGGAAGTTGGTGGACCGAATGTCCACCATTCTTTGGAAAGATTTCGTGAAGACTGCTCAGTGAACTTCCTGGCCGGTTCAAATTGCGTTTCCAAAAAAAAAATATTGTGCAATTTTTCGTTTATTGAGTTTCAAGTTCGATGTTTTCACGCAGAGATTATTTTAAGCGTAAATAAACTACTTCCTTGTTGTTGTGAATGACGCTAGCCCTATAGTCTCCGGTATCGATTTTGTCATTGGTCATTTGTAATTTGGATTTTGATTGGCTGTAATTGTTTAATTCTCCGTCGCAGTGGCGTTTGAATGCAACAGAATCCATGTCAATAAGTCACGATGAACAATGACATTGATCAAAAAAGCAAACTGGAGGACTATCGTAAATAATACCATGAAACGGAGTATCAAAGATTTTTTTAAAAACGTTCAAAATAAAAGGTCGAAAGGTGAATATAAAGATTTAAATATATATTTGATCATTGTTGTTCGTTTGTTTAATAAACATGCATGATCACCGATGGCACCATTTAAATTTTGACAGTAACTAGTTAGTTGAATCTCGTCAATCATCAATAACATGCCGGGGTATGACATAAAAAAAAATAATAAAAAATCATCGATCTTTCGTGGCAAGAAGAGGTTCCTTTAGAATAAGGGGAACCGAACTGCCCTCCTTTTTCCACTTTTTCTTCTTATAAAAATAAAATATTGCCAAATCTGTCACGGCAGTGCCCTCTTATAATAAATTCACATTTTTGGGGCAATATATGCTGTCCAATTCTTCTGTTTTTTGCTCAAACCATCAAGAGGGGGTGATTTTTAATAAAGTTTACTTGGCATGAATGCAGTAGTATCAACTATAGCATGTATAGGTCACCCAATAAAACTGAAAGCATATAGCCTAGGATAAATCTTTTATGTAATTGCACTCTGATCTGATGCACAAAAGCTGGATAATTATTCTCATGAAAAGAAAGCGAATTTTGGTCTACTGAAAGATTGACTCCTGTAACACTAACTATAAAATAACTATTTCTGTTTATATGACTAATGTGTACTGATTGGCAGCAAATATCAAAAGTAAAGAATCAACAGCCATCTGCATGATCACTCAGTTTCATTGTAACTAACACCTGAAATTGTATTATATGTTCATTTTGTTTTGTGTTTGTGTTTTGTGTTTGGTATCGTACAGCAGTCAGTTTTTATAAAATGTTGTGGACACTTGTCCGTACAATTTACACTACTAATTTTAAATTTCATATTGAAGAAAAATTTTGACAATCTAATTTTGAGACATTAAAATTAACAGACATAAATTCTAAATTAAATAATAATAAAATTTCAAAAGTAAGCTATGGTTCCCATTGATTCGTGGATAAAACTATGACTAACTGTTGTACATGCAATTTGCATGCTCACGTTGTGTTAATTTTTAATTATTATTTTTTTTGTTAGTTTGACAGCCTGACTTGTTTTGAAAAGGAAGGAAAAAATAATCACACAAGTCAGTGGACAAAGCTTAAGCTGTGCAAGATGCATGTTTCATTTCAAGAAAAGATGTGCATTAATGTGTAGAAACATGTAGCAAGGGGTACTGTACAAACATACCAAAGAAATAATATATGATAGTAAACTAAATTCAACTTAATTTGTCCAAGATGTGCAGTAATAAGAGTACTGATTCTGTGAAATCAAACAAACAACAAGTTACAACTGAAGCATTTTAATATCAGTAATTGTAAATATACAAACATGTAGGAGAAAAAACATACATAATTTCACTTATTCAGATACCTGAATTTGACTTGAAAATCGCTTCAGAATGCAGGATTTTGCATCCTTGATTTCAAAATTTTCTGGGGGGGCAAGCCCCACCAGACCCCCCCTACCTGGGGTGTACCTCCTCAAATTTCAGTTGAGCCTGCTCAACTGAAATAAAGTGAAAACACTGTACATAAAATGTTATGAATACAACAATATAAACTGGGTCTTGATACAATTCTACACCCATTTATCAAAATTGGTAAATAAATATAAAATTGCACCAAGATGCAGTTTTGAAAATAATGTTTGAATAATAACAAAGAACTATATATATATATATAGAGTGACAGTGATGTTGAGAAAAGTACATTCATTTAGAATTACAATTATTAAAATTTTTTTGGTTAATTTAACTCCTGACATTTGTTTCTATATACAATAACTGCTTTAATTATTCTAAAGAGTTGTTTTTTAATATAAAAGACATTTTGTCTTCAGTTATAGAATTGAAATTTTTATGAATATGTTTGACCTTTTGAGTTAGTTCTTGTCTATACATATTGTAGACAGGGCAATGGATGAAAAAGTGCATTTCATCTTTGATTTGTGAGATAATACATTTTAAACAAATTCCTTCATTTCTGGGGATAAAATATAAATGAAGCTTTGAATTTACTATCCTCCATCCTTTTTTTTTAAACTCTCCTATATAGCATGAGAAATTTAATATTTTAATATAGTTAACCTCTCCATTAAAGTAGGACATATTTAGAAGAAGTATTGTATTTCTCATGTCTAATCTTAATACTGTCATGCCTAATCCAATGAAACTTTTTTGCAAAGTAAAACATCGGTGTGTGTGTGTGTTAGTGACTGTAAATGACAATACACATTCAGAATATATTGGCATGAAAAAAATTTGCTTTTTACTTTGGCCCCAGATTTTGGAAATTGATGACAGGATATTGCAGTTGGTGATTTTTTTTTAACCAACTTTTTAGAACCTATAGAAAGATTTGAACACATTTCAAACAAAAAATTTGAAGCAATTTCCTACCACTTACAAATTTAATTCAGAATATATTTTATAAAAGTTTCGAATTAACATCCTTCTTGCGAAAGCCTTTCTGTATTATATTTATGAGGGAATATGCATGAGGAATGAAACTATAGGTAGATAATGCATCATCTAAGTCAGTAAAAATCTCCACAAATTCTTAGTTTTCTCTGCATTTGAAAAAAAAATCATAAAATGGGGGAAGGGGCTGCAGGCCCATCCAGATCCCAACTTCCACTTTGTCATGCATGTTTTTTAAGACATGAATGGCAAGAGTGACTCCTGCATCTGTATATCATTCTGACCAGTTTTGTTCCCATAGACAGACATGAAAACTAACTATAGACTAGTATAGTGTATAAGTTAGTACAAACAGGTGTCTGAAAAATAAAATGTTTCAGTTGATGACGCGGTTTTAACAAAGATTTAAAATATCGATTTTTTAACTCGGACACGACGGACAGTACACATTAAAATTCAAGATATAAGGACGAAAATGTGAATTTAACATGAATATTTAAGAGAGTAGAGTACTTAAAAGGGGACCGATACTTCTTGTTGCTTGAATGTGTGAAACTGAAAGAAACACGTGCTACGCAATCTAACCTGTGTTTCGTCTTTCGTTTATTATGACTATAAATGAACTTTGTTCTCGTTACAAAAGGATACTTGTTGAACACTCCTTTGAGTGACTGTATCTGGCGACTGAGATTCTTTTAATAGCTGCAATATCTGTCGGAGACCATTCTCCTCTGGCTGCCACGCCATTTTGGTTTGAAGTCCCATGGATGAATTTGCGCTAATCGTTCGGGTATTTACGTAAAATTCTACTTCCGTTTCGAAAATGTACGGAAATTAACGACTCTATGACGCCAAAATGGTGGATGCAGGTGCTTGGTGAAAACACAATGTAAACAAGAAATACTACAAATATATCTCATTTTTAAAATGAGATCATAGTACTACACATATTGACAGTAACTGGATCTCCTGTGCTTGGCGATCACAATACTGAAACAAGATTTTAGTCCAGTATTGTACCAGTATTGTTTATTTTCCGTTTAATTAACTTAAATGTTTTAATTAAATTACTGATTTGAGGTATTTTCTGGTCTTGATATTTGGCTTATTTTGTTAAGTTGTGTCATACACTGTTTGTTTTAAAGGGGTTATAAATTTTATTATGACTAATATAGCACCAGTCCATAATTATAATATATGAGGACATATAAACAGAACTTAATTGTCATATCTTTATTACAAAATATTGCATATTTCTTATTAGTATTATACATATACATACATCGAGGAAACTAACAAGTGAGGAAACTAGAGCAAATTTACAGTCAGCACTATAAAATGGAAATCACATAATAAAATGAATGCACAATTTTTGAATATTACAAAATTATGAATTCAAATGTTCATATACAGAAATTGTCATTAAAGAAAGTCTTAAGACATCAACTGCCTTCATTGGTAAGTGGCATTCTTTCTTCAACAGTTCTACTGTATCTTGGTTTGCACTGATCTTCTAGCATTTTATTCTTCTTGAGTGACATAAAAAACTTAAATAGTGAGTGACATGACGGACATACTAGTAGCTACATGTACAGCAATATTTGGGTAATCAGATATTTCAGTTTCTGCTTCAGTTTGTTGTTGGGTATAAATTCTTTTTCTGTTCTGGTACTCTGTTTCATTTTCTTTTAGTTTCATACCCATTTGGTCCAAATAATGGTATCTGTACAGAACCTCTCCAGAATTGCAAAATTGTTAACTATTTTATATGTGTCTGTTTTTAAAAATCATTGTTTACTCATTGAGATTTACTTGTACATTTCGTTTTAAACTATAAATAAGATTTTATTGCTTTTTAATTATAATAATGATAATAATGAAATGTGGAATAAATCTACAGTATTTACAATGTAACAAATACTTCATCATACTGACAAAAAACAAATAAAACAAAACAAAATACATGAAGTATCACAAACCTATGAAATATACTCTTCATTAAAAATTAACATAAGATAACGCAATACTTAGGGAACAATACTGGAACGTCAATATTCCAGTATTTTTGGGAAAAAATTTAACAATACTGGAATAAAATCTTGCTCCAGTATTGTAAGCAATACTGGTATTCCAGTATTGTGATAGCCAAGTACAGGAGATCCCATTAACTTTAAAACTGAAAAAAGACAAACTAACATTGTCAAAAAACTAAGTAAAATGGTTACTTTCCATACATTAATTGCTATACTATAAGATAATTGCAATTTTAAGTGACAAGGGTTGCCAGTTCTCCTTCCAAAAGTCAGTGGTTTTCTCAAGGTACTCCAGCTTCCTCCTTCAACATAAAACTAGATTGCTGAAAACTTGCTGAAAGTGGAGTTGAACACCAAACAAACAAACATAAATTGTCAGGTCCAAAGATAAGTCAGAAACAGTGATTACATGCAGTGTTAATAAAAGTGTGATACTGGTGTTCAAATGCATGTACTATGTTTTATTGATTTGCTTTCTTTTTGTTATCCATAACCAGCTGATATGTGACCTACTAAATTAATCATTTTGATTTTTTACGTAATGCTTATTTTGCCCTAAGTTTACAGTGTAACTTCACTTACCAGATATGTACAGACTACAGAGTACTGAGAAGTCCTGTCTGTAGATCATGAATCACAAAAATAAAGCTTTAAAAAATAATCCACACTTTACAAAAAGCAGCAATACAAAGAAAATCGAAAGTTTTGAAATAATAAAATACGATACTACAAGTAAACATATTTTGGTTAGGGGGTTTGGCGTGACAAATGAAAACTGCTTACCGCCTATGGTTCAGCTTATGCGCCTTTCGTAGATCAAGAATGGAACTTTTTAAAATCAACAACATTTTCTTGAGATATTCAGCGTTTTGAAATATGGCTTTTAAGTTTTGATAGGGCGATTTCCCATGCTAAAATTTGACCTTAATTAGAATGGAAGTGTACTTTAGGAACAATTTATTGTTCTTCGGGTAATGTTGTCTGCAGTTAAGGCGGAAAAGTCTCCTGGTTTGTTCTAATACCATTGAACATCAAGAAAGCAGACGAACATTTGTAAACAACGCAAGGTCCCTTTAGAAAAAAAATGGCTGACTTATTATGTAAAATTACTGTAGCACAAGTCAAGGACGATTTGTAACAATTAATCAACAGAGGCATAGTATAAAATATGAACAGGTTATCATATCTACATTTTTTCTACTGGATTTTCGTAATAAAATGATAAAATGTGGAATAATAAAAAAAATGCAAGCAAAAACTTTTTTCCAAGGGGGTTTGGCATTAAGTAAACATGTAGTAGTATTTTTGTTTACCCCACTTGTAGAAGAATCCTATGCTATCCAACACTCTTTTTTAGCTCACTTGAAACAAAGGTCCAGGTGAGCTATTGCCATCACTTGGCATCTGTTGTCCGTCGGTTCGTCATAAACTTTTTCACAAATCTTCTCCTCTGAAATCACTGAGCCAATTTTTTTCAAACTTGGCCACAATCATCCTTAAGGTTTCTAGTTTCAAATTAGTATCCATGGTGTTGATCAACAGACAAAGATGGCCGCCTACTAAAAATACAACATGGGTGTCAACTCATGTTTTTCCATAATGTCTCATAGCTGTAGAGAAAACTGTTTCTTCAAATTGATCAGCACATTAAGATCTACAATAGTTGCTATTAGTGTTAAGTTATGTAATGGCTTCCTGTAGGATTTATTGCCCTTTAAAGACAATTTTTGACAAAATTTTCAGTATTTACGATATAACTTGAAAATTATAAGAGCTAGAGTAAAACTGCAAATGGCAAAAATGATCAGCAATACGTCCTACAATTCATTTTATTGGTCTGAAATTGTTAGATGACTCCTTTTTTGAGTTATTGCCCTTAAATGACAATTTTTATGAAATTTTCTGTTTTTATGCCCCTGCGACTACATGTCGCGGGCATAAAGTTTTACTCCTGTCCATGCGTACTTACATCCATCCATAAGAATTTCCGTCAAGCTGTTCTCAGAAACCGTACATGAGAACAATTTGAAATTTGCAGGGTGATTTAGTAACACAAGTTGTACGTCCTAAGCGACTTTCAGACCTGTCGGACAACTACTTACTGTTTAAGATTTCATTTAGCGGGGCATCTGTGTCCCATGGAGACATTCTTCGATTTTTTTCCTGTAACTGAAAAACTATTACTAGAGTGAGACTGTAAATTGCAATTAAATCAGCAATACAAAGCCCTACAATTCACCTAATTTGTTTGAAATTGCCCATTAATGATGATTTTTGTATGATTTTGTGTTCATTTTTGTCCTGTAACCTATAAACTATAACAGCTAGAGAAGAACTGTAAATTGCAAAAAAGGATCAGCAATAAAAGTTCTACAATTCACTTTATCTGTCTGAAATTGTTAGATGACTTCTTATATGAGTTCTTGCTGGAAATGAAACAACAATCAATCAATCAATCTTATGAGTTATTGCCCTTTAATAACAATTTTTTTAATGAAATTTTGGGTCTTTGTCCTGAACTTAAAAACTATAACAGCTTGCAAAAATGATCAGTAATAAAAGTCCTACAATTCACTTAAGGTATCCGACCCACAATTGAAGTTACCGTTTAATTTTATTTGTCGTCCAAGAATTACAGCTCTTTTAAATCAATGTATTGCTAATTAATAATAAAAATAAAATATATTATATAACTTGAGTCAATGTTCACAATTTTCAGGAAAAAAATTTAGTTACTCTAATAGTATTTCCGATGTTTGCCGAACATTACCGAGGTCTGTTCCATTGAAAAACAATGGACATCCGGGACACCAAATATGATCACGTGGTCAATTATGGTCCGGATACCTTAATTGGTCTGAAATTGTCAGTTGACTCCTTATATGTAATGACTTTTTTCTATAATTATTTTTATTTTTGTCTTGTTACCTAGAAACTATAAATATAAGAACGAAAATGTATAATTAAAAAATGGTCAGCTATTAAAGTTCTACAATTAACTTAATTGGTCTGAAATTTCAGATGACTACTTGTAGGAGTTATTACCCTTAAATGGCATTTTTTAATGAAATTTTCCATTTTTGTCCTGTAACATAAAAACTATAACAGCTAGAGTAAAACTGTAAATGGCACAAATGATCAGCAATAAAAGCCCTACTATTCACTATTTTGACTGAAATTATCAGATGACTCCTTCTCTTTTTTTCCTGTAACTTTAAAACTAGAACAGCTAGGGTGAAACTGTAAAATGCAAAAATGATCAGCAATGCAAATTTTAATATTCACTTTGTTGGTCTGAAATTGTCAGATGACTCCTAATCTGAGTTATTGCCCTTTACTAAAAATTTTGGGTGAAATATGTTGTTTTTGCCCTGTAACTTATATGCCCTAACAGCTAGATTGGAACTGTAAATTGCACAAATGATCAGCAAAGCAAGGCCTATAAATCATTGCTTAGTCCAAAATTGTTAGATGAGTTAGATTAATCTTTACAGGAGTTATTGCCCTTTAATACAAATTTGGACAATAATCAGTTTGTGTGTTACAAATTGAAGTCTGTAACACCTAGAGTAAAACTGTAAATTTATAAATTAACCTAAAAGACAAGACCTACAAATCATTAAATTTTCAGAAATTGTCTGATGGTACCTTATATGAATTATTGTACTTAACCAAATTTTTGAAGAAGTGTCAAAAATTTAAATATAGTTAAAGTAATTTGTTGGATTTTTTTGCTGGACACAAAAAAAAAGTGTTGGATTGCCAAGAATTCCCTGACTACACTTGTAGCAAAAGTACCCTGTAAACCAATAAATATAGATCAAGACTCGAATAAACCTCTTTGAAAAGATTTTTTGCATTCTAATTCATTGGATACTGTTCTATTTTTCATCTGTTTGAATTTTTATAAGGGCCAATTTAGTTTTCTCATCCTCAATGTGGAAATCAGACAGATGAAAAATTGGAAGGTGTAAAATGTATTAGACAAATACAACTGTAGCAAACATTGACATACACAAGTTTATTTAATTAAATAAGGTATAAAAAATTTATGACTTTTTACTTATAGTAAAAAATGTGCCTTGTCTACAAAAGACGTCATAAGACATTCTGTTGTATGCAGTTGTATGATACTAGTAAGTGATGAGAAATCTAGACAACATTAGTCAAAAATATAAAAAACCTGTTTAGAAAATTTCTCGGTAAGCAATGAAGTAGTAGCCAGTCATCAAGCTTTACCTTGAGGTTCCTATTTTTAATTTTACTGTTCTAAACCAAGAGCAATGGTATAGAGAATAAGCTGATAATTAATTAGCTGTTTTGGCTATGTAATTCTTGAAAATCATTACTCAACAAGGAAATTTACCACACAGTAGGTCCTGGAACCTTAAGAAAATTACCGGATCACCTGGATATTTATCAGTTGTGGTTCAATAGTATTGTCCCTATTTTGGGGACTGAATTTCAGTTGTTTTAATTTTGCTGTTTAAAATGTCTGGCAAATGCAGTGTTTTTAATTGGTCATGGATTTTTTCCTGTGAGTGCTAAATCATTCAGTTGTCTTAATTGACTATACATACAGTCATGGATTTTTTCCTGTGAGTGTTCAATCATTCAGTTGTCTTGACTATACATACAGTCATGAATTTTTCCTTTGAGTGCTCAATCATTCAGTTGTCTTGACTATACATACAGTCATGGATTTTTTTACACTTGCATTGTTTGGTAAATTTAAATTGCTATTGTTTAGTTGTATAGTATATGCATCATAATATGCATCAAACAATTCAGATTCTTTATTTAATAACTGTGGTGGACCTTAAAAGGGCAAATAAAACATAAATTTGGTTGACTATCCAGTGCAACTATCAGTTTCATTGTTTGTATTCCCAACTTTATATATGCATAGGTTCTGAAAGCAAGTGGCTATAATTCCAGCATTGAAAGGTATTACTAAAAGGAAAAATGGTGGTTGTCTGCATGATACAACCTAAATGGCAAGAACTAATTGCTAGTAGACTGGTTAGACTAATAATTCACTCTTCGGATTGTGGCTGTTAAATTTAGCTAAATGCAGAAATCTGGATCATGGGGATAGAGACTCACAAAGTGTTATTTTCCTAATACCCAGACATCAATGCACAGTCTGTTTAAAATCAGTTGGAATCAGTATGGTCAATCATAATACAAATTGTGCAATCATAATGAAAAAAACATTTGAAGCTGTGTTCAGTTATTCATAATTAACCACTACAGTGCCATAAGAATTCAATCAAAATCTACGTTCAATGCCACAAATGTTTTAAGACGTTGTTGTGAAGGGCAATTGTGTTCAGTGAAGTCGTTGTGATTGTGTTCAGTGACGTCATATATTGATATATAAAATATTATAGGTGCCATGCATTATTAAGCAGCTTGGCGATGTCGTATAGTAGTGTAATTTTAAAAAAGTGCTTGTGTTATAAAAAAATGTACCAAACAACTAGAAACGCATTCCTAACTTGTATCATACTTGGCAATAAACTATTGGTCCAAAATACAAATTTTATGTTTATTTAGACGTCATCACTTTTTTTTTTTGGATGACAATTAACATGATTAAAGGAAAAACAACCAGTATAGGTTGATTTCTTACAAATTTTGACGGAGTCTCGGTGTCAGAGTGGTTAAAGTAGTCAATTACTATAGATTTTTCTTTGTTTTATGTTAAACGCCACTTTCAGCAGTTTTCAGCTACATCAAGGAGTCCAGTTTTTCGCGTGGAGGAAGCCGATGTACACAGAGCAAATCCACGACCTTTTGTAGGAAAATTGCAAATTTTTATCAATTAAAATTGGAGTATAGTACACTCTGCCCTTAGTAATACTTGAACCCCAACCCTCAATACATTTTGACAGACCAAATAATAAATACTAGACAAGCAATCTTAACCATATGCCCACCGAGGCATCCTCAGATGACGTAGTCTGTCAACATTGAGGTTGCAGGTTCGAGTCTCACTGCTGGCCAAAAAAAATATTTATCAACATCTTTTCAACAAAAATGAACAAACTATTGTGCAAATTTGTGAAATACATTTCAAGAGAAAATTTTTATTTTAAAAGAAAAAATTGCAATTAAAAAACAAATACAGTGAATATTATGTATTTAAAAATCTTTGAATTGAAAGATGGCAGAGATAAAACCAATCTTAGTCAAATTAAATCTTTCACATTCTAAACCTTTTTATAATTCATGTTGCGTGTAAATGTTAGGAAGGGAACAAGTAAAAGCTTTAATTTCATTAGATTGAGGTAAACCAAGTAAACACGAATTTCCCGAATGAAGTAAATAAGAAAAAGTGTGCAAAAGTTCGCTTATGTTACAACAAGGAAGCTGATGGAATCCGCGCTCCTCTGATTATTCTATATTGTTATAAAAAAGTGTGTAAAAGAAGTTCTCTGAGTTTTTGGGTTGGCGGGGGTAAATTATATTAGATAGTACTAAAATAATTTAATGAGCAAGATTTTGAGAAATCGTCCAGTACTTGTTTCACAAACTACATAAAATTAAATTGGCTCAACATTGCGCATACATTTGAGTCTTATTGCATCTTTACAAAAATGAGCCACGTTACGGCTAAAAGTTGTTCATAATTTGAAACAAGCGAGAAGGATTTTGATTTAGAAACAGATGTAAATTCAGAATCCTGCGAGTCCGAAGAAGAACCTGAAAGTATATTTTTGAATAGTGGGTATATCTGGTTCAGTATAAGATAATAATAGATATCGCTATT